>OY292468.1:13000000-13457705 GCA_958496255.1 Camptogramma bilineatum | reverse complement strand
AAGAGTTCTGTTGAACAGCTCCTGATGTCATCCTCAGATCAGCTTGTTATGACCATATTATTACATTGTAGTCGGAACTTGACAGATATGCCGAGTTTTAACTAAATCGGCTTATTTACTGAGGAGTTCTGTTGAACAGCTTCTGACTCCATCATCAGGTCAGCTTAATGTTACCATCATATTGCATTGTCACTGATATCCTATCAAGTTCTTAAAAAATTCCCGAATCGCGTATGCCTTTAAAATATGAAGAGTTACCTCGATTTCTCCAAGATCCCATCATCAGATCCTGACCTGATGATCAAAAGGAACATTGGAAAAGTGTACCATTTCAAACAAAAAAAGAATCTTTGAAATCGGTCGAGGCGTCTTCGAGTAACCGGTGAACGTACACAAAAAACACAAAATCAATCCGACGAATTGAGAACCTCCTCCTTATTTTTTTAAGTTCGGTTAAGAATACAATAATTTTGTAAGTATTTAAGTCGTTTCACTATCACGTTTCCATCTTGCTACTTTACACCTAAACTACTTTCGCACCCGTAAAAACTACCACGAAATAAAGTACTAAAAAATTCAATAATTTATGTAAGTACTTATTTCGATCATTTTCGATGTTTTAGTCATTCGGCATTTGGAACTTATACTTATTAAGCATTCTACTTTGTAAACGTTCGGCAATTGAAACTTTCGGCATTTCGAGCATTCTGACTTTTAGCTTTCGACCTTACAAACTTCTATCTTTCAAGCTTTCTGCATTTCAACCGTTCTACATATCGAATTTCGCTATTTTAAGCATCGGCATTTCAAGGATCGGCATTTCGGTTTTCGGACTTTTCATATGTACCCCTCTAAACCCAACCCCAATACAATAGAACGAAGCATTTCGATTTTCACGATTGTCCAATAAACCTACCCAGTAAATAAAATTATGCACGTGCATCACTGACTGAACTGTTATAAGCAGTATGTACAAGAGAAGAGCTGTTGTCATCTGTTGTGTAATTATAATTATCGACGGAATACAGCCATTCCAAGAACGAGAGCGTCTAATTATATTCTTCTTATCTACTCGGTGGTTACCTACATAATGTCAAAGAGCCTTTGTTACAATTTCTATCTAAAGCTATCCTCTGTAGGTTTCATTTTCAAACCTGTTTTCCAAATTGGCAATCGATAAATCGGTATGTTAGTGGAAAGTTGGAAACTAATCTTTCACAAGAAAAAAAAAAACATTAATAGGCATGAATCCTAATTTTCAAAATCTCTTCTATGATATTCAGAAGTATCTATTATGTCTAAAATATATCATATTTCTGTAGAAAATTAAGGTTTTTGTGCAATAAAAGTACATTTAAATTTAAATTTTCAAATTCACGCCAAAACGCTCGCCGGTGTCATGGCGTCTGGTTTTACGTCACGGATCGGTATATCAACCAGTGATGCCTACATAGTTACTATAGAAACAAAAGGATGTTTACCGAGACGAGACGCAATGACAGACGCCATGACACCGGCGAGCGTTTTGGCTATCATGGCGGATTGTTGTATTTTGTAGATTTATTTTAGCAAATAAATTAGTAATCTCGACATTAATAAGAGAATAAATACATTTTTCAAAATCTTTGAATCCTATTTCATTAGATCAGATAAATATTTTGGCGATACTTGATTACTGTCATCATGCCTGTTATTTCACTGTTAGATTGTTAATAGTTTCAAGAGTAAATGGCCTGCGAAAGGGAATGATTTTCATTTAATCATATATCACAAAGATTACGTGAGACTAGTAGACGAAATATATGATAATTAATGGACTACTTTCTATATTTTTTTACATAATATATAAATCAGATCAGATTGATATTCCAAAGATAAGTGTAGATTTTTTTTTTGCGAAAACTGACAAAATCATTTATATTATTAGATACCTACTTACCGCTAATTTACTTTAAAATTTATTACCTACCACTAAGTAATTATTATTTATTTATGATACTTAGTTTGTAAGAAATCAAACATTAAACACGTTACAAATCACGCAATTGTGAACCACACTCCCTTGTGTTAGAGTTCATTATAACGAAAGCTGCAGGCCTTCATAAATCTCCATTTAACGAGTAACAGAGGATCTTTTGCTATAACTCTCTGTTACGTCACGTACAGTACGCGCCGCGCACTCATGCGTCTTAGCTTATATATGTGTTTTAACTTTTAACACGCGGGCGCTTTCAATATGCGTTTCTTGACGGCCTGCTGCGGTGCCGAAGCGGTGCGTCAAGCTGGGAACAAATTATCGGACGCGGCTGACGGACGCGGCTGACAGCCGCGACTGATAAGTGTGCACACCGTCCGAACACCCAGCGGGCCAGATTGCCTTCGGACGTCTGAAGGTCCAAGGACGCGTCCGCGACTTTTGTCAGATAATGTGCACAGTTCTATGTTCGTTCTATATCCAGATACCTATTCAGTCGCGGCTGTCTGCCGCGTCCGTAAGCCGCGTCCGACAGTATGTTTCCAGCTTTAGTCGTGCAGCGCACGGACTATTGTGTTTTTAAAAAATATTTAAAATGAGACTGCGTTTTTTTGTAAAGAAAGCAATTTTATATGTCTGATAACGACATAGCCATTAGGTATTTGTATTCATCTGTCAGTTTAGCTGACCAAGCTCAGCAGCACCCTGAATCAGACTTCCGAATTAGCATCCGATTCGATGATTTCAGTCGGAAAGTTGACGTTTTCAGCGAAGAAACGTCTTTTTCCGAATTTGGAATGCATTTCGAGAAGGTCTGAATCTCATTTTTTTTTAATCTAATGCAATTTCGTTAATTTAGACAAACTACACAACTGTGTATATAATAGTGCAAATCAGATTATGATTCTACTTTAAGGACCTTTTTAGCCGCGTTGTCCACTTTTCTAACAATACATGCGAGTGCACGACTCTATTGGCGTACTGTACCGATGCTATCTCCGTTGTTGAGACACGGGGGAGCCGCGCGAGTGGTTGATAGCGCCGCGGCTAATTAGAGCCGATTGTGGCATTCGCTCAGATTGCTCGGTTACGCAGAACTCTTGCAGGTATCCTAGTTTACTAATAGAGTTGGTTTGAGAGCTGCATTGGCACAGTGGGATATTTCCTTCGATCCAAAGGTCGTGAGTTCCGAAAAAAATATATGCCACTATGCCACTAATATTATAAATGCGAAAGTTTGGATGTTTGGATGGATGTATGTTTTTTGTTCCTCTATAACTCAACAACCACTGAACTGATTTGGCTGAAATTTAAAATATAGATAGATAATGACCGGGAATATGACATAGGCTACTTTTTATTCGGGTACCACGTGAGCGAAGTCGCGGGCGGCTAGGGAAGCTAGTATCTGATAAACCTGTCACGTATGGAATGCTAACTTCTGCAAAATGTGGGCATGTACCAAATATGTATTTGGACATAAGTACCTCTGACTACCCCCTTAGATGTCTTCAAAAGGATCTTAAAAATCCATAAAAAAAGATCTGAGAAAATGTCTACCGCACCTTGAGGATACAGTTGTTATATTTTTTTTTATATTTCAACCAGTGAAGGATAAAACCGTGGGAAAACTCGCGGCATAGTATTGTCACGTTTTAGTATTAGATCATATGAATCGAATGAACTCATGATATGAATGAAACAGTAGGTAATTTAATTCGCAAATTTGCATTTTCGGACGTAATTAATTCACATAAAAACGATTATGAATAAAATTACAGTTTGTTACATAAATTATGCAATGTGTAGCATAACGGAAAACTTCGTAATTTGGCAGTGAATGTCGATTTTATTATTGGACCATTTCTTCGAGTTATGGCATTTGTGGTAATAATTTTGTTTTATTTACTGCTCTATTGTATCGTTTTGTATAATCTGTCAACTTTCATTATTATAATGACCATCTCTGGTGACGGAGTTTTTAGGCCGCCTAAAGGCCTGCGTCATGGCTTAACGCGCTATTATCTACCAATGTATGTGCGTATTAGTTAGTGGCTAACGCTGTGACGGAGTTTTTAGGCTGCCAGAAGGCCTCCGTCCTGGCTTAACGACTTAAAAGCCGGGATCGATAATTTGACGTGCCCTGCGAAGAACGGAAGTGCTCAGCTGTTAATGTCACTCGTGGTCACCCATCCAAATAGTGATCACTCAGAAGTCAGAGCGTCATTATTTGTGCTAATACATTTTTCGATGTGAAAACTCCTTGATGCACGACTAGCAGTGCGATTCAGACCTTCTCGGAAAGGTTGCCTGGTAGAGATCGCTTCCAAGCGATAAGGCCGCCCATTGTACATTGTTACTTTATTCTGTCATTAATGTATGTTGCTTATTCTAAGGTGTGCAATAAAGAATTTTCATTCATTCATTCATATTCCCAATACGGAAAGTGACGTTTCTTCGCTGATAAAACGTCAATTTTCCGAAGAAAATCTTCAAATCGGATGCATTTTTGGAAGTCTGAATCGCTCTGCAGAATTCAAACATACGACCTTCGGATTCTGATGGAAAGTCGAAGTACAATCCAACACTGCTAAATAAAAAGCAATGCTTTTGTAAAGAACAGTTTTACTTTTTTCTCTGCTTACATTCTAAACGCAATACATTCTACGCGCAATAGTGGTAGGTAACATTTTTTTGTCTAGTTTTTTTATTAAGTAGGAATATATTTTGTTGTGTTTTTGTTTAATCATCTAATGTCTATTCTTTATGCCTATGTATGCTGTGCTTTCCTGATGTACTTACTATAACTTGTGTGTGCCAAATAAACTTTACTCTTACTCTTACTCTCTCTTACTCTTATACAATATTTTTGTTAAAATCAAGTGCTCCGTTAGACCACAGACAAGAGGGGATTCTTCAAACACAGGTTTTATAAACTAAAATTAAGAGATCCCAACCCATATAATGTACAATGATTTTGATTTGATTTTTTGATACAAAAGACATAAACGCGCGATACGCCTGCAAAACCTTGGCCATAAAATTCTAGCTAACCTTTTAGGTCATATTTCTATCGATTGTCGGCCATATACATAAACACTGTCATAACTGTCTTCCGTAAAATCATTCACGCACAATTAAATAGGCAAAACACACGAATGGCAAATAAAAAAGCAATTAATTCATACAATAAGACGCGCATAGGAAGCAGGCGTGAAAACGGTGATAATCATAATACAAAGTGATGTTGGAGAGACATTTTATGTGGAGTTTGTTTGTTTGTCATTTTGTGGGAAAGAATTCGAACTTGAGCTATACTGATAATTTCTTAGACTTACAGACTTACCTACTTGTTGAAGCATTTTTTAAACATTGGCAGTTCGCCTTTTTTGTTAATGATTTTGATGAACGAAAACTCTAATAATAACTATTATTACCTAATGTTATATTCCATACAACAACAAAAATATTATTGATTTCGTTTGATAAAGTAGTGGGGAACCCCCCACTCACTCTATACTCTATGAGACAAGAAAAAAATATAATCTAATGATCTGCTAAATTGAAAGACGCTGTTTTTATGAATAATTTAATACTTTGGTGAGAAGATGAGATATTACGCAACCATGCAAAGCCAGGTCCGGTCACTAGTGTAGTAAGACGTGGCGAGAAATGCATCGTGAGAGGCGAACGTGAGATGAAGTAATGAGGTTTGAAGGCGTTTTGCCCTCAGTGTGGTATACATAGATAATAAGGCATACATATATAGATTGCTGAGTGCCTAATGTAGACATATTAGATTGAGCATCTAGTAAAGATGTAAAGGCCTACGTTTTTGCTAATGCTAAACTATCTTAGTATAATTGGCTCTATCCACAATAAGTAAGTAAGTTCGTATGAGCAAGTGGCCAACTCTGGTGACGGAGTTTTAGGCCGCCTAAAGGAGTCCGTCATGAACTCATGACTTAACAAGCCGGGAGCGTGCCATCCGAAGCACGGAAGCGCTCAGCTCGTAATGCCACTTGCGGTCACCCATGGCCAAGTTGGTTTATCCACATGAAAGAGAAAGAAGCTGTCATTATTGTGGCTAAAAGTTTTTGGTTCTACTATTTTCAAATAGTAACTTTATACTTAGTGTAGGAAAAGGGAACAAATGTTAATATTCTTGAAGTGCCTTATATGGTGCGAGATTCCCGCCTCGCGATTATCGAAATCTCAAAATTTGAAAATGTAAACATTGAAATCATACGTGGAAGGTCGATAATCGCTTGTTACTGCATTGTTATCGCCTCAAGGATGCAAGAAACTCGCACCATGTAAACGACGCTTTCGATCCAATTTCAATTCCCTTAAATAATAATAACTTACTCTTGCCCGTCACGTTAAATTCACTTAAAATACTGTAATAATTTCGTTTAAAGCACAGCACAGTAGCAAATAAAATGAACACATCTAATTTTGATTCAATGCGTGAATCGAACTCACGACCTTTCATCTTCCTTTTATTGTAACAGGTTAAAATAATTTGGTAAAGTACATAGATTATTACAATGTAGATACTCAGAGGCGTCAATGTTTTTAAGGTTTCATTACATGGTCGATTTCTAGAACAAAAAAGTTTCAGATTGGTTTAGAGCAGCGATTCTTAACCTGTGGTCCGCGGACCCCTAGGGATCCGCGAGTATGTGTATGGGGGTCCGCGGTCTCATCTATGGACCATTTAACAAAAAATAAATAAATGCCACTAAAAGGCTTTGCACACTGAAGTGCGTTGGTTGTCTTGTGACAAAGTTGTGTCGCGTGCTTTTGAGCTGAGAAATGAGATCAGAATGTTAGGGATTATTTTCTAGTAACCGACGAAAATAAAAATTAGATACCTAGTACTCTTTCAACACAGATGTTACTGATAATTACTGGCTTGACAACGGCACAGGAAAATCAACTAATAGAAATATCCTGAAAGGGTATACTTTCCGATTGGTGCCACAAACATTTGGCGAGGATTTGTCGAAGATCTTCGGAGTTATGAATAGAAGTACACCTCAAAAGTATAAAAAATTGCTAAGTTCGAAAGTTGAAGTCGGTTTTTTAAATTGTTAATTTAGTCACTTGTTCGTATTTGAAGTATAAATGGTCCGAAATTTAGTGATTTTTTTATATTAAGGGGGTCCTTGATCTTGTGCTTGATGTCCTAGGGGTCCGTGGACGAAAAAGGTTAAGAAACGCTGGTTTAGAGTTTAGTGTACCTTTACGTGTTAGTGTGTATTGTTACTAAAATATAAAAATGTTGTACTGTAAGTATAAGTAAGTACAAAATGAGTATAGAGTGCAGGCACTATCGTAACTAGATTAGATTCCAATATTGAACAGCATGTCTTCTCTATAATAAAACAAAACTTTTCTTGGTATCGAGATAACAAAGTTACGCTAAGTTTTTTTTTAAGTTTTTGCACCTATATATAATAAAGTTACGCTAAGTTATGGTGCGGTAAAAATTGAGTTTAGACAGAATATTTCATCAACATAGGCTGTACCATGATAGTTGCCACGATTTATCTTACGTCGATTTCAAGAGTAGTCATTCATTCGATGTCTTTAATGTAACATGACTTTTACTTTTACTTGTGTAGCATGAGTACGGCGGTAACTAATGCACCAATTTGCCAATAAGTACACTAGCGGCACTTAATCGTAACCTTCGCTCTATACACTGCGGTGCACGCGAACGGTACACAATGAAATGTTTTCTATCTCGTTTCACGGTGCGATAGTAATCTTGAACATCCTCCGATATAAACCGACTAAATAGAGTGTGACGTTTATTTGCACTGAGGTGTAATTAAATAACAAAAGGTTTGCCTTGCGATGCGAATGCACTTTTACCTCGTTTTGCGAAATTCTTACCTTTATCTAGCTGAGCCATTTAATCTTTATAAAATAGTTAATATTGGTACGCACTTATAATTTTTAAATAACAATAGTGAACGCCCGCGGCTTCACCCACGTGGACTACTTTTTTTATCCCACGGGAACCATACATTTTTCCGGGATAAAAAGTAGCTTATGTGTTATTCCAAAACCTAAACTATCTACATTCCAAATTTTATCAAAATCGGTTTTATAATTATGGAGATACGTGGTAACAAACATTGACACACACACACGGACTTTCGCCTTTATAATATTAGTAGGAGAAAAAAAATACCTACCCTGTTAATAAAAATAGACACGACATAGTGCATGCATGCCTGTAATCTTCAGATACCATTACTAACCTAGCGCATTAGAGATCAATTCAGCACAACAGGTCAGAAAAAGTCAAAAGTTCGGGCACAGTTCGGAGCGAACTTATAGTTTATAGTGGTTCAAAACACTAATCACAAACTTGTAACATCTGTATGTTGATAAATAAATATTTTTTTTCTCTATTTTGTGATTTGAATCACATCTACAAGTTGGCGTCGCGTCGTGGTATAATTTAGAAATCATATCTGTACAATAATTAGCTAACAAGCCCTTGCTTCATTTAGTTGGTCCATGTCGTGACGATGCTAATGCGAGCTGTTCCGTCCTTGCTTTCTTACGACAACTGGGAGCCGTGTGCCCTAAGTTTACTCTACTTGAGTTCAAATTGTAGATTAAAATCTTGAATGAAAGAAAATGAAAGGTCCGTTTATGTCAGAGATATAGTCTTACCTCAGTTTTCACCGAAATAAGCTTACACGATAATTTCACGAGGTGTCATTTGGCTCACTCAAAACTGATATTACTACTGATATTACTACTGTTTTTTTTGATACTACTACTATATTACTACTGATATTACTACTGTTTAAATTACTACTATTACTACTACCTACTTGATATTACTTAGGTACCTACTCAGTTTTTGGGATCACATCGCCGTCCCCGGGGAACAAAATGATAACTGCCATTATCTTAGTTTTAGTGTTATGCCATATTTGTAATCTTTGGGTGCTAATACATCTGCTCAATTTTTTTCGTAACTTTCATACAGTTATTCGCGAAGTTACAAAATATTACAATACTATTCCACGATTCGACCCATGCCTGAAGTTACAAGAATAAAATTGTACTATGATCTTATCAAATGGTATTTACACCTGTTAATATGACAAACAATCATTATCATTATGTTCTCGTGAAAAATATTCGTCTAGATATTGATAACCGCATGTTATCATTTTATTCTCGTCAAAACTCGTCCTTGCATTTCGTATAATACACTATTATCATAATCGCTTCCACCCTGGTAAAGCGTCGAATAACATGATAGAATAGTGGTACAATATTAGGTTTTGCCTAGAAAATACGAGGAATAAAATGATAATCGACATTATAGAAATTAGACGGTGATTGATTTTAACTAACTTCTTATTTTTTAAATATCTCTATTTTGGCATTTCTTACGCGTGTGTCATTAAAACATTCCGAATGCATAAAAAATTAGCATTGCTTAAAGCTAACAATCATCTGTCTACGTCCAGTATTTGTGAAGTTATTAACGAAAACATGTTTTTTGCTCCTCCTGAAAAGTTACGTTTTTGTAGTTATCATTTTGTTCTCCGGGGACGGCGACATCTCAAGATCAGATTTTTTTACAAAGTAAGTTAATAGTAGGTATATCTATGTTTTTTAATTTTGTAATAAACTTTTTTTACGTAATGTTACCTACTTATGAAATGTAAGAAAAGATGTAAGTATCTGTAAGGCGGAGGGTCAGTCCAAGTTTTTGTTAGTCCTACCAATGAACTATATTTTAATTGAAACCAAAGATGTAACTAGCTCTACGCAGTAGGATTTTTATAAACAACCAATCTAACTAGCTCTACCCAGTAGTACATAGTTATCAGGGCATTTTTCGTAACAGCGTCTTTATGGTTTAGATTAGAGGCACGAGCCAGAAATAAAGTTATCTCCAATCAAACGCGCGGAGATGTCCGATCGACAAGATACGTAACGACAATTAGATCACGTCGCATGTTTCATTGCCTTGTTATAAGTACAGACTGCAAAACAATGTACACTCAACGATAGTCAATTTTAGACATTATAGCTAAAAAAAAATTAGAATTAGAATTAATAATTAGAATTCTGCTTCTCCACCTGCGTAAAGAATCAATAAGAAATATGTATTTCTTTTTGGAATTCGACTGGGGATTGGAAACCTCCATCTTACAGAATAACGCAGCCAAATAACATAATTCTTCTCGAACGGTGTTGTGTTCCTGAGGTGAGTGAGGTTACCAGTGCTCTGCGAAGAAGCGCTGCGGTGGCAGCTGGTGGACCAGTCATGTACATTGTGTTGTCGACGCAATGATTCCTCTTCTAAAGGGTCAGCAGCGCGAATGTGGCTCCTTTGGTGTCACAGGCGTCCATAGGCTACGGTAACCGCTTACCACCTGATGTTATATGCGTGTCTGCTACCTTAGTAGTATAAAAAAACTACTTGGATAAAACATAAGTTTTCCCGTGAAGCTTTTTCTGCATTCGGTACGGGAAGCCTTGTTGAGATTTGTGTCGACGTCACGTCTGTAGTTATGTAAAGATGAGCCTGACTTTCAAATAGAAAGGATAATGGTACAGACTCGTCGATAGTGTGCTGCGGCCTAATTACGGGCTAAGAGCGGGTGAATAAAAACAAATGCGATATGTTCATCAATAACATCCACTACCCGATTTTACCCACTGCTGAGTATAGGCCTTACTTAGTTTGTGCGATCCACCACGGTCCTATGTTAGTCGCATCCATTAACGCGATATTTTACAATATAAAAATGGCAACCATTTCTTTGACTTTTCAATGAAACAGTTGCTTATCAGCCATTTTATTCCCAATATTGGAAAATGTGCGCTAACTAAATATTGATGATTGTAATAGGATGTCGATGCCTTGCAGTAAAAAAAAACTTGTATTGAGCACAACTTATTCAAGTTTCAAAAGTAAAATAACCTTTTATGTCCATAAAGATTAGCTACAATCGATGTAAACTTTGCGGGCGATAAAACCCATCTTTTACATAAAAACTTTACAAACACAAGTCTTTTGATATTGTTCGCTCTTTCTCCTCACTTGCACCACAGCCGAACGGTATCGTCTCCGTGCAGATACATAGACAGATAGATAGATAGTAGATACATGGATAGTAGATGTAGATACGTCCATGATTTATTATCAGCTTTCTTCTCATTGTTGCGGCCCAATTCTACGTAATTACATGTTACAGTGTCTCGTTTGGAGGTCGTGTGCTTTGTCTCCTCTACAATACATAATTATGTATTGTTCATAATTATGTCTTCCGATTGTTATTGATTTTAATCAAATTGCACTTTCCTTTTCGTAATTATTTGTGGTATTTTTATACTGAACTAGCTTCCGCCAGCGGCTTCGCTCGCGTGGTACCCGGATAAAAGTAGCCTATTTCCGGTCATTACCTATCTATATTTTACATTTCAGCGGTTGTCGAGTTATAGAGGAACAAACATCCATACACACATCCGAACTTTCGCATTTATAATATTATTGTGGATAAGAGTGTATGGGTAAACTGGATTCTATATTTTTTAATAACCACACTTAAAAATTGAAAATTTTGATAAGATTTTTCATTTTCAAATATTTTCTATCAGTTTAAAATCTACAACTTTGTCTACGTACTTGACCGATATTAGTCATCAAGTGTAAAAATTAAATTAATGTAATAAAATTAATGAATTGCCCAAAAGCATTGTCTCGCGCCGTGGGAGACTTGCAAAACTCGAACCCGCGCCATTCTACCATTTCCATTGATGATGTTATGTGGGATTACGCTGTCAAGGAATTACAGTACAGATACTGCTATCTGGCACATGTTTTGACTATCAAATTCATTAGATAATTAGAATATCCGCAGTTAGACAAGCTCGCTACAAAATTGGAAAAGGAAAAAATTATGTTTAATTTTATTTCTTTAAACTCGTTACTTGGTTTTAGAATAGAATAGAAAAAAGTTTTATTTTCGTTACTACGATACATACAAAACACAAATCAGAAATGTATTATAGTAGGTTGTTCAGAATTTAAATTGCTGTTCCAACGTAACCTATCTACTAGTAAATTTTCCTTGACTTTAGAAATTCCTATTTTTTTTAATTAAGTATCAATTATTTAAGTTTAATTTTTGTTTAATTATATAAAAGATAAAATCTAGTCCTTTTTCATTTGTTTTTTTTTGTGTCCTTGTTCGTTGATATACTACGTATGGTATGTAGATACTACTGTACTGTAATTTAATGGATGTTATTAGGTGTCTCAAAATAAACAAATATTGTGCCACAGCAACAAGCGGGAGTTGTGCTGGTTATTACATTGTTTGTTTTTATTTTTTAAAGTGTAGCTTATTACGATGTTATAATTTTCGTCAGTCTCAGGACATTGAATGCCGTGCATGTGTTAATTAACTACTTAAAGATTATGATAATTATCTAAATAAGTACTACATAAACTAAATTATTAATAAACTAAATTATTGTCATGATAATTTTGGCATTTTAATAATGTAATGTCAGCTTGTAAGTTGTAACCTGTCACGTATGGAATGTTAACTTCTGCAAAATGTTGGCATCATTTAATTGGACCTACCTCTGACTACCCCTTTAGACATCTTCAAAGGATTTTAAATGTCATAAAGGCCTGAGATAATGTTTTTTTTTTTCATTTCATGTCATTTATTTCGTAGTCGATGTGCAAGTCTTTTATTCTGTTTCTTTTCAACCCCAATGAAAGCAACAATACCAAACATAGCCCGAGCATTGTTCAAATGACAATCGAATAATGAGAAATGAACATTGAAAATAATGTTGTACCATCCTTTCCCTCCAAAAACAGAATCAAAAGAACAATAGGCGTCTCCAATGACTTATATAATATTATATATTATGTTACGACTAGCTGCGCCCCTCGGTCTTAGGTACCCGCTGCTTAATGATTAGGGGCCTTACTTATGAAAGATATTTAAAGTGAAACACTGTTTAAACAACGTCCTGTCTTTATTTGTGGATAGTGACAAACAGAGACAGGACGTTGTTCAACCAGCGTTCAACTTTAAACATCTTTCATAAGTAAGGGGGTAGGTATTTACCTGCCCCAACTGCCCCTGGTAACGTTTCAAAGTGATTCAGGGATGCTACTGAATTAATGTTTTGTGAATTTTGAATTTTTAGAAGCCTCTTTTAATCGGGGGTATACGCTGTCCATTCAAAACTTTATTAAAATCCGTTCCGCCTCTTCAGCGAGAAAATCCAACTCAACATTCATACTCACAAACTTTCGCAGTTATAATAATTGTAATTCCATTTGAAAAGGCAATAGGTTATGTCAATATAACCATTTGTCAAAATGGTTTGTTATGTAACCGATCAATTGATCAGATATTGATCGGGCTGTTAAATTTTAATTGTTCGTTTTTTGGGGCACCGTGACGGAAAGGTTAAATTCAAATAATGGTTTTGGTATTTATCTTTACTGCCGTGTCGGATGGGATAGCGTTTCGACTTTGATCTGGAAGTCATGGGTTCAATACCGAGCGTGTATCAATAAATTTTCGGTTCAAAGAAATTAAATTAAAAAAAAACTGCCTTCAATGTTATAAGCTGAGCAATTTTCTGCACTCTCGAGGTGCATTTCTGTTCATTATTCCGAAGATCCTCGACAGACCTTTTTGTGGCACTGATCGGAAAATATATCCTTTTAAACAAAAAGGATTTTCCAAATCGGTCCAGGCGTCTTCGAGTAATCGGTGAACAATAAAAAAACCGGTCAAGTGCGAGTCGAACTCGTACGCCGAGGGTTCCGTACCTAGCCATGTGTACAGTTCTCCCTTTAGGGGGTTAGGTTGGTTAATATACACTTACACTACACTATAACTATATCGGCTAGCTATACACACTACCACGTCTGTCCTGCACCGCGGTTGGCAAGCGACTGCCCCGCCTCGTGCCCGCGTGGTGTGACCAACTAGACGACAGACTTACCCTAATGCATTAGTGTTGCCATATTTATGGTTCATAATTATCCTAGTATTATTTATATAAATACTAGTGATTTTACCTGAACACTACATCCCTTCCTTTTTGTAATTTTTCAATAATAACGAAAGGAGGTTGTTCACCTCCAACAGTGTTTATTATAATACTGATTCCCTAAGGCCGATTTCATCATAGCAATTAAACGCGATCAACGAAGATAAACTCAGCTTCTAAATAAACCGAGAGAAGAGGTGTCACTTCGATACTCTTGATGACAACCTGCTAGAGAACGGCACAAGTCACATTTTACATAACTTTGACTTTACTTGAACTCGATAGCCGAACTCAGTTTCCTGATCTCTATGATCCACTAGGCCAACTAAGCCGATTTGGCAACGAAGCATTCGAGTTATTAACTTGGTAGTTATTCTCATCTTCTGGCTCTCCTTCACTTTGATTCTACTGTGTGGGTAGTTCGCTCATAATACTCCAGGCTCAACTCTCCACTTGTTGCTTTTTTTCATATTCCTGACCTATTACTTTTACAACTTCTTGATCACATTCCTGCGCTGTCCTTGCTAACATATTTGATACTCTTTCCTTTCTCTTACTTTTTTTTTTTTTTAATCGCTTATATTTCTCTAAACTCTTGCCAATTATGGTGGTTAAGGCGCCGATGCTTTGCGCGGCATTTATAAATACTTACGAGAAATTTCTCACACTGACAGGCATTTATTTAAAAACAAGCCTAACTTTGTGAAACAACCAGGAATGGACCTGAACGAATAAATACCATATTCGTAAGTAATCCTCAGGCCAACGATTGATGTTCCACAAGAGTGCCTGGGTAGGTACTTACTAAATCTTCTATTAAAATATGTATATGTAAGTGTAATTTCGACAATAACCTAAAAACTGGCTTATTTCCTAAGTGTTTTTCTTTCTTTAAGAACTCCATAATGATGCATGTAAGTGAATGTTTGTTTGTAGTGTACATTTATTTGTATAACCAACTTATCACTATCATTATTATTCAATCATTTACAATAAAAATTCCATTCTATTTCTGTTTTTTATTTCCTTGTTATGTTGCAGACAAAATATCACAATTTCCTTTAGAATTAGCTCCTCCAACTACGTATTTTAGCAATTCCTGAGTTTCACTTTTTCTTACAGAGATATTGGTAGGTATGCGACGGTAGGTTCAAGTTTAAAGTTTCACCACTATCTATCGTAATTTCACCCAGTAGGTATATCCTAAAATTTTGAAAATTTTATTCAACTTTTTAATACCTGTGCTATGTATAGGTAGGATGTGTGCTTCAATACCTTTATATCATTTATGTCAATGTTCATTGGTGTAAGCATGTAATCTTTCTTCAATAACAATGGTGTAGGTATGTAGTTCTTCTTCAATATATCCTTGGTGTTTGTATGTAATCCTTCTACAATAACCCTAACAAGTTTAGTTCAGACATCTGATTAATTTCTTGAGAAATACCGTTCAAGATGAAATTTACACCGACAAGTATATAATGTTTTCTCCTAGTCTCTAAGTACATCTTTTGCTCAACGTTTTGGCGATTTTATTCAAACTCAAAACTCAAAACTCAAGATGATTTATTCAATAAAATCATGTAGGTTGATCACTTTGACACGTCAATTGTTTTTCAATTCGATAAAGGTTATCAGACACAGTCAATTTCTAATAGGCCTTCAGGCGATCCAACTTCGTCCTCAGAGCCAGCCACCCGCTCATACGAACTTAACTTTACTTAATTTCCAATCGTGTATATTTCAATTCCCGCGGTACAGGCCTACCCTAGTGTGGGAATCATTGATCATTTAGTTATGTGTCAGTCTATCTATTCAGATGTTTGCAATAGTTATATTCATGTGATACTTTAGCTGTTAAAGCAGTTACTAAATAAATACATTTTCCTGTCTCGTAGTATCTTCATCTGTATTTCTTATGTGTGGTTGTCTAGTCCTACACTATATCCTAAAATGTCCCTTGATTCTATACCGTAAGCAGTTCTTAATACTTTTGCGGGCAGCTTTGTGTCTCAGGCGTAATGCTTTTTTACTCCCACATCTGGAACATCTTAAACTGAAAAATCTTATCAAAATTTAACCAAGTGTGGATTAACACTATAACAAATAAAATCTGGAACATCGTTCTCTTTTCCGATCTTCAGGCTATTTTTTAATTATCCTTTGTTGGCTTCTATTGATACCATATTAACTCCCTGAATATCCGTGGGTTTTCTATCACAATCAAATATTTGACGATTAGCCACTTCTATGACATTCGCCTCTATAACAAAATCTTCCAAAGTCATTCCATCTCCTGTTTTATTAATTCCTACCGCATAACCGCAATTCAATGCCAAATTTCAATTAAATGACTAAGCCGCAATTTAATGCCAGAATCGCAATTAAATGCCAGAATCGCAGTTTAATGTCATAACCGCAATTTAATGCCACAACCGCAATTTAATGCCAGAACCGTAATTCAACGCCAGAACCGCAATTTAATGCCAGAATCGCAATTTAATGTCACAACCGCAATTTAATGCCACAACCGCAATTTAATGCCAGAATCGCAATTTAATGCCACAACCGCAATTTAATGCCAGAACCGCAATTTAATGCCACCGCCGCAATTTAATGCCAGCACCGCAATTTAATGCCACAACCGCAATTTAATGCCACCGCCGCAATTTAATGCCAGCCCCGCAATTTAATGCCGCAATTTAATGCCACCGCCGCAATTTAATGCCAGCCCCGCAATTTAATGCCACCGCCGCAATTTAATGCCAGCCTCGCAATTTAATGCCACCGCCGCAATTTAATGCCAGCACCGCAATTTAATGCCACCGCCGCAATTTAATGCCAGCACCTGTAATTTAATACCATGGTTACAATTGCATCCCTCTACTTAGTCCTAAATATTAAAAGTAACTATAGCTTCCTAGTCTAATCTATCAATCCCCGTTTATAAGCAATGAATGTAGGTACCCACCCACTAGGTATAATAACATAAATGGTTTTAGCTATGGAACCTTAATAACATATCATGACCAATACTTTCACTTCCGCTGTGATTTATAAATTATTAAGATAAGGACCTGGCTGCTTACCATGAGCTTTATATGCAACCCAGTTTAGGTCCCAAACTGAACCGCTTCGCTTGATGTATGCCATGACGCTGACGAAACATCAAAACCTAAACATGACCCAAACTGAACTGCTAGACAAAGCCCCGCTCACTCAATTCGCACCATGACCGTTCAACACGCGCTGAACCGGCTCACCCCTGTGCCAAAACTGTCACCCCTCAAACAGGTCATGGCACGAATAGTTTGCGATCCAGATATGAACCTTTACTGGATAGCTTCTAAACTAAACTGCCCACCAAGAGATCATGGTACAGCTGCTGTCACGTAAAGAATCCTAACCCCTGCAAAAGGTGGGAATGACAAACCCCTGACTACACCCACAAAGGATCCAAAAACGTCCAAGGATCCGAAAGAACATGTCCACCACCCATTCGGAACACAGTCGCGATCACATTTAATTTCACTTTTCATAAGACCAAGATAATTTAAAAATTATAATTATTAAGTTAAATAAAGTAAATTATACACTATTGAATGTCTTACCTTAGCATCCAATATATCTCACTAGTATGGTTATAGGCTTTAGATTGGACGGGTGCTAATGGTGATTAGTGAAACTACAGCAATAGGTAAGTATCAATTTGACTATCACAAATAAATTTTCGGTTTCATTGTAGGTAGTAGGTACCTAATCAAGTTTCTTCATAAACCACATTCAAAAATTGACTCACCTAAATTATTACCTTTTCAAAACTTATCCTGCTAAAGCAAAAGTTTAACATAACGTAATAACGTAACGTAGTTCTAATGCATAAGAAAGTTGAGTTGGTCTCGTCACATCTTTGACCATAAAGTAGTCACAAGGAAAACTGCCAAACCTAGATTAGATTGGTACACATACCTAGAACGATTTTGAGATGTTCAACCAGTTTTCTAATTCAAACCCTGCTAAACTACCATATAGAGTTATAGACTCAGAAATAAATAATAATAAAACTTTAGTATGCAATAGGTACTTACAAATCACTTTCATCATCATCATTCTCCTGCCCCTATCCCACGCTAAGTGTGGTCGCACAAATGTCTTCCTCCTCCACTCACCTATATCATTCGTCAACTCTGAATACACTCCTCTCACATTCATATCCTCACCATTTTAACTTTAACACGCGTTGACGGCGGTACGCCTATAAGCATAAGCATAAAGTTGGTGATATAACAGTACGCAGGTCAGCGTCCGAATCCTCTTCAGTTTTTTTTGCACCAGTACGCCAAGGGACGATTGACTTTCTATACTAACATAAGGACCAGTTTGTACTGTCACCGCATGCACAAATAGTTTATTTCTACTGCCACAGTATAAGTTTGCGCATACAAGCACGTGTCCCCATACACTCATCCTACGCCGACGGGCGTCATGTTTTCATACCTACATGTAGTTCGTTCTGTCATAAGGCGTACCCTGTGACACAACGCCTGTTCTGTGACTACGTCCATAGACCATGTATGAAAATTAGTAATGTCATCACGGTGTCAACTGATGAGATAGTATAGTACCGTACGTGTGTTGTAGCACGTACTAACCATCATCGTGTTAAACTAATCCATTAAGTACCTACGAGTAAAATAAAACAATAAGTAGCTACCTAATCCAATTAAAACTAAATTAAATTTGCTATGATATTATGGTCTCATGAAATACAACCAAAACGCAATATGTGTGCAGCTTGGATGGATCATCCTGTAATAGTTATGTTAATAATTACTAGTACCTAGTAGTAGGTACGTTAAGTTAGCGAGTAGTAATAATCGGCCAACCAACGCACACATAAATTACTAGCAGCGCCCTCGCGGCGTTGCCCCCGTAGCGATGACTTATGGTGATGATGATGATAAAAAGCAGCCTATAAACTTTCTCAAAAGTTAAGCCATCAAATGCAGAAACAATCTTTCAAATCCGACCTGAGTTTCTGAGATCATCGCGTTCAAACAAACAAACTCCTACGCTCCATACCTACAATTAGTATAGATATAGATTTATATAATTAAGTAGTATAGATGAGCTCATAATGTTGCGTGAGTGAGATAGCCTGCGTTGTACTGACGCGATAGGACACGATACACTTGCGTTGTATTTATTTCACTGTGGGTAGTTATGCTATGAATGCAAAAACATAGTTATCATCGATATTATTGATAACAGAATAACGGCCATTGTAAGCAGACGGATAAATCATCTTAGGTTTCAAAGTGAAATATAAATTACGATTTTGTAATTAGGTACTTACTCGTTGTAAACAACTACGTAGGTAGGGTACTTACTTAACTGGTTATCTGTTGGAGCACAGATCTGGTCGAGACACAATTGATTTTCTATTGTGTCTGGAACCCCGACGAACTAAAGGTTTAATAAAGAATCATTTTCAAATAAAGAAACTAACTCACTCGTAAAGTATCTATTATACAAACTATTCGCCCATTAAATAGGTCACTGTACGTAATTGATTAGATATTTTATACCTATACCAACTTACGTCGTCGTGATTTTCAAAATGAGAGTAGGTTTTTGTTATCTAGTGAGTAGGTAAATTTCTATCAATGCTTTTTAACAACAAGCTCGACATCTTGCTACGAACTAACAAATCAGTGCTCAAAGAGATTAACGAATCTTAAACAAACAAAGACTATTTCAACACTGTGTGCTATAGACATACCAGCTAAAAGCTGCTCGTCTGTACCTAATCGATAAATATAATAAATAAATAAATTATGTTTGTCTATTACCGGACAGTATTTCCCGTAAAAAGTTCCATTGTCTTACCTACTTAACTACTCAAACAATCTTTACCTACCACCTGGAAGTATTCTCACTTTGTTATTGCGAGAAGATTTTCGTAGAAATTATAAGAGTTTGAATAGTTGCTCGGATATTCTTGAGCCACATAAATCATCCTAAAATTGTACGGAATAAATACTACTTCTCTCCTTTCTTTTTAATAAATAAAAATTACTCACGGTTTTTCACCTCGTCGCCATGTACAGTTCTCCCTTTAGGGGGTTAGGTTGGTTAATATACACTTACACTACACTATAACTATATCGGCTAGCTATACACACTACCACGTCTGTCCTGCACCGCGGTTGGCAAGCGACTGCCCCGCCTCGTGCCCGCGTGGTGTGACCAACTAGACGACAGACTTACCCTAATGCATTAGTGTTGCCATATTTATGGTTCATAATTATCCTAGTATTATTTATATAAATACTAGTGATTTTACCTGAACACTACACCATGGTGCCAATTAAGCTAGTTTGCTTAATTGTATGAGCGTCCATACAACTCAGAGGACAATTTTAATTGGCGTCAACTATGTATGTATGGGTACACCCTTTAATTTTCAACTTTTTTAACTTTTTGGAATTTTTCCTTTATTTGTGCTGTAAGACCTTGCTTTTTGCCAAATTTCGTTATTCTAGGTCAACGGGAACTACCATTTAGGTTTTCGACCCAAAACCTCTAGGGTACTTCCGGTTGACCTAGAATTGTCAATTTTGGTTACAAGAAAGGTCTTTCAGCGCAAGTAAAGGAAAAATTCCGAAAAATAAAAAAAATTGATAATTAAGGTAAGTTTTGGTACTCACAAGTTTTCACGAAAACCTAAATTTGCCTATATCTTTTTATAGTGTTGAGTCAGGACCTTGATTTTTATACTCACAATAGGGACTATAGACCTTAGTATATGGTATAAATTTCAATTTGCTAGCTTTACCCGTTCCTGAGATAATCGATGGTGACACACGGACAGACGGACAGACAGACAGACAGACAGACAGACGGACAAGAAAGTGATCTTATAAGGGTTCCTTTTTTTACCTTTTAAGGTACGGAACCCTAAAAAGCTAAAAAAAAATAGATTCCGACGAATTGAGAACCTCCTCCTTTTTTGAAGTCAGTTAAAAAGCCGATAAAACGATTGTCTACCGTTCTCGTGTGTCGTTAATAAAATTTAATAGTCATTGACGATGCTATAAAATAATCGTCACGACTGTTTTGTTCATATTTGTAAGCGAAGCTTGAATTTATTATCGTATCGTATCACACTATCACACTAATCACACTAAATATTATAAATGCGAATGTTTGGATGTTTGGATGGATGTTTGGATGGATGGATGTATGTTTGTTCCTCTATAACTCGACAACCACTAAACCGATTTGGCTGAAATTTAAAATAGAGATTGATAATGACCGGAAATAGGATATAAGCTACTTTTTATCCGGGTACCACGCGAGCGGAGCCGCGGCCGGAAGCTAGTATCAAATAATGGGTTCTTCTTCTTTAAATAAATAATTTGTTTTGACAATTTGCTGTAGGAATTGTCATCTATTTAATCTAACGAATGTCTCAATCAAAGTTCATCAGCTGTTCCAATCTTGTGTTTTTACCATAAAGAGGCATGTTCACACGGCCCAAAATACCCATCGCAAGACGCCGAGCACGCGACGTTATATAAGCGACTCGTGAGAACTCATTGTGATCCAGTTATTGGGACACTGATAGCAAATTCAAATCTCTGGGCTAATTACAAAAGAGGTATGACGTGGCACAGAATGTGAGGACGCCGGTATGAGGTCTGGGGATTGCGACCAGCCGGATTGTCCATCTTTGATAGCGAACAAAATCGGTCTCAAACTGTCAAATATGACAGTTCAGACCACACAAGTAGCTCTGTCCGTCTCATCTCAACGAGACAACACGACAAAAGATATCTACACGATCGTTTTGACAGTTTGAGATCAATTTGATGTTTGAGACAAGTGAGACATTCAACCTGCAGGTATGTGACGCGACCAGCAGAGCGATTCACACTTCAATGTATTCCGAATTCGGAAACTGACGTTTCTTTGCTAAATAAACATCTCTTTCCGAAGAAAATCTTCGAATCGGATGCATTCCGAGAAGTTGCTCATTATTGTGGATCAATAATTTGATCGACACAGCATAAGAGCTTGTTATTCATCAAATCGCAAATAAGTTCTGTTTTGCATTTTATATCCAATAAATTGTATCAAAAAGTGTAAAAATATTGATATAGTTTTATTTCCATAATTTTCAAGGCTCATTTATAGGGTCGCTGGTTCAGAAACTGCTCCTTAAGCCTCATTAGTAGCCGCTTGCGACGCGTGCCGTGAGAACGGCTCCTTTATGACCGAATGAAATATTAGATGGAACGGTCTGTTTCACCAATATCATTTAAATGTATTTACACTGAAATTATCTTTGGGCCAATCAACACAGTGCCCCGTTAATGTATTTATACATTAGAGTCAGCGTCAGCACTGAAGTCCGATAGACGCAGCGTTGCTATTGCAACTTATTTACTAGGTTAGGTAAAAAATTACTAATTGACCAAATAAGACTTGAATAATAATATTTATGTAAGTTTTTATGTTCTTTAATTCTACACACCAGAACAACTGAACGACCGTGACTAAATGAGCATATTAAAGTAAATAAAACAATTAGTTCCCGCTTTTGCCGTAGGACTTGAGTACTGACGCCGACTCTATACCTATGTTTTTTTTGCTCTGGAATGAATTCCCCTGGCTCTATTTACCTACTTACCTCCTTTTTTTAAACAAAGCTCAAAGGTAGATTATAATTTAAATGTTTGTAAGTACCTTTTTTAAACGTTAAAAGGATTATTAAATATTGAAAATTATACGTTCAGTCCCGACTGTTTCAATAAATAAAAAGACATTGTAAAATGTTAAATAAAGTTTAGTAAAAGTTTTACTAAGACATTGAGAGTAATTTCACGTGCACGGGTAATGTCACGCACAGAAGTCAGAAGCCAAATTCATTTATTTATTCATAAGATCACTAGTGTACCACTTTGAAACGTCTTATGAGCTAGGTGATTCTACTCCTGTTACTTCGCGATCAAGACCGTGAAGAACCAGGGCAACAAACACGGTTTAGGACAACTCACGAAAGTTTAGAAAGTAAAATAAAAACACCCCTTATTTGGATTATTAAGTTATTGCCCTTGAAAACTTTGATTACTTTAAAAGCAGATCTGTCAAGTAAGCGGGTTTGCTTCAGTTTAAAGTCGACGTCGTTATGGGAAGATGGCCTTTCGGATCTCGGCCAGCAGAGTAGCGTTATCAAAAAAATTGAGAAAAATATATATTTTTTAAATTAAGAAAACCTAGTAATATTTTTCTTATAGTAAATAGGTACATAAAATTAAGGCAGGTCTAAAAAGCGCTGGCATGATGATCTGGACGTCTTTAAAGAAAACGAGAGAAACCGCACCAGATCGCGATGAGTGGAAGGTAACGGGGGAGGCCTTTGCCCAGCAGTGGGACAGTTTAGGCTAGTCAAAAAAAAATGTTATTGTTAGGATGAGGCTAGATGATTCTGTGTGAAATGTCCAGCATTACTCATCAGCATTATCTCAGTTTGTTGTCATTTAAATTCAAGTACTTACCTATTATAAAATTAAAACGAACATAAAATGTCATGAATTTATTAATATAGTAAGAACGAAAACTAAGGAAGTGTAGGTAAGCCTTTAGTACCGTACCTATCTCGAAAAAAGGTACACATTGAAACGTTACAAAAACAGCTTTAAATTGAAATCCTTCAAAACAAACCTAATTGTAAATTTATTTTTTTATTTTGTTATGTTATTTATTATTGGTATTATTTCATTTAAAAATGAAAAATCTTATCAAAATTTACGATTCCGACGGGAGTCGAACCCGCACTGATACAAGCGACCCTCCATGACTCGTGGCCGAGTTGGAAAGGCACTCCGGCTTAAGGAGGATCGCTTGTAACAGTGCGGGTTCGAATCCCGTGGGAATCGTAAATTTTGATAATATATTTCATTTTCAAATGAAATAATATAAATAGCTAGGTATTAAGATATTTGATCGTGTGTTTTGCTACATTTTTTTTCGACCACTACACAACATGTACGGCGTCCTTGAACTTTTGCGGTTGGGCAACAGCTGTACATACATACATACATGGTAGTTATTGAAAACAATACGGTGTGATATGATACACTGTTATTACTCTGATTGTGATGATATCAACTGGACCATCTTATAAATCACGCCCTTATGTAGCAAGCTATACAAGGCGTTTGAATGAAGTTGCTATTAACAACATCATACTAAACTTCCTTCTTTAAAGTGAGAACAATATTAAGCATTATTACATTTGAAAATGAAAAATGTTATCAAAACTTTTATTTGAATTATTATTAGGTATTATCAAATTGAAATTACGACATGTTTTGAATTTTTTTTTATGTGCAATTGTAATTATATTTACTTAATGTAATCTTAAAATTAATTTAAACTAGTGTAAATGGTTTTTGTACCGTTCTAGTTTTAATAAATAAATAAAATTAATTCCGACGGGATTCGAACCCACAAAAAAAAAACGTAATAAGTAATAATATTAAGCTTAATTGAACTTTATTAATTTTGCCCGTCCCGTCCAAACGGATTTGAATGTAACTTAAATTATGTATCTATGTTGGTACGAGTAGAGTATAAGTTGGTGACAGAGTTTTTAGACCGCCTCATCCAAATTGTGACCGGTCAGGATGTTGCATCAAGAACGTCTAAGCAAGCTACGCCACGAGCGCTTCTGAATCTGCTAGAAATATCACCTCTTGGATAATAAAATTATTTGATTATAAATGAGGTGCTATTATTATATACTAGCTCCCGCTCGCGCCTACGCTCGCGTGGTACCCGGAAAAAAGTAACCTATGTTCTATTCCTGGTCAATATCTATCTAAATTTTTAATTTCAGCCAAATCGGTTCAGGGTTGTCGAGTTTTAGATGAACAAATATCCATCCATCCATCCATCCAAATATTCACATTTATAATATTAGTGTGATATATAAATATGGGTATGATTTTATTAAATTTTTACGACATTAATAAAATTAATGCAATACCTACGTCATTTAACACTATCATTCGAATCGCCAATTAGATAAATGCTACAGATGTTGACATTTAAATCTAATCAAGGCACTAATGTAATGGTTTAAATACCAGTGGATTACATTCAAAATTAAATTAAAGTACATGCATACATAATCTAGGTCAATATAATCTTGTGACATTTTTGGTAAAGATTATTTTTAAGAAGAGTAATTGAATCATAAACATAAATAAATTATATTATTACATCACTGAATTTATCATTGAGGTTCAGTCAAGGTTCATATTTTACTTCTTTTTATACCTATCCTGTAAATTCTATTGAAGTTGTCTTGTCTGGGGTTTAAATGAAAATTAATTTAACTAGGTACTTATGTGTACTTATATTACACATATAACATAAGTTACATATCCCAGATAAACTTGGAGCGGGCCATTAGATTTATAGATTTATTGGAAAACCAACAGCATAATACAGCATAATAGAATGGATCTTAAGTTAAAAAGCAGAAAGCCAATTACCTACAGGTTTTCACGTATAACAGTTTATGAATATGAATAAAGTGTGAACAGATAGTATAATAATAATAATATAGTTATGGATGCATTTTCGGAATCACACTGCTGATCTAGTTTTTTTGGTGAGCGTGATAGCTTGTTACACCAACATCTCAATACGAGGAAAACAAGATGACACAAATTATAACATTCGGCATTGCACAACGCACAATACAAAACCATAATTAGACATCGTAACAGACGACACGTCGCATCTCAACGTATTATTGCGATAATTGGCAGTTCTATATGTATGCATGCTTACCATGGAGGAAAAAAAATACTTTTTCTTCATATAATTTATCATATATTTTATCATATAATTTTGCTCATAACACTTTCTTGTACTGGGTCTGTGTGTTATAAAGTATAATAAGTATGTATTTACAAAATGTATATCAGTATTCTATCAGTTTTCTGGTTCCCATAGTACAAGCTTTGCTTAGTTTGGGGCTAGATGGCGCTGTGTGAAATGTCCAGCAATATTTATTTATTTAAGTATTTATTTTAAGTTAGCGTCGAAAAGTCAATGCGTGCTGCAAACTATACTCCAGCAATTAGTAGACCAGCACATCACAATTAAAACTTTTACATAGGATTTTCAAGACAAAAAAGTATTTTTTTAAAGAAAAACAATAAACAACTTTAGTCTTTCAATAGTTTTGATTAAATGTTCTTGTTAAAAAACAGACGAAGGTATAGTTTCTTTGATGGTTCACGGAGGTCCCTCCTTGAACATCATATATTATTAAACTAATATACTCTACAATGTACCATACATAATTCACCTGTACCATGAAGCTTTTCCAATATTTTGATAAATATTTGCAGAATAAAATAAATGATAAATTAAAATGATGAATATTCTTAATTTGCCTTTAGTACCTACTTGTTATAGTTTTTTTACGCTCTTACTCGTTTCTCAAAACGACAAAAATAACATCGTAGAGAAGCGCGTTCAAATCTTTTGTATGAAAAACCTTTTGCGTAGCATCGTTTTTTTTTGTTCAAGTTATTTTTACAACCATTTGATTACTTACTTTTAGTTATTTTTAAGTTATAATTGTACAAAAAAAGCGGATACACGATATGATTTATAAATTGTACTTTACCGCTGCACATTTCAACTACAATATTGCTGGACATTTCACACAGCATCATGTAGTCCCAAGCTAAGCAGAGCTTGTGTTATGGTAACCACATGACTGATATACTACTTATATACATTTTTTTTTGTAAATACATACATAATATACATAGAAAACACCCAGACCCGAGACAAATATTTGCAGATCATACAAACATTTAAATGTAGGTAGTTTTTTTATCAGTATTAAAAACTTAAAACAGCTTTTACTAGATGATTGATAGTGCCAAGAGGCAATATAAATGAACGGAACACTGTAGTGCCTGGTACATTATTAAGATAGAGTAGGCTTGCCCAGCACCTGCACCATCCACTCAGCTTAACCGGCCATATCCACAAAAAAGACACGGTCAATACGTGTGGGGCTGACTAAGCCACGGGTTTCCTCACTATGAATTCACCGTTCGCAATACGCATATACATTTTTCGAAACAAAAAATCCATTGATGCACGGCCAGGATTTGAACTCACGACCTTTAGGTATTGTCCCACTCGACCAACACGGCTCTTTATCTGTATTACACGGGAAGTAAATCTAGATTTACCAACTGCGAAATAATAAAATTACAGCGCTAATTTTAATCAAAGATTAGATCAGCAATTTCAACATTGTTTCTTTTCCGAAAAAGTTCATGTCAATTTTCTTGCGGCAGTTTTCAGAATTGGTGCTGGTTGCACAATAGTCCCTTGTTGGTGCCTCATTATAGTCATTATGAGCTTCGATCAACAATACCATGGGAATGATGACCCATAGCACAAATTAGACGTGATCAAGACGATCATAAATAACATTTACTTGTGCGAAGGATCTGAGTAGCAACCACATAATTTTATAATAAGACCTAAGACTTACAACAAATAAAATAAAATTAGTCAGTTATTCCTATGGATATAGCATTATTCAGTAAATAAAACTTACCTTGTTACTTATAGGATGCTTTGTGTTTCAGTTTCCCAATTCTGAAAATAAAGAAAAAACTAATTAGTTTACTAAATTTATAGTAAGTAATTATTTGCAATTATATCAAAGTAGGTACTATTAGTGAAAATTACTGTACGAAAATACTTTTCAAAAAAGTAAAAAAAAAAATTCAGTCGAAGGACTTTTTTAATATTCAAGTCTTGTTTTATTTTTAGTATTGAATAGATTTCTAATAGATCTAACCTTTTATAAAAACTATCTAGTTATTGAAGAGTGTCGCCATATTTTGTGTAATTTGAACTAGAATCCAGTTCACGCCATGAAGACACTCATTGAATCTCAAAGCAGATAAAAATAAAAGTCACAATTTGAATATTAGCTCACTGTTGTCACGAACATAGACTCGAACCTGCGACCTTTCGGTTCTATACATTTTTAGAAATATTGCATCCGCTATAAAACGGACTTAATAATGGAACCGTCAGATGCAAAATCAATTCTTACTAGTTAAAATAAGGTTGCAGTTTCTGTACACTGCTGTGCCAAATATTTCTTCACAGAGTTTACTAACCCTGGCCAAAAGTTTTTAAAACTTGTTTTACATTGGTAAGTTTAGGGTGATTTTTATAAGTGCTTATTTTATACATGTTGTTTGTAATAATTTCCATTTTCGCTTTAAAAAAAACGAATTATAAAAAAAGATGTACGTCACACGATTGTCGGAAACCTAGGAGACCTAGCTGTGAGCTAGATCGTGTAGTCTTTACTTTCCAACGTGAGATTGGGTTGATAAGAGGTGAAGTGATTTCATAATCATTGGTACGAAAGAATCAGTGAGGTTCACCGGGGTTACCTTAGATAGGTTTTCTATTAATGATTATGTTTGTTTGATACCGTGTTTGTTGCCCTGATTCATCACGGTGTTGGTCGCGAAAGAACAGGAGTAAAAGCAAAGTGGTCATAGCGGTCCTACTGAATAAATAATATTTGAATTTTGAATTTTGATGATGATGAAATTTATGAAAAATTTCCTACTTTCTATTAGAAGTAAGTTTGTATGTTGTAAGCCGTATTGGCCGAGGTGGATAGTACTCGACTTTCGATCCGGTCGTGAGTTCGAATCCTGGCCATTCATCAATGGATTTTTCGTATGCAAATCACTTCTCAATACTGAACATTGAACTTTACACTATCTACATATATTTGCTCGGGTAAAGTGAGAATGTTAGAGTTATTATTACTTAACTGATTATTATAATTATGATTAACAGTTAAAGATTGTTGGCTAATCTCTCTACGCATATTAAGGTCGGCTTTAATTCATGTGTAAAACCTTATGAGAAAAATTTTAAGCATTTTATGTAGTGTGTACTTATAGCAAATTTTTGTGTTGTAATGGATGATTTATGGCTACATTTAAGAATCCTTTCGACATCTTAAACTTGCTCTTAAATCATGTATGGTGTACATAGGATCAAATTCATTTATTTTGAAACCTCATAAAAATTCTCCCTACTTAGTTTTAGAATGCCCGATCTAAGGCTGCGTTTCCATTGACGCGGAGTTGGGCGGAGCGGTGCTTAGCGGTGCATGAATTGACCAATCACATGTCAAACGAAGAAATCGGAACGCGACAAAATGCACACGATTGGTCAATTCATGCGCCGCTAAACTCCGCTCCGCTCAGCTCCGCCTCAGTGGAAACGCACCCTTATTAGGCATTCGTGAAGTTAGCCGTTTCGATACGCAGTAGAAAATGAAGTGCCGCATGTGATTGTGTTATAATATGATTCTAAAACAAATAATTCCAAAAATTGGACGTGTTTGACTACAACACATCCTAATCCATACTAATATATTAAAGCGAAAGAGTTTGTTTGTTTGAACGCGCTAATCTCAGGAACTACCAGTCCGATTTGAAAAATTATTTCTGTATTTGATAACTCTTGAGGAAGGTTTTAAGCTACTTTTCATCATCAACACCATCATCATCACTAATGTATACCATCACTACGGGAGCAACGCTGTGAGCCCGCTGCTAGTGACTGAATAATATCAAATAAAACTTGAAATATTTATGGTCATCATTATCACTCATTAGAAATAGCTGAAAGACTTTTTATCCGAAACGAATTTGTTTTGAATTTGAATTCGTAAGT
Source organism: Camptogramma bilineatum (assembly GCA_958496255.1). NCBI lineage: Eukaryota > Metazoa > Arthropoda > Insecta > Lepidoptera > Geometridae > Camptogramma > Camptogramma bilineatum. The sequence goes on along the minus strand of OY292468.1, from coordinate 13,427,818 downwards.
TAGTTATACTAAGTTATAGATGGATAAGCCATGACCTACAACCTTTTTTCACTTCTATCAAATTATCATTGGTACCTCATCACGCCCCACTTTGGTCTAATAAAATTACGAAGTATTGCGCTGCTCCTATTCTTCACAATAGCGCATTTACGTATTCACATGATTTCACACCATAACATTTTATATACTTCGAACAACTCTATTTGTTTTATAGTTATAGGCTCTTTGTTCTTCGTTGAGGAACCACTTATATTTGGCACTAACTCGAATGTTTATACAACACACATAATATCTACACATTCTCTTACTTATGAAAGATTTTTAAAGTTGAACACTGGCTAAACAACGTCCTGTCTCTGTTCGTCACTATCCACAAATAAAGACAGGACGTTGTTTAACCAGTGTTCAACTTTAAACATCTTTTATAAGTAAGGGAGTCTTTTATTATAAGGTTCCAAATGATTTCCTATTTGGCTGGACTTGTAACCTGTTACGTAACTAACTGCTTTCAAAATGTAGACGCATGTGCCATACGTGTGTTTGGACAATCATCTGACATCAGCAGGCTGATTGTCTAACTTGTTTCAAACCTCAAATTGGTCTCAACCTGTCAAAACGATCGCGTAGGTATCTTTTGTTGCGTTTGGTCTCGTTGAGTGACAGACCTACTTGTGTGGTCACTAAACTGTCATATTTGACAGTTTGAGACCGATTTTGGTCGCTATTAAAGATAGACAATCAGGGGGCAAATTATAATCTGTCATTCTACATAATAAAGAAACTTAAATGCTTCTAAGGCTGTGTCCCACTGGGGAACTACAATACAATTTAATTACAAGCGCGTAACGCTGCAAACTGCGTACAGTGAGCGCAAAACTAGCAAACTGTGGATACTCCATTTCAAATATATGGAAGAGCGTACTAAACCGATACGCCGCAAACTCAGTCGGCCGCTCAAAGTTTGCGTCCTGGGGACACAGCCTAAATGTAAGTCGATCTACCCAACCTATCGAAACAATCATGGACTTTAGGTATCTGTCTACCCATAAATTGCTTCATTCATTAGACTGTACTTTTACCTTAACTATTTTTCAATAACAAAAAAGTAAGTAAGTTCGTATGAGCAAGTGGCCAACTCTGGTGACTCTATTTCTCAATGTGCATCAATTATTAGGAAGTAGGTACCCAGGTACTATTACTGTATTGTTTGCAAGATTCCAAAAAAAATATAAGTAGGTATTTCGTTGTTATTCCTGACTGTCGGCCATGTTTCAATAGATTAGTTTCTGTGGGAATCTGCAAGCAGGAAAATTAAATTAACAAGACCCAATGTTTAGCTCCACAAACACTATTCCGAAACAGAATTTACCTGCCAATTAGACATTGTTTTTACAACTAAATTAGTTAGATACACATCTAATTCGGCGTTCAAATTGCCATTTACAAAACTATGATCAATTTGTACGCATTACAAGTCGACAACGAGGCAGGTACTGATGCGCGCGCGCAGCCGGCATGCGACGGACTTTCACTGAGATCAACGATTATTAAATAACTATTGTGTAATGAAATCTGCTTATTTGAGATGTTTAGTTCATTATTTACGGTAATTTTGAGCAATTTAAAGATTAATTCAATTGAAATTGAACGTTGAACATTCGGGCTTTGATAATTTTGACATTTTAACTTTTGTTTTCCATTGTGTTTCCAATGAGTTTCTAAAACGTGTTTATAAATTATGAAATTTTTCATACTTGTTGATGGACTGTTTTTTAACGAGTGGGAGTGATAATAGTTAAGTACCTTTAAGTGCCTTTAAGTACCTTTAAGTTAACAAATATTTCAAAAAGCGTGAATGTCACAAACTATTCGAAGATAACATATTTTTATAATTGCACCTTATTAAATACCGAGTATTTAAGTTAAAATTATAAATTTTTGGTTCATATTTTGAGGAATGACAAGAATGTAGTAAATGGTTAGTCATCAGCGTAGTTTATAACATTTAGCGTATTTTGTGCAACATTTTGATGTAAAACGCTAGGATTGTGTAATGGCGGCTAAATGCCGTGACAATTACAGCGTCAGGTCAGAGGTCCCGATGCGTGTGAGTTAGGTCATAGACCCGGCGTAAAACCTAAGTTTAACTAATTAACAAAATTCCAACGCATCTCTGTTTGTACCCTAAAATTACCTTTAGAATCTGTTGCTTATGACCTATTTTTGACCTACATTTGACAATATAGTTTTATTATAGGTAATGATTTGATAACACATAACATAACACAAACTACTCAAGTAAAACTATTGTCAATTTTAATAACAATCAAAGCTTCGATTCAAATATTTCTTGTAGTTAAGGTTGATTAAGCTGTTATGAAGGTTTAAATACTGGGAAAAATTATTCCATCTCAACAATGTCCCATTCACTACAGCGTTTATTGTAGGTATGGATTGCTGTTGACCACATAGGTTGACGTATTGTGATCATCTATTAATAAACTCCGCTCAACTTCTGTCAAAGTTGCACCACGGATTTAACTATTGCCATCCTTTTTTGTTAGACAGTGACAAATAAGGATGGCAATAGTTAAATCCGTGGTGCAACTTAGACACAAGATGAGCGGAGTTTATTAATAGAGGCCGTAGAGTTTAAGAGTTTTAATTCAAATACTGTAGGAAGTATGCGTCTTAAAAATAATACAATGTAATCAGAACCTGATTCGTAAACACAAACGACGGGTATACAGAGATTACAAAATACTTGTACAACTTACATCAATTTAATTGTTCCACTGTTCCGTGATGTCACGTAATCTGACAAGTGACCGTGACATTTGCCAACTGTCCATACATGTCCTGTGCTCTGCTTAAGGAAAGATCAGTGCTTGATCCTTTCCTTTCGTGACATTTGGTACATTTTGATACTCTACGTACAGCTTGATAAGTATATTGTTTTGTGCAAGTTATTACAAATTAACATTTACCTTGTATTTTAGAGATGATTTGAACAACGTCAGGAAACAACCTACGCTTACACTACAATACAATCAATAGGTCGCTATTGTGGGATGATTTTAAGCTGTAAACTAACCTTTTATATTTTAGGCAAAATGAGATTTTAGTCATTTTTCTTTTTAGAATTTCTGCAAAATAGTCATTTTACATTTTAGCTTTTTACCCGACTGCGCAAAGCAAAGGAAGAGTAATGTGTTTATCAGTCTATGTATGTTTGGATGTTTCTATGTGGCACTCTAGAGGCCAAACGCGTGGACCGATTTTGATAATTCTTACGTCAATTAGGTTTCTTTTACCATTTTTCATTTTAAGTAACAGTTTAGGAAAAATAACGGTTTAAAGTTGATTAATAATAATTCTCGCTATGGATGTTTCTATGTGGCACTCTAGAGGCCAAACGCGTGGACCGATTTTGATGATTCTTACGTCAATCGATTTGTCTTGGGAGTGTCACTAAAGATATGACAGTAATCAAAATTCACCAGGGCTACAACCAGACGCCATATTGTCAAAATTAAAAGAATCAAAATCGTCACACTATATCAAGTGGGGTATCGTTGAATAGGTATTTTAAAATCAACTTTATCATAACTAAAAAGTGTTAAATAAAAAAATATTTTAAAAAACAAAAACCCGACTGCGTCAAAACTAAAAAGAAAAAAACAAGCCTGCAAAGAATTACTCACAGTCGGGACCCATAACATTGGGAAGATTTGATTGGTAATAAAATGAATGGGTACCGACTGTGAGTAATTCTTTGCAGGCTTGTTTTTTTCTTTTTAGTTTTGACGCAGTCGGGTTTTTGTTTTTTTAAAATATTTTTTTATTACTTCTTAGGCAACTTGAAAGTTAGACTTTTTGATCAGGACGCTTTAATTTTGTATTATGTAACATTTACAATATGATTGATCCTTATTATTATTATTATTAAATAGAACTAGTTGTATGTACGTACATAACACTGTATGTTGTACATCCAGGTATATACCACTACAGCTACATGGATTGACCGTACGAATGAAAAATATTTGTACCACAATCCTTTAACTTTATGTGTATGACAGAATTACTGGAAACTTCAAGTTGATCTGGGAATCTGTAAGTGGCTGTAATATTCATGAATTACCCTTTAGTTAGATATTTTGCTCTGGGATTGGATTATCTTACATTCTCCTCGGTAGATTGCAAAGGTTTGCAGACTGTGCAATTTAACTCGAATCCTGCTAATTTTTATTAAGTAGGTACTAGCTTTCGACTGCGGCTTCGCTCGCGTGGTACCCGGATAAAAAATGCGAAACTTTGGATGTATGGATGTATGTTTGTTCCTCTATAACTCGACAACCACTGCACCGATTTGGCTGAAATTTAAAATATAGATAGAAAATGACCGGGAATAGGACATAGCCTAGACTTTTTATCCGGGTTCCACGCGAGCGAAGCCGCGGGCGGATGCTAGTTTGAAATATAAATGTTTTTATGTCTTTAAAAATATATCAACCACCTTATTAGTGTTGAACTTTACTATGAGACGCTTCGATAACAAGCTTCATAGGCCAAATTCCTCTCTAAAAGTGGTACAGTTTGTGAAGTTACGTGAATGCGATGACCTTGCCGAATGGAGGTGGTCACGACGTGAATCCGATGAGACCCGATCGAGGTCACTACACACTATATCGAGTTCAGTAACGTATGTGTTGGCCGACTCTGTTAAGACTACCCAAAGCTATAAATCCTTTAAGATATGATTAGTTGTATGTTGAGAAAGCCAGTGAAGATGAGTAGTGGATCCCCTGATGTGCGGACACCATCACAGAACATCCGTACCCATATTATAAATGTGAAAGTGTGTTTATTTGTTTGTTTATTTGTTCTGCTTTCACGTCAAAACAGAGCGACGGATTGACGTCATTTTTTGTGTGAAGATAGTTGGAGGGCTGGAGAGTAACATAGGCTACTTTTTATCCGGGTACCACGCGAGCGAAGCCGCGGGCAGCAGCTAGCAATTGATAAATTAATTAAAACCTAAGGAAATGATTGGACATATTACGACATGACAGCTTCATAAGAAATATGGCATCATAGAAGGAAAAGTAGAAGGAAGACGAGGAAGGGAAGACCAAGAATTAATTACATGAGTCAGATTAAGAAGATCACTGTCATGTCGTATAAAGAAATAAAAGAAATCGCACTGTAAAGAGATAGATGGAGAGAATTGCATCGCTGCACCGACAAGAGCTGAGCTCTTAAATTTAAATAATATTATGTAACACCACCTACAAGATAAGGTGCGTAAAATGAGAATAGATGAAGTAAAATTTAAAATTTAAAAATGATGAATAAATTAAAAACTATTTTGGATTGTAAAAACTATCTAGAGCTAAAAATAAATTTGATTTAAGTACAACTTTGTTTACAAAATAAGGCATTGACTTTAAGTAAAAATCGAAAGTTGAGTCCCCTCGGCCAATATGGCTTTTCGATCCGAAGGTCGTGGGTTCGAGTCCTGGCTGGCCGCGCATCAATGGATTTTTCGTTTCGAAAAGTTTATAATATGCGCATTAACACGAGCGCGGTGAAGGAAAACATCGTGAGGAAACCCGCGGCTTAGCCAGCCCTACACGTATTGACCATGTCTTTCCTGTGGATATGGTCGGTTAAGCTGAGGGGATGGCGTAGGTGCTGGGCAAGCCTACTCCATCTAAAACATTGCTTCTGGTACTACAGGCAAAAATGTTGCCTCCTGACTCTGTATAAATTTAATTTAATATGGGTACACATTGCATCCACCTTTGTCAATAGCTTTTCTTTATACTCAAAGGTTTGCCGGTAGAAAATTCTTTTAGGGTTAAGCTCGCCTTTGTACATGTACTTTTTAATGTGTTATTTGTAAATGTTCTCATGTGTACAATAAAGAATTACAGAATATAAATAATCTGGTAAAGATGTAAAGGCTTATGTTTATGTTTTTTAAGTAAAAATATAGAGACAACAATAACTCTATTTGGATAGAGATCTTTTGGGCAGTTGTCGGAAAAAAAAAGAAAAAAAAAGAGTCGAAGTAAGGAAAGCAAAGAATTAGTGAAAAACTATGGAAGTCTCTGAACCATGTCATGATTGACTTTGATGAGGCAGTCTTTGTGTGCCACCGACTTATATTGGTGTACCATCAACAAGTTGTGAATGCGTTAAGATAACTAACTAGGGGGCGATCACACATCGCAGTTTATTACCAAACAACTACTAAGTAAGTATACGAAAAACAAAATGTCAAAGAAAATTGCCTTACAACACAACATTGTAAACTTTATTGTGTGAAGACTAAAGGTTAGTTTTCATTGTGCAAATTGTAATTATTTTATTGGCAATTGGAGTACTTACCTAATTAAGAGATGTGTAAGCTATTCACTTTATTGCTTTGTCATTTTAAGATATTTTAATCTTACAAAAGCACGTCTTGGACTTTAATTAGAGTTCAGACTTTTTGTCTGACCGGTGTCTTGGATCGATTGAGCTACCTTTAGATCACTTACAACGATCCTTAGATAGCTCAACTGGTTCTAATTATATTTTGTTAACCGACTTCCAAAAAGCTTCTATGTTCGGCTGTATGTATGTTTTATAAACTGTAAATATGTAGTCAGTGAGTAGTTTATTTTCTGTAAATAAATAGTAGATTAGTAAACTTTAACCTAATCCAAAAACTAGAGATGGTCAGGATTATATCACATTTTAATGCATTTTACTGTTACACAACAAATTACATTTACAACGTGCATCAGAGATTAATTGTCCAAAACCGACAAATGTTCGTCTGTCGGTACGGAAGCGTGTTATTAAATACTATTTAATATACTGTTATGTACTAAGAATACAGTTTACATTATGTTTCTGTGTTTCCTGTGACTTCCTGATGCCATCTTCACTTCCGAAGATGTTCAGCAGTGCGATTTGACCTTCTCGGAATGTATTCCGATTTCGGAAATTGACGTTTCTTCGCTGAAAAAACGTCAAGTTTCCGAAAAAAAATCATCATTGTTTGTTTGAACGCGCTTATCTCAGGAACTACCAATCGGATTTGAAAAATTGTTTCTGCATTTAATAGTTAAACTCTTGAGGAAGGCTATAGGCTTTTCATCATCATCATCATCACATATACTATCAGTACGGGGCAACGCCATGAGGGCGCTTCTAGTATATGAATAATACTTTATTTTTTTGTATTACATTGTATGTTAGGGAGGTTTTAGGGGAACAATAAATTATTTATAACAACAGTATTTCGCTGAACATTGTATCTGAAATTAAGCGATAAATTTTGTTTTAATTTATTTGTTAGTTTCTTAAAAATAGATGAAAAATAACAACTTATAGAGAAGTCTGTTCGTGCAAATATTATCTTTACCATCATGTCAATCACCCTGAGAGGAGTGAACTGGCTGCGTGATGTGCGTGCGCGTGAGACCGACTAATCTAATGAAAGCAGTAGAACTTTTATTGCGAAAACCTCGTACCAATTTTTGTGGTTCAGTTTATGTTTCTAAAATAACACAAGCTCAGTGTGCAACAACTTATAAATATCGATAGTTATCCGCGCCCTTAGACTTGCAATATCACTGCGACAGCAATCACTACGCGACCGGTCGAAAAATATCACTAAAAATCGTATAACGGAATCGTAATACGTCTATTGCTAGCCTGTCGCGAAATGCACTTTGGCCATTGTGCTTTTTGCAACCCTAATTCGATATTTAGTGATATTTTTCGACCGGTCGCGTTATTGTTGTCGCATTGCTAGCAAGTTTTACGTAATCAGGGCCCATACCATGAGCTTTAAATGCGATTCAGTTTAGGTCCTAAACTGAACTGCTACGCTAATTTGTCACATAACTTATGCTATGACGCTGACGAAATTCAGAAGCTAAACCAAGGATTTCATATTCTACGTAACTGGATAGTTCACTGAAACAGAAAATGCTGTCCGTCACTGAAACGGAAAACCTAAACTGAACTGAATTGTTTACTAAGACGTCATGGTACGGCTACAGGGCGGCGAAATATCGACTGTCGACTATGTGTGACTGAATCTGTTAGTGCTTCTTTTAGGCTACTCCTACTGGACTAGATTATACAAATATTTACATGACGTGGTTTTCGACAAGAAAGAGTCTTTGCCAAGCTTGTATTTGTGGGTCAGTATGGGCTAAAAACAAGTAAAACATAATATTACAAATGCTAGCAGTATGTACGTCCCCCTATCGTCTACCCCACCCCCACAGCGGCACAGAGGTCATAATGATCTGTACATCGCAACACCATTTGCCAATGACCAGCACAAAGAGCATAATGATTATTACATTCAACAGTACACGGTCAGAAGTACCTGAACCGTAAGTAAATGTATCAATATGCCTTTCAACTTATGCTTGTTGCAATGATTTTAGATTCACAATGGATTTGTTTGAAAGAAATGTTAATCAGACTATTACTAGTGGCTCTGTGAGCTGAGACCTCGCGAGCCTGTGTTTGCATAGCTTAAAGAAATCTAAAAGTGAGCAATTAACTACATTTTAGGAGTTATTCCGCTCATCACGCTGAAGATCTTCATCAGATCTTATATGGCTATTAGGTACTGAGACGTTTTTGATAGATCGTTGAATTTAAGCGACGATCTGAGTGGTCACCATTTGGATGGGTGATCGCAAGTGACACAGCTGAGCACGTGCTTCGGAGCGTTTGTTGCCCGTGGTCTATGGGCAATTAAAATTTCAGTCCCAGGCTTTTTTTCAGCAGTCGTTAAACCATGACGAAGGCTTAAAGTTATTTAGGACATGTCATTAGATACGAGACTACACTACTTCAACTAATTATGATGGGGAAATGTCACCGGCAAGAGGCGTGTTGGTCAGAGGAAGAAATCTTGGTTGCGGAACATCAGAGAGTGGACGGGGATAGCGAGCGCTGCCGAACTATTTCGCCTCCCTGAAGATCGGGAACAATATGCCATATTGACTGCCAACCTTCGGAGAGGCACCATTAGAAGAAGAAGAAGGCTTAAACTCCGTCAACAAGGTTAGCCTGCAGCTCATACGAACTTACCACCTTGTTGTTCAACTGGTTCATCTTATGAACACCAGGCTATCGGAGACAGCTGATCTGAACTCAGAACAGAAACAATACAAGCACAAGTCATCTGATCAAACACGCTCGTCACGTAACTACAGTGCCCGGCTGTTGCATTGACACATGATTAGTAAGGAGTCTTTTGCGATCGTGGATTATTTGAGCTAGGGAGGTATTTTTTTATTTTCTCCAGCATCAAAGTGCTCTGGATTTCATTTACGTACATTTTAAAGAAACATTTGTCCTATTTTTATCATAGATTTTAATTAGAATAGATTTTAATAGAATTTAATTTTATATTAACTTCTTGTAGAAAAAACTCGTAATAAACAATACCCACCTAATTTTAATATAATACCAGCTAAAATTATTGAGTAAAAAATGACGATTAGGAATTACTTATTAAAAATGTTTACATTCACAGTTGAAAACGTATTATTTTTATTCGCTGAGCTATCATTTTCGAAAAACCATATAGAAATAGGATTTTCGTGCAACACGGAAGTGTGATTCGACGTAGGTACGGATGTTCCAACGGATCTTGGCATTCGTGAAGTTAGCCGTTTCGATGCGCAGTGTAATTTTTTCATACAAAATTTTCTACTTCGAACGAAGAGCCTAATTTCACGAATGCCTAGATCCACTGTAACAACTGTACCGTTGCTCATAATAAAAATGCTTAAATGTGCCACAGTAATGACCGGAAACTGTGCCGCGAACATCTAAATCTAAGTATTTTATGTAGAGTGCTCAACTTAATGACCTTTCATCAAATAGCTCACATTACATAACTTTACACTTTAACATCACCTACTTAGAATGTTACTTTGATAAAGATGTGTATCCACAAAAGTAGAATGTAAGGTTTTAGAGACCGGCCTCTTAAGTATCAGCTCAGTTGGTAATAGTTGGTTAGTTCGTATGAGCAAGTGGCCAATTCTGGTGACGGAGTTTTTAGGCCGCCTAAAGGCCTCCGTCGGGACTTGACGACTTAAAAGCCGGGACCGACAATTTAACGTGCCCTCCGAAGCACGGAAGCGCTCTTGCGGTCACCCATCATAAGAGTGACCGCGCACAACGCTGTGTAACTTCAACGATCAATGAAAAACGTCTAAGCAAGCTACGCCAGTTGGTAATAGCTCTGTCTTCTACGCTGTAGGACGTGGGTTCGCTACCCACCCAGGACAAACATTTGTGTGATGAACAAAGATGTTTGTTCTGTCTGGTTATTATAAAGTAATAGAAGTAGGTGTGTATTTACAAAATATACATATTACTTAGAACTTAACTTATTCTATCTGTTATTTTGGTTCCCATAGTACAAGCTTAGTTTGAGGCTAGATAGCGCTGTGTGAAATGTCCACCAATATTCATCATCATCATCATCATCATCCGCAACCTGACTTCACCCACTGCTGGGTATAGTCCACCAATATTAATTACATTAATTAGAAAGTAGAAAATCAATGGTATAAGTATTAATACGTAACGTATTCTTAATAACCAAGATTCACTAGATTAACGGTATCTGTGTTAATGAATCTGAGTCTAAAATAAATAATTTTCTAAAAGACAGAACAGACCGAACCGTATTTCAATAAGTTTAAGAAAAAGTGACGTATACGCAATGATATTTACGTGTCTAATAACCAAATTAATGTGTAAAATACGTTAATTCTCGTCACCAGCGAAGCGTATATTGGTGTCGTGTGAGACGGCGCGATCATTGCGCGTGCGCATTGTATTATTCAACAATTCATGTTTTACAAATAAACAATAGTTAAAAACCCTGTCTGAAAGGGGCTCATGGAGATAACGTTTCGAAATAATTGTTTTAATGAAAATAACTTTTTTTTTGTAATTTCATTTCCCACTTTTTGTACCGAAAATACCCGAATTTCCTTTAATTCTACCTCTTTTATGTTTTTAAATTAAACCATGTCCGCTTTGATATTAGACGTCCAGTACAATGGCCAAGGGTGTGTTTTCTCATTTTACCAAAATTTATTTATATTTTCCAGCAATTTTTAAACTTTTTTATAATGCTGACATAACAGACAAGGTTTTTATTACACACTGTATTTTTTTTTTTTATTTATTTATTTATACATATGAAAAACTCTTAAATATCAGTGTAAACACGTCTAAAAAACATTAGTCCAATAATTATAATTAATCCAATAATTAATCCATTAGTATGATACATTAGTCCAATTATTCAACATCTCTCTAGATTTATTGTAACTTATTATGAACTGAATTTTATATTTTCGTTCAATGAACTTAAAATAATGGGTATTTGCCTACATTGTAGTCATTTTCACTTCATTAATATGTATGTAATTTAAATCTGATGCTAATCAACAAAACAATTATTTAATTCAAAGTGAAGTAAAGCCTCTATTTATAAAGTGAAGGGAAAGGGTCGATTCAAAAGTTATATAAACATTGTCAGGTTATTATAATTTTTAATTAAAAGGTTCATATAAAACATATATTTTTTTTCTAATCAAATTGATTCTGTGCCGAATTAAAATGGGTAGGTACAACATAATCGATAAAGGTTTTAAATGTCATCAACATATTCGCCAATTAATCTAAGTTTAAGACACTATTAGCCAGAACCTAAGTTGGTTTTCTGTATTTTTTTGGGAATAAATAAATAATCAGTAGATAGGTAAGTTGAGGACAGTGAGGTGAGGACACAATATAAGTGATTGTGCTTTAGGTGCGCACGCGCAGGCCAAGGATACAGTAATGTCACTGTAATATGTAAACAACTATATATTACGCTTCCTGACAGAACGAGCTGTGAAAAGTTTTTGTTTTTCACGGAAGTAAGATGTATTTTTAAATGTAACAAGAGTAATGATTTGCATGTTTTGTAGTTTTAACTTACCTACATTGTAATTCGTTTTTTTGTAGAATGTAATATTTTTGTTTATCGTCGTCATCATCTTCTATATATTTTCGGTTCTTTTTCTCATATTCTTGGGTCGTATTCCGATGTTTTTTTTTAACCTTGGTTTTTGAGCAAAATATTGAATTAAATAAAATGCATCCATAAACAGTTTTCATACTTTACATGGCTGCGCTAAAATCATCCATTGAAACAATGAACATAAAACAACTAATAATTTCTCAGTATAAAATAGCTAATACCATTGTGTAACTTGGGCACTACCATTTCAAAAATATAAGTAAAGAATAAAGTAATTAATGTAATCACTTACCTAAATCAAACCTTCTCACAGTCAAGTTATACACAATTAAAGTTATGTCACTTGTCACACGAGCAACGGCTTAATTCTTATTTTGTTGACTTTCAAACTGTTTAATTGTGCTTGAAAACGCGGCTAAGTTACATTTGAAATTCTTCGAATTTTGTAACTTGAAGAATTCCTTTTATTTTTGTAATCATAATTTTCCTAAAAATTATTTATAATGGTGTGTTTCGACACGGAGACTTGTATTAAAGCAATGTTCTAATTATTCAACCACGTAGGTACTACTTATTACTAAGTTTTTGTAATGCGACTCTACTTAAATTATAACTTAATGGTTGTCTACTTTATTTCATTTCCACTTATAACTGACACATGCTGTAAGAAAACACGCGTTGAAAAATATTTACACTGCTCTGAAGTATGTAGGTAGAGACTTTAATTTTAATTATAAAAATCCATAGATATTTTTCCGTAATTATGCTTTTGTACATTTAAATCGATTATTATTATTTAAGTTATTTCTTGATAACATGTAAGGTTGTATAACGTGTAATAAATAGTGTTTCGCTAAATAGTGACATAAGGATGTTTCAAGTCCTTTTGGATTCTAACTTCAAACTATTTTTTCGAAGACACTGTATATTTAAATATACAGTGTCTTCAAAGATTATAAAACTGTATAGGACAGGCTGTATCTCAAACTATGATAGACATTCTCTATGTTCTTCAAGCACTCTAAAGTCTAAGGCGCGGGACATTATGTCTCTTCCGCGTCCCTTTCATAGAAAATGTATAGAAGCGTCGCGCCGCAAAACATACAGAAGAGACGGGGCGCCGTCACATTTTGTATGAAAGGGACGCGGAAGAGACAAATGTCTGCGCCCCGTCTCTTCTATCTGGCCTGCGCCTAAAGATTTCTGAAGAAGTGTCGTCAAAAGTAGTAAATTTTAATTACATTGTATCGGGTGTCAGTGCACAGTTCCTATGTTGTATAACGGATTCATAACTAGATTACAAAAAGCATCGCCTCACAAAGCTGTCCCACGGTGGATTAGAGATACACATCTTACGCAAACTTCACGTAATTATTCACGAGGTTTTTCCAAACTTTGGACAATGCCTTAATGGTGATAATAATGGTGTAGCTATCTAGAAAACTTTAGCAAAAAATGTAAACATCAAACACAAGGACATAGGTAAAATTCTACGTGTTTGTGAATTATGATTTATGAGCCTTGCCAAAACCATAAAACAAAAGCATAAAAAATAAGTTTCAAAAATAAGTCTAAAGTTTTTATATACTTCCTCCTCCCTACTGTACTAAATAATAATATAATAAATAATACTTTTATAGTCATAATTGTAATAGGTTACTCGTATCCAGTTGGTTTTAGTCGTTTTACAATAAGTAATGCAATCTATTCAGTAAAAGCTTTAAGTGTGCTGGTTGGTTATACCAGCATAAAGCTTAAAATAGTACTTTACCACCCAAAAACCTATCTAAAAGAGATCTCATTGTCAAAACAAGGTAACTCTAGATACGCTACTTGTGAAAAATATAACAATTAAGCGTAGGTAACTATTGTTGCGGCGGTGAGAGGGACGAGCTAAAGGTTATGTAAAGTGGTCAGAGGTCACTAAATTAATGAAAACACGTAGTAAAGTATATTTTAAGATACACGTAGTAAAGTACAATTCGATTGAACTAAGTTATTTTAGTTTACCGTATTGTACCAATACTTAATGTTTATTATTACGAATGCATCAATGCAATTTTACGTAAGTAGGTAGTCGATTTGCATTGGCTGGTATTTATGTGGTTTTCATCTTGGGGAAATGACAATTTTGATGAGTATTTCTTAATAAGCACTTTGCTTGATTGTTATGCTGTTTTTCTAATATAATATACCTAGGTATATAAATGGTTAGTTTCTTACCTTCAGCAGCCGATGTCAAACTTGCCGGAACAAACTCTAATGAAAACGTTCACATTCAAAAACCAAAACTATTGTTTCAAGTTTTCAGTTCAAAAAACAACCCTTACTCTAAAACTGTAATTGAAAAAGTAACTATAAAATCCAAAACTCTAATAACTGAAGTCGCTTAAATATCTAAAGTGAGTTAATAATGCTTTTGATTTTGTTACTTTTTGAATTGCTATTTCAGAGTGAGGGTGAGGTATCGAAGAGCACGCGTAGATGCGCTCGCGTCGCGGACGATGACTGCCGTCGGCGCAGGCGCATCGCGAAGGTAGCTCGGTGGGGCGGGGTGGTTGGCCAACACCGGGAGATGGTGGCTTGGCTCTTTTGATTCTAAAGGTTTTAGGTGACGATGTCAAGTCACAATTTAGGCGTGACGGATGACCTTGGGTTATGATGAGACTATTCAGACATCTTGGAATGGACTTAGGTATTATGAATTCAGAAAGTAAAGTTTCTTCGCTGAAAAAACACTAACTTTGCGAAGAAAATCATCGAATCGGATGCATTTTCGGAAGTCTGAATCGTCTGTCATCAAGAGCTTCAAGCATCTTTTTCTACACATAGAGAAAATTTATTCAACACTAAGTACAATAAGTAGGTATGGCTTGAAACTATAATGTAGCTAGGTACTTATTTACTTTAGATTTATAGAAACGGTCAAGCCACGTATTTTGACTAAAGTGTAGAGTAGATGTGCGGCTTGTAGAGTTCGTGAAGTTAGGGCTCGTAGAGTTAGGACGCGTAGAGTTAAAGCTTGGCTCTACATCAGATCTGGTTAACTTTTTGACAATGCGAGCCATATGGTCTCGTCTTGGCACCATTTTACATGAAAATGTTTTTGGTGGGATTATTAATTTCAAAAAGCTCTTTATTACCAGCCTGTTATTGTTAGATAACTACTTGAATGTACTTAAGCTAATTTGCTAATTATCGTGAGAAACAAAACAATTAGCTTGTCCATACATGGCCCCCATCTCTCATACACTCATACAAAGGCAACAGGCAAGGTTTTGGCGAATGAAAGTTTACATGTATTTCAGTGGGCGTGACACGTGAGAGCGAAATGTATGACTTCATGATGTAGATATGTATGTAAGTAAACAGTTAAAGGATGTAATTGGTAGATCACATAACTCTACTTTCTAGATTGCTGAATTATGTGTTTGTGTTTGAACTTTTATAAGTCTGCACGATTCACGATTTCGAATACACCTACACTTACTTAGTCCGTTGACTGTAATTTTTTTAGGTTTTATTTAGCTTCATATTTTGTAGGATTTATTAGTACCTACCTAAATGTTCAAATTTTTCAACTTTATTTTAATAAGTATTCGTTCCTGGGGTTATTAATCTGAAAACTATTATTAATTACCTACTCTCACGATAGGTCAAAGTGTAGATACATTTCCGAAATGAAAAATCTATTATTCCCTTCCCAAAAGACTCTACCTCCTGCTAGAGTCAGGACTTATGTCCAGAGCGGAAAATATTACCCCTCTAGTAGAAGTATAAAAAAAAATATATAAAAATAGTAGAAGTATGAAGCGCTTATGGCGTAGTTTGACAGTTCGTTGAAGTTAAGCGACGTTGAGCGGTCACAAAGATGGGTGACCGCTAATAGAATTAATAACTGAGCGCTTCTGTGTTTCAGATGGCATGAATTGTAGGTCCCGGAATAATCGTTAAGCCATGACGGAGGCAACCTAAAAATTCCACCACCAGAGTTATCCACTAGCTCATAAGAACATACCTGGGCCATTCGCAAACGGCTCAAAAAAACCGTCCGGGCCAAAAACCTCTATTAAATGGATTTCTAAAAGCTTGATTCTTTTTTGTATAATAGTTATGATCAAATACTAGAAGAAGTCTATGTTTTCTTTTAGATAAAATAAATTTAAAATAGTTAAAAAAAAATAAAAACCGCTGAAATTTGAGCTTCGGTGGCATGTCCCAAGCACATTTTGCGATGTAAATTATTTTTTATCTTTTTCTCTATAAAACGTGGCGCTACTTTGAATGTATTCACAAAAAACCAGATAATTACTAGCTTATTTTATAGTATTCCCAATAAATATTAGGCTTTCGTTGATAAGTTACAAGTAGTTTTAGTCGCGTCCGAGGTTTTGAATTGATATCGGTGGCGCGCACCGATCTACGCATATACCCTGTTCTCTAATAGTTGCAAGAACAGTTGTTAGAGTAAGAATAACTATCAGCCCCTCCGCATTGGTGGAGAGGACAACCAGATCTGTGGGTCTCTGTGTGTCTCTTTTATTTAGGAACAAAATCGTTTTCGGTGGCTTGGTATACCCTCCAAGATGAGTTCGGTGTAATATTTTTTTTCAAATCCATTCAAGCAATTAATTTCGAATTATAACAAAAGTGTATCTTAGAGATACTAGATTTCCATTATGCAGACTAATATTCAAAATTTTGGTTACTTTTAAAAATATCTAGGATTTTACTCATAATTTTGATTCCGGTGGTATTGATTTCAGTGTTTTCCGTGGAAATATATGAAGGGTAAAGACAGTTTCATAGCACTTATAGTGCTGTTTCCTGATTTATGATAAATGTATTGAATCATAGAGAAAGCTGGCATAAAAAAGGTGCCCCAGATTAGTGTCGGCATCTATAAAAAATAAAAGAACAGCTCAATTGCAGCTTTCAACCTAACCAAGAGTTAGAGCCCAACCTCATTCTTGCCTACGCCCTTTTCTCAACTACGCATCTGGATGCGGCAACATACACAAAACCTACACAACTATCGCTGGAGACAGACAATCCGACACTTCAGAGTGTCGTCTGATAAACCTACAAAGATAAGACCTCGAAATAATCTTAGGGACATTGACAGGACACTGTACCCTCAACACACATCTGTACAACATTGGTGCCACGGACAGTCCACTCTGCAGGGGATGTCTAAGCGAAGAAGAATTAGCTGCTCACGTAGTCCTGGAATGTGCGGGTGTAGCAACACAATGGCAACAAATCTTCAGTATCCCGAGGTCGCTCCTCTAAGCCGGTGAAGACCCCAGGAAGCTGTTGTGCTTCTAGGAGAGCTAGGTTGGCTACGTACCTAACGAGCCAGGATATCCCCACGCATAAAGGACCGCCATCGAGTCCAAATGCGGAAACAGGAGTCCACTGATTGTTCCGCCAGACTGCTACCGCGTCAGGTGCCAAGCGTTAAAGCAGCACCTGACGCGGTGAAAGCGACAGAAAATTCTGACACAACAGGAAATACCCATTTGTGATGTGAGGAGGACTGACGCGGATGGATTTTTTCTCGTAGATAAGAAGCATCGGCCGAAGCTTTCCCCCAACTGACGTGGGATAGCCCTCCGCTCTGCCAGGTTCGCCCTGCAGGCTGTTGAAACGACCATTGGATTATAATTTATCCCAACTAGACCCGACAACTAGTGAGGAAAGCATCCGTCAATATGTGAATGAGAGGAGCTGATGCCGAATCAGGCAGCCACCTGTAGTAGTACCTAGTACAAGGTTTGAACCGGCTGGATTCTACAAGAGAGACTAACTTAAAGTAGTATATGCTCGGGTGGATGCCAGCCAGGACGTGTTCCTAGCTCTTGACTTTTGGACAGCCGGAATCGTTGACCATCCAATCAAAATGTCTATCTAATCGATCGAGCGAGCGAAGATCTTGGTGGCAAGTTGGGCGATTTTGCTTTGTATTTTGTATGTTTGTATGTTTCACGAATTCTTGTTCTCGCATAACTGTCGAATCGTTCATCCAATCTGCATGAAACTTGGTAGGTCAATAGTTTGTGGTATGGAAATATACGGTGGAGCATATAAGCTTAATCGATGAAGGGGTTATGAGCTTATTGGGTTCCCAAGGGGGGTAAAAAAAAGTTAAACAAATATATTGAGTTGGGTGTCAAATGTCTTTATTTTAAAATTCCAAAATAGTTATTATTTTTATACTAGGACGTATACTTTTTGAAATACGACGAGAATTCATAAATATGAAATGAATGAAAAATTAGAAACGACATTATGTATTGCATGCATACCAGTAATTTTACATGACGAGCTAGCACAATAGGCATACTCGGCAGTAGTAGCACTTGAAAGTATAGGGGTAGTCAGAAGAAAGTCCAAAAGTAAGCCATCTACGATGCGCGAGATCTCAGTTCGGGGAGAACTACTAGTATTATATCGCCATACAAACTTTGAAACATAATTTAACTCCTTCAAGGGGTTTAATGATGTAACCCCTTTTTGAAATGATTTTTTATCTACAATCTAATTTTTTATGTAATAATTATAGATCGAACTAAAGACTGTTGACTTTTTAACCAAATTTTAATGTATTTGATTTCGGTGATTAGAATATTGACTTCGGTGGGCACCAATTTTTCAAAATCAAATAACTTTTTAACCGTTAGGCTTTAAGAGTTCCCTTTTGTACTAATAATTACTAAATTAAATCTAGATTTGATATTTCATGTCAAAGCATCCAAATTCTAAAAAAAAATTGTGCCACCGAAAAAATGCTGCGCCTGAGAATGACCGACCTACAATAGAAAATTACGTAGGTAAGTAGGTACCTACCTATTCAGCGAAAAATACAATTTCAAACTAGGCAAACAGCTTATCTTTTTGGTAAATAGAAATAATTCAACACAATTTAATCAATGTTCATAAAGATTGCAATCCAGAATTATTTTGCGCAAATCCATTAGGCCTCGAAAATTCACAATTCGTAGACAACTGCCATTTGCAAAACGCTAAAAGCTAACTTCTGTTTTACGTTTGTTAGGGTCACTTTTATTACTTTTGGTAAAGAGTGTTAAAATCTGGAAATCCATAAAGGAACCACCTTCACAACTAGTGTGAGGTTATGTAGGTACCTACTTACACTATATGTGACATTCTGTCAGTTTTTACAATGTTTGAAAGTTTGTGTCCAACACTCTTTTGGGCGCGTTACAAGTAGCTAAAATATTAGCTACTTGTATATTTTTAGTAAAACTAGTCCTTATGGACAACTGTGTAGGTAAGGGCAAGATTGTTGGTATCTCTACCAAGATTCATCCTTATTAGATTCGTTGATGATAAACTTTTAATTAGTTAATAAAGTTAATTAGTAAACGCTTGTAGTTTTTTTCTTAATTTAGATTTGATAAAATATCAAAATCTGATCGAAATCTGTTGATTTTTCATCCTTTTCCCATTTAAAATAAAAGAAAAATGAGAGGACAGAATAGGACACAATGGTGATGATTCTATTATACACTAATTAACTAAATTATCCGATAATCCGATAAC
This sequence comes from Camptogramma bilineatum, assembly GCA_958496255.1. NCBI lineage: Eukaryota > Metazoa > Arthropoda > Insecta > Lepidoptera > Geometridae > Camptogramma > Camptogramma bilineatum. The sequence goes on along the minus strand of OY292468.1, from coordinate 13,408,173 downwards.
TTCTGCACGCTAAAATTATTCATTAATTTTTCATTATGATTTTAAAAGATTTACAAATCGTTTTCGCTAGCTAGCGCTTTCGCTCGGTTTCCTTGATGATCGCCGGAAGCACTCTACTAGCCTGCTGATTAAGGTACCTACCTACCTATCGACAGTAAGTACGTACCTATTAAGTAGCTTGCGAAACTACGCATATTAGATAGACGCATTACCTATTACGTTTATTCAAATTGTAGATGACTGTGCCGTTCCTAAGCTAGAATTATTCTTTAGTCAAATCATAAATTAGTTTTCTGGAATACTCATTAACGTAAAAGGGACAAAAAAACTTATGCAAAGTAGTAGCTGACAAAGCTGCGGGTTCCCTCATGATGTTTTCATAATTTAGAGCTCGTGTTAATTTATTACCAATAGGTATTTAATGAGGAAGAGTTTGTTTTGACCTACCTAGTAGAATTAAAAAAAAATCTCTTTGCATTTGATGGCTAAACTCTTGAGGGAAGTTATGTTACTTTTTTTCATCATCATCACCATAATACCATCACTACGGAAGCAACGCCGCGAGGGTGCTATAAAGGCCTCAAGAGTGTAGCAATTACATGCAGATATAATTTTCAAATCCGACTGTCAGTTCCTGAGTTTCGCGCGGTGAAACAAACAAACAATCAAAAAAACAAACAAACTCTTCTTTCATTAGTATAGAGTAGGAAAACATTATTAAGTCGATTTTATGGCTCTGCAGTTTGATGGTGTCATAGGTCAGTTCGCAAGGCGTCCATACAACTTCATTATACGAAGCATTGATGGTCCATTGGTCGTATTGTGCCCGCCATGACGGAACACCCACAATAGAAAAGCACTGATCACTTCTGATGTGCAATATCACGCCTGTTTGTGTTTGTATGGATGTGGATCATGTTGTAATGTATTTGATAGTAATTATTGATACATACTGTGTAGGCGTATAACATGGGTTGGGAGAGTTCTCAAAGTTTTGAAATAAGATGAACTCAAAATAAGCAAATCTCTTTTCTGGACTCGTCAGATTAGGTAATCTTAGCTGATCTAGCACTAAGCTCGTAAACGTAAAGTCAATAGTACGATCGATGGGTAGGTAGGTACCTACTTTTAGCTTAGAAATTGTTTTAATGTGTTTCAAAGTTTAATCCATCTTCCATGCAATGGTTCTTTCATAGAATGACTAGCCAGGTTTGAACCTGTGACCTCTTCCACAACAGATCCTACCTGCTTCATTAGATGGGTGAGATTGATAGATCGATTTCAGTGATGTAGTAACTTGTAAGTTATGTTAACAAATAAAGTTCTTTGATTTTTGATTCTTGATTTTGATTGGCTAAACTCCATTCAAAGTGTTGAAACTAAAATTCATAGCAAAATCCTTTTTTATTTATATGGAAGAAGGAGGCAAACGAGCAAAGCGAAAACGACAGACTTGATGGTGAGTGATTATTACAGTCCACGGACCACACACAGCAATATCAGAATGGTTTTCATTAGTAAAATAATTTATTGTCTGTAACGTTGCTTGCCTTTTATTTTTCTCCCATTGTTTCTTGAGAAACGGCTACAATTCATGCATTTAATTAAAGTACGACTGTTATGTTTGCGTTGTAAAACACAGATTTCTCCTAGATCCAGATCGATAGCACGAACTCGGGTTGACGAACAGACTGATGCTGCTGATAGAAAGATTTATTTCTTAGATATACAGCAGGTACGTTCTCTAGTACAGTTAGACTCGAACGTTGCAGGCCCGGCTGCGTGGCAGGATCCATTGACAAGTAAAACTGCTAGTAGGTGCGTACCTCGCTAGCGTTAGCGAGTAAGGGAGTGTCCACATTGCGTTTTCTGCAGCGCGTTTTTGAGCTGCGCGTTTGTATCGATACAAACGCGCGTTCGCAACGCGTATTTTTCCATACAAAAGCGAACCGGGAGGGGTTGCGCGGGGGGCTGCGCGTTCGCATCGCGTTCGAATCGCGTTTGTATCGATACAAACGCGCTGCAAAAAACGCAATGTGGACACTCCCTAAGACACACTGCAAACTTTTCTATTGGCCGATAGAAAAGTTTTAACACCTCATAAGGTGTTCCCCTACCTCAAAATTGCTCCATCTCTCACATTCAATCCTGCATACATACATAGGTACATCAAAAAAAGTTCAAACAATAACTTTGAAAAATAAGTAAGTACCTAGGTCAAATTTTTATGAAACACAATTTTGTTAATTTTTTGGAAATGTTATTGGGATCTTTTTTGCCCCTTTCCAAAAACCTTTCTTATTTCCCGAAGCGGAATGATTAACTTTTGTTAGTGATTGTACCTACTAGTTAGTTACTAACATGGTTAGTGTAGGTGTTTACTGCGAAGTAGATACTTATGTGGGAAATAGGTAGGCCCTTGTGTGCCAGAGGACCGTGGCGAATTTTGGTTTTTCGTTACTTAATTTTTCGACAGGCGATTTATTTTCCCACGAAGGTGTACCTACCTACATCTAAGTTTGTGCCAAAGTAGGTGAAAAAAAAAAGATTTTAACGACTTGAGAACTTCCTCCTTTTTTTGAAGTCGTTAAAAACATTTTTAACTCTAGGGCTATTTCTAACTTTTTCAGAATGGTATAGAATGGAATGGTAGCTTGCTTAGACGTTCTTGATTGATCGTTGAAGATCAGCAGCGGTCACAATTTGGATGGGTGACCGCAAGTGGAATTACGAGCTGAGCGCTTCCGTGCTTCGGAGGGCACGTTAAATTGTCGGTACCGGCTTTTAAGTCGTTAAGCCATGACGGAGGCCTTTAGGCGGCCTGAAAACTTCATCACCAGAGTTGACCACTTGCTCATACGAACTTACTTACTTTTTTAGAATGGGTTAGTGGGGGGGACTGGGTCAGTCTGTCGCTTCAGTAGGTGACACCTAGATACCAGTAGTACCGATACGACCCATCACGCCAACTCCAAAACACCATTTTGTAATAGACAAAACCTTTTTGCTATTTATTATGCTGTAAATCATTGATATAAAGAGGTATAAACGATTTAAAATACGTAAGTAAGTATAAAGAAAGTTTACACAATGCATGTCACAATAGTTCAAGGGCAGTCAGACGGACAGTTTGTTATTAGCTATGGGTAATCACAAATGATGTGCTGTCGTCTGTCTGTCATTTGTGCAACTTTAACGCGTGGGTGCGTTGGGAACTAAAGAGCGATTTAATTAAATGAAAAGAAGGAATAGGTACTATGAGGTGAAGGTTAATTTTAATTAGATACGCACATCTTAACAAGGGCATCTAATCAACCGATGGATGTTTGCAAGGACGACTTTACATTATTAGTATATTTACATACATAAAATCACTCCTCTTTCCCACAGGGGTAGGCAGTGACCATGGATTTCCACTTGCTACGATCCTGACACACCTCTTTCATTATTCGTATTTCTTTTCGAAACAAAGCCAAAAAAAGTGGGACTTCTATTCGGACTTCTAACATTAAGTGAGTCTCCAGTAGTCTGTACTAGTGTAGAGCTTTAAACGGGAAGTTAAATCGTCATAAAACTCGTGGCTTATAGTAGCAGACGTATTGACCAAGTCTTTCTTTCGTGTTGGGCAAGCTGACTCCATCTTAGTGCACTTGAATTAGGCACAGCGTCTTATTGATGTTGGGTTTAGGCATAGATTGCCTCCCGATGTAAGTTTAGTAGGACACGGTGTGTGGGGTCGTCGGAACTCGACAACCCCACACACCCCAGCTACGCTCCCTCAGCGTAGTTGGATGTCTGGCAGCAGATTTTCCACCCGCCAAAAAAAAAAAAGGTAGGTATTACTTAAACATGTAACCCGGCAAATATAAAGACCTAAAAATTGTAGAAGTTTTCAACGAAGTCGATTTTTTTAAATAAGCGTATGAATACTTGCTCGTGTAATTACGATAATGTAAGTATTAAGACCTGTTATTTAATTAACTCTAAGTATTTCTTATTTTTGTTTATCTTACAGTAAACAAACTTTTATAAGTTAGCCTATAAATTGTCACGTTGGATGATAGCAATTAACAAGTAATTTTCACTTCAAAATTAATTCAGTTTGTGGTTGCCCGTCAATGTCACTAGATTAGGCGCTACAAAGTGGTTATTATAGAAATAATATTAAAATTGCGATATCTGTCCTTGCTGGAGACGGCTCGTGACTGTTTTGGACGCATTTTCTTATAATCTTACCGACTTAATTAAAAACATCCCTGGTTTTAGAAGAAAAATAGACTCTACCACTATGAAATCACGACAACGTTTTGAATAAATGTAGGAATTTTAAGTAAAATTTGGTTCGTGCCGAAAACTTTCAGCTCTGTATTTCTTTTGTAATTTAATGTGAATAAAGATGAAATTCCCGTGGCAAGATCCTGTAGCGACGAATTAATTCGGTTGAGTGTTTGGTACGCGCGGATGTCGCAATGATGGGGAAAGAAAAGCTCAGCGCAACTGTTGAGGAATTTGACGAATGGGGTCGAATGCATTATCTTTAAATGGAGTAGGTATGCCAATGAACTTGAGGACTAGCTAAAGATTTGAGGATATAATTAGTATCTATACCTACAGCCGTTCACTGCCTATAAATCTCGAATCATTATAAGTAAATTTTAATTTAAATAATAAAAATAATAGATAAGTAGGTACCTACTTAGGTGTTGTCATGTCAAAATTCGAGTTCATACATAAATCCCATAAAAAATGATAAGTACTGGAGGTACCTACATCTTGTCCAAGTTAAGTATTTACCCTTCTAACCTTACTGGACTTGGTATTACGAACATTTAAAAAACTTAGGACAAATTGGTCCAGCTGTTCTCAAGTTATGTCCTTACCTACCAACAAGCATTTTTAATTGAATGTTTGTTTGGTTTAAAATAAGGATACGCCTCTGACATGACTTCTTCTGGTTTCCTGATTTCCGTAGTCGCAAACTTAACTTCACCATCAACATTTATCTTTTCATCAGTCGTAACTCTAGTCTTCGACAATCAATCTTAATAAAGCCATAGAATAGCTGACACATTCGCGTGTTAAAATAGATTAATGTGAAAAATACGTAAATAAGAAACAATGATCTGGATTCGACAACAGAAAAAGGTGTTTGATTATAATTTTATCATCATCAATGTGGGAACCTTGTAGTGTCAAATAGTGATGTGTGTAGTGTGAAATATTTCTATCGATAGGAACGTTCAACACTCTAAAATATGGCGTATGCCTACAGCGAAAGCTGTAAAAGTCGCGTCACGTGAAAATAACGCTAGAAGAAAGTGGAGGGGATGTGATTTGTTTCATGTTTGCGCATGGGTTACCTATTCGCAAACATAAGACAAAACACACCCCTCCACTTTCTTCCAGCGTTCTTTTTACATGACGCGAACTTATAGGCAGGGGCGGCCTTAGCTATCGCGAGGCCCCGGGCGGTAGATCTTTGCGAGGCCCCTGGTGACGGGCGCGGGACCCGGACTTTTAGGGATCACACGATATTATGTTGAGGGGGGGGGGCTAAAATTAGCTACTCATGAAGCTAAATTATGCGAGCGAAGCGAGCCGATTTTTTTTAAGATTAATGCAACATAACTCACTTTGCTAGCAATATTATGAGGCTAATATGCGAGCAAAGCGAGCTCCCTACTCTCCCAAAATACCCTTGAATCTAAAATGCGAGTGAAGCGAGCCGAGTTTTTTAAAGAAAATTGTAACATGTGACATTTGAATTTGCTTACGGTGCTCAAAGAAAAGGCTGGCTGCTTGACAGTTTCTATTCTGTGATCAGATAAAAACTCACTCTATTTTTTCAGAATACGCATGAAGCCAAAATGCGAGCGAAGCGAGCCGAATTTTGAAGACAAATCGTCTGCTAATTTCGAAAACCTCGTAACTCCGTCTTTTTGATGACAATGATTTTTTGATACAGTTCGGTAGAAAATTTAGTTTTCTGCCAAACTGCATCAAAAAAATATAGTTTTCTACCAACCTGCATCAAAAAATCATAGGTAGTCGTCAAAAAGACGGAGTTACGAGGTTCTCGAATTTAGCCGACGAAATGCAACATAATGACACTTGATTTTGCTTACGGTGCTCAAAGAAAAGGCTGGCTGCTTGTCGGTTTCTATTCTGCGGTCAGACATAACTCACTTCGTTCGTAAAATACACATGAATCTAAAATGCGAGCGAAGCGAGCCGATTTTTTAAGACAAATGACACAATAGTACATTGATATGGCAGGGAATGAAAAGGCTAAAAACGTTTGTACGAACAATTTAGAATTTCAAATTTAGCATTTAACACATTATATTTATATGCTGGATGTTCTAGAATTGTCAAAGATTGGGGAGGGGGGGGGGGGGGGTCATGGCCCTGGGACCGAGGCGTAGTTATTGCGAGGCCCTAGCAAAGTACCTACTTATTGGTATTAAAATGTTGATGACGAAAAGTCGGAGTCGCGCACATGTTATAAAACAAAGTCCCCTGCCCCCCGTCTGTTTGTCATGAGGAAGGTTTAGGTGTATAACTCGTTAAACTTTTATGTAAATTGGTTGAAATAATAATATGACGATGATTGTTGAAAATGTCGGAAAAAATATAGCCGACTGGAAGTTTTCATAGAAAAAGCTGCCTAATTCTTTTGAGATAATAATAAAATAATGTAGGAAGGCATTGTTCTTATTTTATAGGTGTACAGAAAAGTCCACAATGGGATTTGTCTATCTTTAACGGGTAGGCTTACTAATGCTTATAAAAGATTGTCTCTAGTCGGTTTGCTGCGCGAGGCCCCTACAAGCGCGAGGCCCCGGGCGAGTGCCCTGCTCGCCAGTACCAAAGGCCGCCACTGCTTATAGGTAGGTACCATGACGTCGATTGCTCGGTAGCTCAATTGGATTAGAGCACGGCCACGACTAGACCGTGGTTTTTTTTAATGCAATTTTTCGGATACTACCTAAATACCTATAGGTATTCTAATCTAAAATTGGTTTGAGTTTTTAGCATCTTTTCTGCCTATGGGCAGTGTGATATTCACTAAACTTGTATTGAGCATCGTTTTAGTAATTAAATAAATAAATTGTTTTATCCTGTAACTAAGGTACCTACCTAACAGGCGTAGGTGGCTGTAGGTACCTAGGATATTTTTGTTGGTGCATCGTGGATCTTGATGTTAGCGCCACTATATCGCCACGTCTCTAGCGCTGAAGGCTTCGCAGCCGGTGACACGAATCGCGCATGCGCGTAATCATTGTTATTATGACATTTGTGACGCAACCAGCGCCATCTTGCGGGAAGCTGAGCTGCGGTTTAGCGTTTTTATATCGATTGGGGCGCGATTTACTGCGGGCTTAAAAAGGTCGCTATAGCAGAATAAAGCTAACGTTTTAACCCCGCTGATCTCTTTATTATCTACGAGAAAAGATCATAAAATAATATTGAAATGAGTAACTACCTAGGACTTTTTTAGTTGCGGCCATTCGCTCATCGGCTCGGCTCATTCGCAAACTGTCAAATATGACAGTTCAGTGTCCACACAAGTAGCTCTGTCACTCTCATCTCAACGAGACCGAACGCGACAAAAGATACCTATACGATCGTTTTGACAGTTTGAGATTAATTTGAGGTTTGAGACAAGTTAGACAATCATCTCGCAGATGCACGGAAAGATTGTAATACGGTAGGTACCTAAGTATCACCTAATATTAGGCTTCAATTTATACAAACTTATTTTCCACCCAGGGCAAAAAATGACAAAAACCCTTGAATACTTTGTCAGTGTACAAAACAATAACATCAATATTAAGTTTCACAGCCTTCAAAAGCGAGTTTTATTCAGCATGTGAATGTGTCTTTACTTTCTTTAACAATGCGATATGGAACCGTTGTATAATAGTGGTAATCATCTATCGGATTAGATTATAACGATCAATCGCACACCGCCATCAACCAGTTTATGAATACTTGCTAGCTAAGGCTGGTTTTAGTGTCACGCGTACCGTCGGCGCTGATAGGCGAGTGATCTTTATTACAATGAAATAGGGATACTGATTGTTCAGCACTGACGAGTGCAATCAGCGTTGCCATTTTTGCTAAACAATCAGTATCCTTGTTTCAATGTAATAAAGATCACTCGTCTATCAGCGCCGACGGTACGCGTGACACTAAAACCAGCCTTAGACTCGCGACTCTGTTTAAAAACCACCTCTGAGTTTCCATAAAATTCGTGCTAACGCGTTCACTGCCCATGACGCACATGTGCTCCGGGTGCAGTTTGTCCCTGCCAATGACAGGGACACAGCTCTGCCATCAACATGACCCCCGGGTCCTGCCCCCCTAGCCATATTACACTATCTATCGTCGCTGTAGAATAGAAACACTTCAAAATGTATAGGATTTGACGTTTCAAGTAGATGAGTCACGTGGTTAGAACGTCAATTCCTATACATTTTGAAGTGTTCTATTCTACAGCGACGATAGATCGTGTACCTAATATGGCTAGGGCCCCTGGTTGCTCCATGGCCAACAGGACCTGTAGTTGGCATATGCCTACCTATGGGTTAGGTAATACACTAAAGCTGCTAAAATATTTTTCTTATCTAAGTACCTATACCATTATAAAGCGAAAGAGTTTGTTGGTTTGAACGCGCTTATCTCAGAACTAGCAGTCTAGGTACTGGACGACTGACGTTTTCGTTATTAATCATACACTAGGGAAATTGAAAGCTCTGAGCAAACGCAAGCTTGTTGTGTCTCTTGTGAATCCTTTATTTAGATACGTATGTACATCAACCGTGAGATTCAAATCAAGAGTGCATCTATGAGTCAGTTTAGCCTGTGACATTGGTTTAAAAAAGTGGAATGTGTACACATTATTGCAGGCGACTGTACTACATTATTACATACATACATAAAATCACGCCTCTTTCCCACAGGGGTAGGCAGAGACCACGGACTTCCACTTGCTACGATCCTGACACACCTCTTTCGCCTCAGTCACTCTCATCACATTTTTCATACAAGCTCGCCGGTTTAGGGTACTTTTGACCTGGCCTTTCTCTAAAATGTCACCAATCTGACCCAGGTATGTTCGCCTAGGTCTTCCCCTTCCAGCTGTTCCATTCACACTCGCCTCATACACTTACATTACATACACTACATTATTGATTACATTAAATAGCGCCTTTTGAAAACAATCCGGCAACACCTACGGACCGTTGCACCATGCATCACACAAAGCAGAGTAATGAGTAAGTCCGGTCGAATAGGACCCATTTAGTGTGGGAGGCATTTGGTTTCCAAAGATATACCTATCTGTGGAACTCTATAAGTACCTAAGTCTGGTTCCTTCTTATATTATTGTATACGTTAAGTAAGTTGCAAACCTATAGTTTAGTTTGGTTTTGGGTTTAGGCAGGCCTTGGACTGTGTAAATAAATACGGATTATTTCTTCGTTTTTTTTAACGCTATTCCTACATTATACATTTTTGAAGGAATAAGGCCTTGTTCGCATAACATCCGAGGCCTCGTTTGTGCGAGAGTTAAAAAAGCGTTGCGTTAAATCTCAACGTTGGCGAATTAAAAACTCGAATAATGACTACCACCTACACCTATCGCTCAAAATTGAACGTAGCTTGACTGTTTTGCGAATAAATATATAAAAATTCAGCATGTTTAAATAAAAAGCTTTTTTAACGCACGTTATTAAAACTCTTGTGCGAGAACAAGGGCTAAAAGTCCTGTACCTAAGCAGTTCTACTGTGCTCGTTGAACAATCAGCTGAAAAGAGTCCAAATTCGATTCCCGCTGTGAAATTATAAATCTAAGAAGTTTCTTTGATTTGAATTCAAGAATACAGTGATTAGTATTGTACAAAAGATTTGTGATTTATCAATCACCTGCTCCAAATCTACTTCAACAATTAATAGATCTATTGTATAACTTGATTGACCCGCCATCAAACGATATTGTCCGATCTGTTACATCACAAAATTACTTATTGTTCTTCCTACAGCCGAATCGTCCTTACACGAAAGTAAACCTTATCAGATCTACAGAAGAGTCGTAAATGAAAGTAGATGGGTTCGTACAAGACAAATTGTTAATGTTTTGTGTAGCGCAGTCGAACTCGAAAGATGAGAAACATAATATTCCCACGGTAGTACTTATGATTGATTGAATATTAGAGATTTTCTACTTTTTGCGCTCTAGAGCAGTGTTCCGCAAAGGGTGTAACGTGGTCATTGGTGTGCCTCGAAAAAATCAGGTTACCTATCTCAGTTAAGCTACTCCAAATTTGGACCGCATATGCACAACTAAAGAAGCTCATTTTGCGCATAAAAAAATGATTTTTCATTTATGTACCTCAAAAATTTTCCGATTTCCTAAATGTACCTTGAACACAAAAAGTTTGCGGAACACTGCTCTAGAGTGTATTTGTCTGATGCTTTAGTCTAAGTACCTATTTGTATTACCTACTATTTAATCCCGATTCACCAACTCTACCTACTATGTAGGTATGTTTACTGTTTAGGTAAGCTATGTTTCTAAAACTTCTTTACGATTTATCAAAAAAAGACATTAAAAAAATGATGAATTATTCAAAAAATAAAATTCTTTTATTTTTAAACAATTTATTTATCTAACTTCTAAAATAAATACTATAAAATCAACTAGTAAATTAGCTACATAAAAACAATCACAGCTATGTATTTTGTTTGACACATCGATTTGACACATGCAACGACAATAATGTTTGACTACAGGTGTCCTAAGTCCTAACAGAAAGACACTTAAGTATATTTTTGTGCTGAAATAAGATTGTTTTTATAAAACAATTTCAGTTGACTGAACTACTTCTCAAAAAGAGATGTTTACTAGGTTGGTTATAAATAGGGTCACCTCTATTAATTTCCTTAATTCCTAAATTTTTCTGATTTTTCTATGTTCTTCAGAGACACAAATTATATTTATCCTAACTAAAAACCCACTTCGATGTTACTATTCTGATTCAAGAACTATTAGCTAGTCGTGTCGCGCGTATCACCTATATTATGCGACAGGCCGACATCTCTTCCGCGCCAGACAGCGACAGAGTTATGCGTTAGAAAGAGCGGCAATGTTTTGGTGAATATCTCGCTATGCAATAAGCGTTTATGCGAGCTGAATTGCACTTTGTTGCGTCGCAGCAAGAGTCGCTTTTTATCTAATTTTTTTCGCAAAGTGAGCCTTTTGTACTTAGTGGTACTATTATTCTGTGGTATAATTTAGTTTGGGGTCATTTGTTACACATTCAGTGGTACTAATGTCGTTTTTTTTATACTACTAAAGTAGCAGACAAGCATACGGCCCACCTGATGGACGTTGTTTAACCAGTGTTCAACTTTAAACATCTTTCATAAGCAAGACTCTGTAATGCCCGGGTTACACGAGGCTAGTTTTTCAAGCTAGGATAGCAAGCTAGTGTTAGTAAGCTAGCAAGCTAGTACTTCTAGCTTCGTGTACTAGCTTAGAAATGAAGCTAGTTGTGTCTAGACGAAGCTAGAAGTACTAGCTTGCTAGCTTACTAACACTAGCTTGCTATCCTAGCTTGAAAAACTAGCCTCGTGTAACCCGGGCATTAAGGATAGGGGTTTGCCTTGTTATATAAAGTAGAAGGAATGCGGTTGCAGCTCCAGTTGGGCCATCTTAGCTAGGAGCCTGTGTAGTCGACGCTGGTGGGGCGGCGCGGGGGGCGAGGGGTGTGCGGGGGGAGGGGAGGGGGCGGGGGGAGGGGCGGGGGCCGAGGAGGAGGGGGGGCACGCCGGCTCGGGGGGCGCCTCGCGACACGCTGCCAGGCGAGACGACACGTGACGCGGCATCTACCGACAAATTCAATATCATATTGAAAAGTTTTATGGACACGGGATTTTATCGCGTAATTTACCTTAAACCTGGCTTTAAACTGACCCAGAATTAACGGTGTATAATAATATGTTTTTAAATGTAGGTTTATAAATGTTTTCTGTTGTCTATCTATAGGTTTATTAAACTTGTTCTTAGGTATTTATTGGAGCACCACCACCTTTACCATTCTTTTTAAGTCCAGTCCATCCAAAGGTTGCCTGGAAGAAATCGCTTTGAGCGATAAGGCCGCCCATTGTGCCACCATTTGTATTAGTATTTAAGTCCTTTAGTTTAAGTTCATAACAATGTTGGTGTTACAATAAAGAATTATCTATCTATCTATCTATCCCGACGTTTCGGCTATGTTACAATAACCGTGGTCGCGGGCAGACTGCGCGACAGTCTGCCCGCGATAAAACCTGTGTCCATAAAACTTTTCAATATGAATAGTGATCGCGAAAGTTTAAAAAAGACTATTCAATATCATATTGACATAATGAAAGTTTCGCATATGAAAGTGGATGGATATATAAGTAGAGGTAGACCCAAGAAAAGATGGATGAATTGTGTAAAAGTTGACATGAGTAAGAAAGGGGTGAATGCTGAGATGACGGCTGATAGAAGGAAATGGAAGAAGAATACATGTTGTGCCGACACCACGTAAGTGGGAAAAGGGCAGGAAGATGATGATGATGATGATGACTTACATTGAAGAGCGGCGAGTAGAGTATAGGAGTCCACAGCGGCAGCAGTTTGTTAAGCACGGTGGAATTGCATTCTAGGAGCGACTCCAGTAGACTCAGGAAGTGTAGGTTCACCGTCTCGGCCAACTGGAACAAAACTTGGGGTTATAAACATGTACTAGATATCTGCGATATTGTGCAGTTTATTCACGATCTTTAAAAAAAGTATTGCTGGCAGGTTTTGTGATTTGGGTAATGAATGAAAAGTGTATGTAGGTGGAAGTCTGTTCTGTCGTCTCCAAGAAGGCAATTGAGCACCACTGACCTTTCTCAACTTTCGCTGGCTGAAGATGATGATGCACAGCTCTCAGGAGGCAAGTCCACGTGAAGTACGAAGAACAGAACAAAGAGTTTTCAGTCCCACTAACACCACACGGTAGTGACCACAGACACTTGGTATATAAGGAAACGAAAAATGTAGCACGTTTAATGAGAGCACATGGAACGTCCATCCAGCTCGACGCGTCACGAAATTCTGTCTGTACCGTTGGCTTCCGTTGATTGGCAGGATCAGCGGTGACTTACCAAACTACCCTCAATAACGACAACAGAAACCGAACAGATATAGTATCTCGGTCTATTATATAGAGGTCTTAAGACTATGTAGACCTGTAGTACAGAGGCCTCTTCAAGTGAAATTAAAACACTTTAGTTTTAATACTTACAAAAAAAAAGTAAGCCGTTGCAGGACGCCTGGCAGATGTGAAACATCGAAATTATTTCTTACACATTATCTCGCACGCTAGCCGCCAGCCGCGTAATACCAATAAGAGCGTTTCCACATTATCCGATCCGATATCGGTATCGGACGCCGATACGATATCGGGGCAAGTAAAATGTAGGAAAGATGTCCGCTCCGATATCCGATATCGGGTCGGACAATGTGGAAACGCTTTAACATGCGACAAGTCGACAACTCTTCCGCGTCACTCTGCGTCAGATAGTGATAGACTTCTGCGTTAGAAAGAGCAGCAATGTTTAGGTGAATATATCGCGTTAGGCACTAAGCGCTTAACCGGTTGTCTGTCGGAAATGAAATGATTTATTTGCGGAGCTCAGCTGAGCTAAAATGGTCGTTAATGCAGATTCACGAATGATTTGCGACGAGATGCTCGTATTAGAAATCACTAAGTTGACAATAGGCAATATGCATCAATTTTTTTTATGGTTTTACACGATAGGTTATATCGTCAAATAACCGTCATAAAAATTCCAGCGCCGAAATACTAAAATTTTATAACAAAAATAATTTTTGAAATTTACCAACATTTTCACGCATCTGAAACACGATTATTATTGTTGTCACAGATTACTGTTGTAGTAACAATTTGTGAACTTTGACGTGTGATGTCAAATTGATACTAAGTACAACAGTAATCTGTGACAACAATAAGTTCGAGTATAGGAATTGTGAAAATTAAAAAAAAAACTTATCTATGGATCGTCATATCTGACTCGTCCTTGACTTTTCTTATGAACTCGTGTCGTCACATCCTTTCACATCCTTTTCAAGTATTTTGAAATTCCTACTATTTTTTGCAATTTTTAAAATTTATTTTCTAATCGAAAATGGTTTAATATTAAAAAATAATTACACACACATACCTCTAAAGCAACAATGTTCATAATAAAATACATTTAACCCGCTTTTGAATCAGACGCATATTGCCAATTCCGTACCGGCAATATCATCTTATTGTTTGACAGTTTTGTGGAGAATCGTAAAATAAAATGGCCACCTATGAATTGGAATTGCACTAAGTGTCAATCAAATATTATTTAATGTTTATTATTGTTATTAAAACATACTAAATACTTACTTAAAAATCAAATACTTATTTACAGAGTATTAGTAGTAATAATACGATGCAATATTAAATGAAAACCAACCGGGTTATTTTTTTTCGTGTGGCAATTTAAGGCCTAGCATGTGATTCTGCTGTGAATTGAATTGCGTACGATTCAGCTAACATTTGACGTACATAAAGAAGAATTGCTTTAGCTGAATATCAATACGAATCTCCCGTGAATCAGATGATTGTGAATCTGCAATAGCGACCATTTTAGCTACGCAGATCTGGTCGAGACACAATTGATATTGTGTCTGGAATCCCGACAGACAGGTTAAGCGAGCTGAATTGCACTTTGTTGTGTCGCAGCAAGAGTCAGAAGTCAGGATTCTGTACTTATTTATTTTGTGCCTCTACCTAATAATTATAGGTTAAGGATGCCTGTAATTCAAAAGTAAGACTAACCAGCTTAGAGTGCGAGGTGAGATGCAGCAGGGTGGGCACCAGCTTGCACCAGAAGTCCAGCAGCACGGAGACGGCGGCGGCGTGCGCGTCCGAGTGCGGCGCGCACGACGCGCTCAGTGCCTCTAGATACAGCGTCCACAGCTGGCAGAGTATGAACGCGCCCAGCAGCGGGCTCAGCCTACCCCCGCCGAGCGCCTTGCCGGGGTTGGTGCTGGACCCGCCTTCCAGATACGACGACATTATTGTCTGCGGGTGATACATTTATTGATTTACTGATGGAGTAAGTAAGTTCGTATGAGCAAGTGGCCAACTCTGGTGACAGAGTTTTTAGACTCAAAAGCCGGGACCAAAAGTCAAAAGTCAAATTCATTCACCGACAATTTAATGTGCCCTCCGATGCACGGAAGCGCTCAGCTCGTAATGCAACTTGAGGTCACCCATCTAAATTGGGACCGCGCACAACGATGCTAACTTCAACGATCAAGCAAGAATGTCTAAGCAAGCTACGTCACGAGCGCTTCCGATGCACTTTTGCTCTGAAGCGCTTCTGAGCGCACTGATAGATTGAAAAGTTTTTCTTAGGAAGAGTTAGAAAGCAACAATTCCCACGTCTTTAAATGAATGTCAGTTTATTGTGGTTCCATATTTATGTAAACGACAGCTATAGGAAAACGTTGTTAGGAGACTATCCTTAACTTTGAGGTCGCTTCTCGAGGCCTGCGAAGACCCAGGAATCTTCTGCGTTTCTGGGAGGAGCTAGGCTGGCTCCACATCTAGTGAGCCAGGTCATCTCCATGCAAAAAGGACCACTTTTAAGTCCAATTGCGGAAAAGGGAGTCCCCATACATAAATATCCTTAACTCTGTAAGATATAGTGATAGTGACCTGTATGTGGTCTGTCACGTGGCAGCCCGCGTCTTGCGGCACGCAGGGTCGGAGCGGGGCGCCGGCGCGACAGTTGCACAGCGCGCCCACGACCAGCCACGAGAGGAGACGCGCGCGGGACACGCACTCGAACACATCGCGACTGCTGCAATGCAGAAACAACTACTTTTAGCACCCGTGAGTTTTAAATAGCGACTCTTGCTACGCCGCAACAAAGTGCAATTCAGCTCGCGTAAGCGCTTTTTGCCTAGCGAGATTTTCACCAAATAAATTCTCTCTTTCTAACGCATAACTCTGTCACTGTGTGGCGCAGATCGATTTGTCGCGTGATAAATATTTCGCGTGACGCAGCTAGCGTGCGAGCCGAGCGGCAAGTGGAAACCCTACCTGCCAAGGCCCGCCAATGTACTTGTAGCTTTATACCTAAAGTGCAGAGTGCACCGCGTTGTACCTATTCTATGGTTTAGGTCTGGTGCGCCGTCTTCTAAGGGTCAGGCTACTATTAAATGGCTCCCATAGCTCATTTGGCGCACAACATACCGTCCAAGGAATTCGAAGGTACATCAACAATTTTGTACCGCAGTTCGGTGTTTCAGACTATCCGTTAACTAGACACTCAAGAGGTTCCATTGCTCGTTGGAAGACTGTTTGAATGTTTTTTACGCGTATCCTGGAAAACCTAAAAAGACCCTCAGCGGAGCAGAGGTCACTCACCCCGGCAGCGTGGCCATCCATGGCTGCAGGTGTCTGACGGGGGGCCCGCGGTCGGGGCGCAGGGCCCCCCCGTGCCCCAGGGCCAGCTCCATGGCCACGTACTGCGCGATGTGACTCACCCCGGCAGCGTGGCCATCCATGGCTGCAGGTGTCTGGCGGGGGGCCCGCGGTCGGGGCGCAGGGCCCCCCCGTGCCCCAGGGCCAGCTCCATGGCCACGTACTGCGCGATGTGACTCACCCCGGCAGCGTGGCCATCCATGGCTGCAGGTGTCTGGCGGGGGGCCCGCGGTCGGGGCGCAGGGCCCCCCCGTGCCCCAGGGCCAGCTCCATGGCCACGTACTGCGCGATGTGACTCACCCCGGCAGCGTGGCCATCCATGGCTGCAGGTGTCTGGCGGGGGGCCCGCGGGGCCCCCCCGTGCCCCAGGGCCAGCTCCATGGCCACGTACTGCGCGATGTGACTCACCCCGGCAGCGTGGCCATCCATGGCTGCAGGTGTCTGGCGGGGGGCCCGCGGTCGGGGCGCAGGGCCCCCCCGTGCCCCAGGGCCAGCTCCATGGCCACGTACTGCGCGATGTGACTCACCCCGGCAGCGTGGCCATCCATGGCTGCAGGTGTCTGGCGGGGGGCCCGCGGGGCCCCCCCGTGCCCCAGGGCCAGCTCCATGGCCACGTACTGCGCGATGTGACTCACCCCGGCAGCGTGGCCATCCAGGGCTGCAGGTGTCTGGCGGGGGGCCCGCGGGGCCCCCCCGTGCCCCAGGGCCAGCTCCATGGCCACGTACTGCGCGATGTGACTCACCCCGGCAGCGTGGCCATCCATGGCTGCAGGTGTCTGGCGGGGGGCCCGCGGTCGGGGCGCAGGGCCCCCCCGTGCCCCAGGGCCAGCTCCATGGCCACGTACTGCGCGATGTGACTCACCCCGGCAGCGTGGCCATCCAGGGCTGCAGGTGTCTGGCGGGGGGCCCGCGGGGCCCCCCCGTGCCCCAGGGCCAGCTCCATGGCCACGTACTGCGCGATGTGACTCACCCCGGCAGCGTGGCCATCCAGGGCTGCAGGTGTCTGGCGGGGGGCCCGCGGGGCCCCCCCGTGCCCCAGGGCCAGCTCCATGGCCACGTACTGCGCGATGTGACTCACCCCGGCAGCGTGGCCATCCAGGGCTGCAGGTGTCTGGCGGGGGGCCCGCGGTCGGGGCGCAGGGCCCCCCCGTGCCCCAGGGCCAGCTCCATGGCCACGTACTGCGCGATGTGACTCACCCCGGCACACAGTGATTCGTCTAGAACATGCTAGCTAGACTAAATTATTTTACGCTATTTTTGAGGCTTACACCTTTTATTATAACCTTTTAAGAAACCTGATATAGTTTTAGAGTAAAAAAAAAAAAGAAAAAAAATCATCAATCGATTCAGTACTGTTGAATTTTTGAACTGTTCAATCGCGGCACTTTTCGTTTCCATACCATTTTTTTCTGAATTTACAGTAAATGCATATGATTTTCTTCTTCAGGCCCCTCGAATAATCTTCGGTAATGCCGAAAATATCAAACTTTGCTGATAAAAATGAAAGCAATCCACTATTCAGGTTTTCTTTCTCAGTCTTGAGATAGAAACGAAGTGCTTTGGAAAAAAAAAATAAAAAAAAAATAGTTCCACAGCTTTCCACAGCCTAATTTTAATACCAATTAAAAGAAGAGAGTCTAAGCTATCATATATATAAGTTTCAGACCAATGGCACGCAATGGCAAGTATTTCCAAGTCCAAAACTTATTAAAATATGTAAAAAAATGGTTAAGTTGAAATTAAAAAAAATCAAAATAATAATAATAACAGCGACTTATTAAATTGTTTTGTAAAATTAAATAGTACATACCTTTAACTTTAAAATACATCACTAAGAAAACTAAAACCACTATTGAATTCGCTGCTATAAGTATTCGCGTCGAACGCTAAATCGCTTATGATTTTTAGATTACTTACCCCTTTTTTATATTTAAAAATACCACCCTTATCCTGTGAGTGCCAGGGTGCAATAAAATTCTTGGAATGCGAGGTATATGGGTACTACCTAAAGGATTATAATTGAATTTCCGGGAAATACGATTTCGAATATTGTCCAGCTAGCATGTTCTAGTCGAATCACAGTGCGGCAGCGTGGCCATCCAGGGCTGCAGGTGTCTGGCGGGGGGCCCGCGGTCGGGGCGCAGGGCCCCCCCGTGCTCCAGGGCCAGCTCCATGGCCACGTACTGCGCGATGTGACTCACCCCGGCAGCGTGGCCATCCATGGCTGCAGGTGTCTGGCGGGGGGCCCGCGGTCGGGGCGCAGGGCCCCCCCGTGCTCCAGGGCCAGCTCCATGGCCACGTACTGCGCGATGTGACTCACCCCGGCAGCGTGGCCATCCATGGCTGCAGGTGTCTGGCGGGGGGCCCGCGGTCGGGGCGCAGGGCCCCCCCGTGCTCCAGGGCCAGCTCCATGGCCACGTACTGCGCGATGTGACTCACCCCGGCAGCGTGGCCATCCATGGCTGCAGGTGTCTGGCGGGGGGCCCGCGGTCGGGGCGCAGGGCCCCCCCGTGCTCCAGGGCCAGCTCCATGGCCACGTACTGCGCGATGTGACTCACCCCGGCAGCGTGGCCATCCATGGCTGCAGGTGTCTGGCGGGGGGCCCGCGGTCGGGGCGCAGGGCCCCCCCGTGCTCCAGGGCCAGCTCCATGGCCACGTACTGCGCGATGTGACTCACCCCGGCAGCGTGGCCATCCATGGCTGCAGGTGTCTGGCGGGGGGCCCGCGGTCGGGGCGCAGGGCCCCCCCGTGCTCCAGGGCCAGCTCCATGGCCACGTACTGCGCGATGTGACTCACCCCGGCAGCGTGGCCATCCATGGCTGCAGGTGTCTGGCGGGGGGCCCGCGGTCGGGGCGCAGGGCCCCCCCGTGCTCCAGGGCCAGCTCCATGGCCACGTACTGCGCGATGTGACTCACCCCGGCAGCGTGGCCATCCATGGCTGCAGGTGTCTGGCGGGGGGCCCGCGGTCGGGCCGCAGGGCCCCCCCGTGCTCCAGGGCCAGCTCCATGGCCACGTACTGCGCGATGTGACTCACCCCGGCAGCGTGGCCATCCATGGCTGCAGGTGTCTGGCGGGGGGCCCGCGGTCGGGCCGCAGGGCCCCCCCGTGCTCCAGGGCCAGCTCCATGGCCACGTACTGCGCGATGTGACTCACCCCGGCAGCGTGGCCATCCATGGCTGCAGGTGTCTGGCGGGGGGCCCGCGGTCGGGCCGCAGGGCCCCCCCGTGCTCCAGGGCCAGCTCCATGGCCACGTACTGCGCGATGTGACTCACCCCGGCAGCGTGGCCATCCATGGCTGCAGGTGTCTGGCGGGGGGCCCGCGGTCGGGCCGCAGGGCCCCCCCGTGCTCCAGGGCCAGCTCCATGGCCACGTACTGCGCGATGTGACTCACCCCGGCAGCGTGGCCATCCATGGCTGCAGGTGTCTGGCGGGGGGCCCGCGGTCGGGCCGCAGGGCCCCCCCGTGCTCCAGGGCCAGCTCCATGGCCACGTACTGCGCGATGTGACTCACCCCGGCAGCGTGGCCATCCATGGCTGCAGGTGTCTGGCGGGGGGCCCGCGGTCGGGGCGCAGGGCCCCCCCGTGCCCCAGGGCCAGCTCCATGGCCACGTACTGCGCGATGTGACTCACCCCGGCAGCGTGGCCATCCATGGCTGCAGGTGTCTGGCGGGGGGCCCGCGGTCGGGGCGCAGGGCCCCCCCGTGCTCCAGGGCCAGCTCCATGGCCACGTACTGTGCTATGCCGCCCTTCACGATGGCGCCCAGCGTGTCCTCGTTCAGACAGATCAGGTTGCGGTTCACTATAGACTTCGATACTGAACCCTGGGGAACAAAGATTATCGATTTTTTTTATACTATTAGGCCCGGCCGCATACGTTCGGTTTCCTGATTCGTTTTCCGAATTCGGAATGCACGCATTCAATACAAATTGTTCTACATGCCGCACACGTTCTTATTTTTTCCGAACGGAAAAAAAATTGACGTTCATTTCGAAAATACAGGTCATACAGTACAGGTCATACGAACTAAAATTGAATGTCTGCGAAAAAAAAAAACGAATTCGGAAAACGTAAACGGAAAACGTGCGTATGCGGCCGGCCTTAATGTAGCAGACAAGCATACGGCCCACCTAACGGTAAACGGTTACCGTAGCCTATGGACGCCTGCAACACCACAGGAGTCAAACTCGCGCTGCTGACCCTTTAAAAACTTCAAAACGCCTTTTTTTTTTAAGAACCTATTGGGTTCTTAAAAAAAAAAGGTGATTTGAAAACCATTTCCAACCAATAAAGCGGAAGAGTTTGTTTGATTGAACGCATTAATCTCTGAAAGTACCAGTCAGATTTGAAAAATTCTTTCTGTATTGGATAGCTAATTTATTGAGGAAGGCTATAGGCTATTCAACATCACGAAAACACCTTTAGAAGCCATGCAAAATGAGAGAAAGCCTGAATCGCGCTGACAAAAACATGCGGTTGACAGATGATCAAAGAAAACTAGTACTCCTAACGGAGAAGAATGTCAACTCCATACAAAAATAAAACGGTTTAAAAATTATGATGATTCGATTCATGTTTTCTTCTAAAACATGTATCTTTGTTGACAACATATAATATTTGACACTGACATTTGGAAAGGATTGATACATTCAGAAATCAGCACGGGCGTAGCTATAGCTTTGTTAAGGGGGGGGTCCAAAGGTTCCAAAATACAAAGGTCTTTGTTAAGGGGGGGTCCAAGGGTTCCAAAATACAAAAATTGACTAGGTTTCCTTCGAAATTAATGGGCTAAGGGGGGGGTCCGGACCCCCTAACCCCCCCCCCCCTTATATACGTCCATGGAAATCAGGCATCTGTTTATTAGTAAAATGCTATTTGACTTTGACACTTTAAATAGATATGAAGTGTACGAATTCAAATCCACGTGTCCTGTTGTGTACAGTACCTTGATCTTGTTAAGTAGATGGGGGTCCTGCAATAGATCGATCATATCGGGCAGGTGAGGTCTCATACAGTCGAGTGCGCCGGCGCTGACCTCCCGCGCCTCGGGCCCCCCCGGCCCCCACGTCAGCAGGTCACCCGTGTTCAGTTGTGGGGGCAGGAGGAGGTTACAGCCGTGACCTTTTGTGGAAACAGAGATCGACATATTCAAAATAAACAAGTAGCTAAATCAAAAATTAAAAAAAAAACCGACTTCAATATGTTATAAACTGAGCAATTTGCCTGGAAGAGATCGCTTTAAACGATAAGGCCGCCAATTGTTTTTACCTCTGTTTAGATAATTTATATTTAAGGTTTCTTTGTGGTAAACAATAAAGTGTTATCTATCTATCTATCTATCAATTTTCTGCACTCTCGAGGTGCATTTCTGTTCTTAACTCCGATGACCCTCGATAGATCGTCACCAAGTTTTTGTGGCACGAATCGGAAAGTATACTTACCATTTCAAACAAAAAAATAATTTTCCAAATCGGTCCAAAAAAAGCACAAAAAAAGGATTCCAACGAATTGAGAACCTCCGTTTTTGAAGTCGGTTAAAAATATAGTATCTCTAAGGGAGAAGCCTCACTAGGCTCTTTCTCGCCACCACAATCACGCCACAACCAAAATATACGCAAATGACACCTGTTTCCTGATTGTCTATCTTTGATAGCGACCAAAATCGGTCTCAAAGTGTTAAATATTCACAGTTCAGTGACCACGCAAATAAGTCTGTCACTTCATCCCAACGAGACCGAACGCGACAAAATACCTACGCGTTTTGACATTTTTGAGACCAATTTGAATTTTGAGACAAGATAGACAATCAGCCCGCAGATCTATCAAATCTATCTGGAAGAAATCGCTCTCAGCGATAAGGCCGCCTATTAATAATTACGACTTTATTCATTTGTTGTATTTTACTTTTCTTTGTGGACAATAAAAATGTTCATTCATTCATTCATCTATATTTACCTTGTAATATAAACTGTATCAGTATGAAAAGGTTGTCATCTGGCACCGTGGTCTTCGTGCGAAGGGCGTGCACCAACTCGTACACCAACACACGGCAAACCAGCAACTGATTTAGGAAAAATGAATGGTTTGTACAAAATTTAATTCAATAGCGGCTTTTACACGTAGAGATCGGAACGCGGGAAATAGGACGCGCCATTCCAACCTTCGCTAAAAACCTTACGTGTAGATGCGCGAGGCTGACAGTTCGATCTGGCATAGTTTTTAGCACAATTTTTGCGAGTTTTTTGCACGCATCACCGTTCATAATCGTACCACGCGCCAGACTAAACTGTGACAGTAATTAGCACGACAGTTTTATCCGCGGTTAAAACCGCACAGATTTATTTGCGGCTCAGAACGCAGTCCAGATACGCGGTTAAAACTCTACCGTGTATAGGCTGCTAATCAGCTTAGAATAATGTTGTAGTAGGAGATCGGTATTTCTATTACCGTATCTTAGACTATTATATGTACACTAGCTTCCACCCGCGGGGATGCCCGCGAGGTACCTACATAACATAGCCTATGTTCATTCTAAATACTAGTGAAATAATTTTTGAAATCGGATGAGTAGTTTTGGAGATTACCTCCTACATACCAAACTAACTTTTACCTCTTCATAATACTAGTATAGAGTATAGATAAACAGGTTTTTAGACGTGTTTACACTGATATTCAAGAGTTTTTCATATGTATAAATAAATAAAATAAAAGAAAAAATATCGCACTAGTTTACGTAATTCATCTCCTTGATAGATTTTAATTTGATGTTGTCGTATCTATGTGGTCACAGATTGTTTTTTGCTACATTTGGAGTAGCGTTAAGATTTTTTTTAACTGTCTGTCCAGTAGGCCTAACAAGTGCAACATGTTAATGAGTGAATAAAAATTAAATATTAGAAATACCTTAGTCTGCTTTCCTGTTGCTATACCCTAACAGGGTTCAAGTGTGAAACTAACTACTACATATAACAACTATGTATCTACAACCATGTGACAGCAATAAATGTATTGAGTATTGAGTATGTTGCACATTTGAAAATGAAAAATCTTATCAAAATATTCAAATTTTGTAGTATGGTCCTATCATGACTTTCAACTCTGGCGTCAAGGTTCCGTGGCCGAATTTGTAAAGGCACTCCGGCTAAAGGAGGATCGCTTGTATCATTGCGGGTTCGAATCCCGTCGGAATTGAAAATTTTGATAAGATTTTTCATTTTCAAATGTAAATACCTAAGTGTGGTATACCTAAATACCTAAATAACTATAACAAATAAAAATTATGTTGCACATGGTAGGCCGGCTGGACAGTCTTCTTACTAGTCCGCTAGTCTAGTAAATAATAAGAAAAGAAGTCGAATTATAATATTGAAAGTTTCGTACCTTATCCCTGTCCCTTGAGAAGGCCCGCACACAAGCCACGCTGAGTTCCGATATAACGGAGAGCTTCAGTACGAAGTTCTGGATGCCGTAGCTGATGATCTTGGATATCGGCTCCAGGATACTCTGTAGAAAGTAATCTTCTTAGCGGCTTTACTTCTAAGCTTTTTTTTTCAACCTATACTTGTTACCTACCTATATTAGTAAACCTATATTAGTTGTCCTCATATATTGTTTCTGGATTTCAAAAGTAGATTGTCTGTATAGTACTGTCTCATGAGGGATATTATTCTAGATATCTAGAACTGCCCCCCGATTGCGTAATTTTGATGGTAACCAAAATTGATCGTTAGTTGAGATCCTCAGGGCTCTAGCTGTCTATTGTCTCCAGCTGCCCCTAGTCTCCAGCTATCCCTAGTTTCCATCTGTTCCTTGTCTCCATCTGTCTCTTATCTCCATCTGCCGCTTATCTCCAGCTGTCCCTAGTCTCCAGCTCCCTTAGTTTCCTCCCCCGAGTTGTGAGTGTACCTTGTGTTGGTGCGCGGCGGGCACGCGCAGCGCTGCGGCGGCGGCGCGCAGCAGCGGCAGCGCCTCGTCCAGCTGCGGTAGATGCAGCGCCACGTTCCTCAGCAGCGCTTCAAGCTGCTGCAGCAGCGCCCCGCAGGCGGCGGCGGGCCCCAGCACCTCGGGCGCCAGGCACTCCAGGTACATCGCTATGTTGCCGCATATCACTGTGATTTGCTGCACGATAACAAACACACTTTTTAGAATTGTAATACCGACGTATTTTCTAGTTAATCAGATTATTATCATCATCAGGATCAGGACCAGTCAAAGTGAATCTGTACAAAATAATCTTGATATTTCACATCTGATCTGCCAGACGACTCGCGACGGCTCACTTTTTGACATTGGAAACGTCATTTCGTTCGCTCCAGTGTAGGCCCCGATTTGACAAAAAAGTGCGATCCCTTATATCTCGGAGGGTTGTGACGATAGGATATTCAAGAATTTCCAAGATTTGAATTTCCAATGTGCTCGATAGTCGTGTGAGGCACAAAATCTGTGAATTTTTTAATAATAAACTTTTGACTTGTTACTTTCTTCCTGTTGAAAAAATGTGATGAAAAAATATCCTAATAGACAAAACTAAATGCAAAAGTAGACTTTTCAAAAGGAAAGAAGCACGAAAAGGAAAAGCAGACGCTAACATTTTTAACCATTATTTTTAGCATAAAAGTTTTAAATTGAAATGGCAATTCATATATTATTTTTTATAAAACAAAACTTTACAAATCTGAATCAGATAATACAGTTTTTTCGCTGATCTTCCTACTACTACGACTATAAAGTTCCTTACATCCAGCGGCAAGGTCTTCTTGCTGTTGAGGTGTTCGAGCACTAGTTGCAGCGGCCCGCACGGATATAGCTCGTTGAAGTCCACGAACGCCTGCGCTATGCTCTTAAAGAACATCTGACGTTGCTTTTCTGGAAATATCAAGTCAGAAATAAGTTTTATAAAAAAACCAAGAAAAATAAAAATCTGAGGAGCTAAAAAGGCCGTTGTAGAAGAGTCATCTTAATTGCACTATATGCCGTCTCTTTTCATAGACGTAAGAGTGATAAGTACAAAAACATAATACGAATCATATTATGATTCTGCTGTAACGGCCTTTTTAGCCCCGTTGGTCAGCTCAACCTTAGTTTAGGACTAAGGTTTCTCAGGGTTTAGCTAAGAAATTGAATAGTGGTGTTAGTGCTGATGAGATGAGTAGCTATGTCCTGTTATTGAGTTATTAATCCCGAATAAAAGAGAGTAACTTTTCAGCGTGTTTCTATACTCCAGTAAGTAATTTCGTTTTGCCAGTGGGTAGCTACAAGATAGTTACTTACTAAGGCTGTGCCTTGTTAGCAATCCTACGATTTAAGTAAATAGAGTTTTGCAACTAGTGGTGGCCAAGAAAGTGGAAAGTCGATTGGTCTAGACTAGTAGGTAGTGATGCCTTAGTAAGTTCGTATGAGTTAGTGGCCATCTCTGGTGACGGAGTTTTTATTGTGATAATGATAATTATGTGTTATAATAAGTATATCGTCGGCCCCACCGAATAAACGTGCAAAGGCTCTTGCCGTAATTTTTTTTTTTCGTTTTTTGGATTTATCGGCTTCTAATACACCTTCTCAATTTTTTTTTAGATTTATTTACCAATTAATATTGAATATATTGTATTCCGAATTTTTATTCTACGGAAAATAAGAACACCAAACTCACACGAATATTGCAATAATGTGATTGGCACACCGTCAACTCTCATACATTTCATGCAAACTTACTTTGGAATATTAAGCGTCGGAAATTAAAATCTTTGAAACAATTTTGCACTTTTAATATGCATCGTTAATTACAAGAATAACCATGCAACTATCTAATAATAAACATTGCCAAATCCTAATGTCCACAGTAAAACAGGGCAATAACAAGATACACTTTTAGGTAATTAATTACATATTTTCCCACGAATAATAGTGCAAACATTGAATACGAACAGCCGGCAAAGTTTCGTTACCAGAATAAACGTGTAAAAGGGGTTTTTTATTAATTTCTCGTAAACTATCAATATTTTCGTAATCTTTTTTTGGAAGAAATAAAGGTTATTTTTTTGTCTTTAATTTGGTAGAACATTATATTGACGTAAATCTAACCAATAATGAGTTATTCGTTTTTAGGCTCTCCTGTAAAGTTACTGTTTTGACTTTGCACGTTTATTCGGTGGGGCCGTCGATATGTTGGTTATATGTATATGTTGGTGTCGGTTCACCATGAGTGTCTATAGTCTCACCGGGCTGGTGGTGCAGGAAGATCTGCAGGAAGACGTTGTGTGGTGCGAGCTGGTGCAGCACACAGCGCAGGAACTGGTGCGCCACGAACACCGCGCTGCCGGGGAGGCGGGTGTTGGTGTCCGCCTGCCACGAGTAGTTGCCTAGCTGCACCACTCTGGGGGACAACACCAAATCATCATTCCCCTGCCCTTATCCCACGCTAAGTGGGGTCGGCACAACATGTTTTCTTCTTCCACTCACCTCTATCACTCACATTCATATCCTCTTTCACACAATCCAACCACTTCTTCTTCGGCCTTCCTCTACTTGCGTACCCAGTCACATTCATACTCATCACTCTCTTGGTAATATGGTTTTCATCCCTCCTCATAACATGTCCATACCAAGCTAACCTAGCACTTCTCACCTTTTCAATAACAGGCGCCACTTTCAAACTTCCTCTTACATACTCATTCCTTACTTTATCCAAACGTGTCACCCCACACATCCATCTCAACAACACCAAATGTCATGGCTAAATTATCTAGCGACATCTACCTGTCACTAGATGAACTACATACGCATGCTACGCGCTAAAGAGCTTCGGAATAGATGGCGACACAACCGCATAATGTCTAGAACTCGCAAGCGAAGTTTTCAGCGGCGATAGACATAGTCGACGAAACAACAACTGTCGGTCGAAAGACCATGGGCAAGTGGGCCAGATGGGCCGGCCCGTTGCAGAGGAACCACCTACTCTGCCTTTGGGGAACGATTCCACCATGTTCCCCAAAAATTACTAATTTAAATAATACTTATTAAATAAAAAATTAAAAGTAACTCCCGACACACAAAAAAAAACGAGTGTGCTTTAGACCACACGACTGATGTAAAACTTCCGTTCGCCTCGCCCGACCACACTTTTCGTAACGCTCTCGTCACGCATTCACCAGCTTACTCCCCAAGTCAAGCGTGCGTAAAGAAGTTTTAATTCAAAAAACATGACTTCCCAAATTCCGGCCAAAAAGTCTGATTTCATTGTTGTACGCTGAGCAATTAGCACGAGCAGCAGTGGCGGGCTTGATGCCGCACAGTCCCCCCTCCTAACCTCCTCGCGCCAATTATCGTTGTCAGCTTAAGTTGGTCGAATGTTCCGAATTAGGCTGCCACCAACTTCGGCTGAACTACGATAATTGGCACGATTATCGTTTTATGCTGGGAGTAGGCCTACTGGTTCGCGGTGCAAGAACATAGCCAGTACGATGACGCACAACCCCCCTGCCCCCCCCCCCCTTCCCTCCTAAATTGCCCCCTCCCCCCTCACCTGGTGACGTTATGCAGCAGCGCGGGCAGCAGCGGCGCGGCGGCGGCGGGCTCGCGGTGTACGAACGTTGCCAACACGATGACGCACAGACCCAACTCTTCATCACTGTACTGCTCCACTGCCGTGCCGCACTCACCGCCTGGGTTAGAAACGGTCACTACCGTAGTTTTACGTGCCAGGCCTAAAACGCCTTCTACACGGCAGAAAATCGAGCTCTTTGCAGAGATCACCTTGGTAGAATCTACCGTGTAGCCGGTTGTCGATGTCGGCCGACATTACTTTCAATGACCTAGGTCGACGGGTGTGTCGATCCAACCACCGGTTGGCGTCGTCTGCCGTGTAGGCTTCCAACTAACGATAGCTTCAGGACTATTAAAAAAAAAGGAAAAAGGATTTTAATGTTTATCAAGACTGCACAAAGTTCTTTTAAACAACACTGAAGTTGGGAGTTAGTTATTATGTGCACTGAAGTTGAGAGCAAAGAGTACTATGAATACACGTGAAGGTGGTCGGTTGGGAG
Source organism: Camptogramma bilineatum (assembly GCA_958496255.1). Taxonomy (NCBI): domain Eukaryota; kingdom Metazoa; phylum Arthropoda; class Insecta; order Lepidoptera; family Geometridae; genus Camptogramma; species Camptogramma bilineatum. The sequence goes on along the minus strand of OY292468.1, from coordinate 13,379,567 downwards.
CTTGTCGCCGACCGTGTAGCCGCACGCCACCGTTTCTATCAGCCGACGCTCCGACCAAGGTGACCGCTGCTGAGAGCTCGATTTTCTGACATGTGGAAGTTTAAAGAGTCTGGTAAGTCAACGATTTCGATGAGCGATATAGTGATGTTTACTAATGCGGTTTACTAAATATAACAATAAATAAATTTACTAGGGGAGAGTAGAGTAGAGTATATTTTGGAGTTGAGAGTATTGTATCGTGCAGTAATATTTGTGTATTACGTCCTGTGTTTATGTATATTTACATCTATAGCAGAGCGTGGTGTCAGGTCTGGGCGGGGCGGCGGCGTGCGCGGCGCGGGCCCCCGCCTCCCACCACATACCGGACCCGGACCCACTCTCTGAACCTAAGGGGGTGATATGATACTTTTTACATGTAACAAGTTTTCTAATTAAATAAGTATTGCTGGACATTTGACACAACGCAATCTAGCCCCAAACTAAGCAAAGCTTGCACTATGGGAACCAGATAACTGATAGAATACTTATATATTTGTAAATACACACTCATTATACTTTATAACACCCAGACACAGAACAAACATCTATGTTCCTCACGCAAATGTTTGTCCTGGGTGGGAATCGAACCCACGACCTATACAGCGCAGAAGGCAAAGCTACTACCAACTGAGCTAAGAGATCAGTTCAATTGATAAAATATTTCAAGACAAGCTTTCAAAAAGCGCTCGTGGCGTAGCTTGCTTAGACGTTCTGGATTGATCGTTCAAGTTAAGCAGAGTTGGGCGCGGTAACAACTTGGATGGGTGACCGCAAGTGGTATGCCGTGCTATAATATAATATAATATAGAATACGTTAAATTGTCGGTTCCGGCCTTTAAGTTGTTAAGTTCATGACGGAGACCTTTAGGCGGTTATCAGCAACTTACGGCAAATCCAAAACCAGCATTGACTCTAAATGAATGAATTATAATAAAATACTGACCCATGTTGTAGGGCGCAGAGGAGGCGGGCGGCGAGCCCATCTGAGCGGCCTGACGCGCCAGCCGACGCGGGGACACGCCACGTGCTCTACAGATACATATTCATAAAATAACCATTTATTTATTTGTTACAAACAAGTGTTACCGGTACTTACAAGAAACTTAACTAAAACATAATGTAACCGTACATTAAACAATAAGACAAGAAATAAGAAGTGCTAAAAACTAATTATAAAATTCGTGCACTAACTCCCACCCTATAGTCGTATTGCTCATTATACGGACTAAAATTGAAGGAAAAAATGTCATTTTTCCTTCAATTTTGATTAGTTTTGATACGTTTTATGTCAAAATTGAAGGAAAAATGACATTTTTTCCTTCACTTTTAGTCCGTATAATGAGCAATACGACTATAGGAAAACCTGTGTTGTGGGTAGTGTACAGACACAACAGATAACAATGTAAAGCTGGATTCACGTTACACCGGGCCACTACGGAACATTATGGTATACATTTTGTATGAAGTGATTCATGCCTGACGGGCGCCGGGGCACGGCCGGGGCACGGCCGTACCGTAATGTTCCAGGGCCCGGCCGGGGCCCGGCCCGGTGTAACGTGAATCCAGCTTAATGGGGCATGTGAACGCTCGCGTGTAAACAGACATTCAACGAAACAGATATCAATCAGAGTAATATAAAAATAACCAGAGCGAGCACGAAGTACCTCTGTCACACTTATCTCAAGGAGACCGAACGCGACAAAAGTGAATGTCTGAAAGTTGAATGGCTTCCACACAAGTTTAATCTCACTCAATTGTATTTCTGTTCTTCGTCATTCTATGAAAAATTATAGCAACAGATTCAGCAACCATTTCTATAGAAATTCTTTGTTGTAGGGAAAGGTGAATAGTAGGAAGAATTTGAAAGATAAGAGATGACTTACTTAGCTGATCCGTCAGCGGGTTGTCTATTCAACTCCAGCGGTCTGGTGGAGGGGGCCGGGGTGGGCTCCTCGGATCTACTCGAGTCTGTCTTGTCTGTGGAGTCATCTGCAAAATACAATTGTATTGTAAGTATGTGTCTAAAATATTCATGATGGGAAAAATATAGAATCTTAAGTAAGCCTGCGTTTTATCTTCGCACTGATTTTGACTATGGGCCTTACTAATAAACTTGAACACTGGTTAAACAATGCTCAAGATTCGCCCTGTCACTATTTGTCACTATCTAACCAAAAAGGATGGCAATAGTTTCAACGGTGTTTCAATTTTAACAGAAGTTTATAAGTAGAGCAGTAAGTATACCTATCTTTTCGTTAGTGAAGGCTGAGTTAACAAGTGTTATGGAGTCTACTATGACCTACTTGAAAGTATTTGATTATTTCCAAATTATGACATTACTTTTAAATGATTATATTATTATTATCATCAATGTTTGATGAGTATGTTTGTGGTGCAATCGCGCCGTAACAGCTGTACAAATTTTGAAGAAACTCAAAATAGGCGATCCGGAATATCATGGAGGTCGATATAACACGCATACAGTCATTATGCAGTTTAAAAAATAAGTAATAATCAGAAGTATTGAAGAGTTACCTGGTGGAAGACTCAACGCCTCCCTGACCCTGTCGACCAAAGCGTTGAATACCGGATACTGCTCCTTGTTTGGCTTCGGACCGATGGGCAGTAGCCTACAATCATTACATTATTATGAGGTTATGTGTAAACTCTGTGAAGCAAGAAAAGTGTGAGTTTTTGGCGATCAAATATCTATGATTCACTTGTACAACTATTGTGATGTACTTGACACTCGTAACACACGGGAATTACGTAAAAAATATCGTTGATTTAGATACTGACAATGTTTCGGTTCATCTGGCGTATCTTCGTCTGGGGTTTTACCCAGAAGTTCTTCCCTTCTAGGAGCACTCACGGTGCAGACCTCGAGGCCGTGACTTACACTGGGATTTAAATCGACGACATTTTAATGTGAGCAATTCCTGTGTTATAATAAAGGCTGCGTAACCGCACAATCAACCGGCCTCGTGAGTTTGGATCTTAAACAGTTGTTCCGCCGACCGACGCAGCGGGCGCGGCGGGTGAAAATAGCTCCCTAAATTCTTAGCCTAAGTTAGATCGGATGAGTGAGTGAAACAGAACTAGGCCTTTACATTTTTACTGGATGATTTATAGTGTCAGGGGGCAATCTTTGCCTACACTTAACGGGACACCGTAGTGCCTGGATGCCTGGGACATTGTTTGAGATGGAGCATTTGCCCAGCACCTAAACTATCCTCTCAGCTTAACCGGCTAAGGCTGGATTTTACCAAACTGGATTAAGTTTTATCTGGAGATTAAACCACAGATTAAACTGCTGTTTGTTTGAATATTTTGACATTGTAAAGTTGACACCTTTTAACCAGGATAATTTGAATGCACCTAATAATGTTCGGTTGCGCTTTCTAAACAATTGTATTTCGAATTCTGTCGGCTAACGGAATAACTACTCTGGGAGTAAGATGACAGTTTGGTCGAATCCAGACTAAATCACAGGAAATATACGATGTTTCTCTTTACCGTTTAAAGCTCGTGTTAATGCGCATATAAATTTTTCAAAACGAAAAATTCTTGATGCACGGCGTTTCAAACCCTTTGGATCGAAAGTCGAGGCACATACCCCTCAGCCAACGGCTCTCTGAGTGAGCGAAACAAAATGAGTGAGTCGACAGTAAGTGCTTACTGTCGATAACTCAGCAGTACCTCTCGGTGGGTGGTATGTGAAATGGTTGGTGCGTGGCGGGAGCGTGCGCGGGCGTGCTCTGCCACGCCACCTCCATCTTGGACAACGGAGACTCCGGGGAAGCGTACGCACGGACACCCTTCACTGTAACAATGTTAGTGCGTACAGATAATACGTGACAATTTAGTGTAGTGTTATTTATAAAATATGTATGTTAGTTGTAAGGTATTTATTGCTATGGGCCGTAGACTAAGTAAAATAACATCTTGTAACTTATTCTAATGTTGCCTGAAATAAAGTTTATTATTATTATGTAACACGGATATAATAATAATAGCCTTTTATTTCCAAAACTCGTAGAATAAAGTTTACATAGTTATTAAGTTTTAAAGTTAATCTGTTAGTAGTATCTTAAAGCTAGTTTCTATTCCTAATTGTTAGTAAGTACCTATTTTATTGGGAGAAATGGATCCCTGTTTGGGTAAGGGTCTCCTCCAACTTTAGCCATGACTCTTCGTCGGCTCCTGCATCCAGTCCTTCCCAGCTATGTTTACTATGTCATCAGTCCACCGTCTACATGGCCTGCCTACATTTCGTTTACCGGCTGGTCCTGTCCATTGTGTGGTCTGTATGGTCCATCTCTTGTCTTTTTAAGCGGATGGATCACCGAAAAGAAAGCTAGGCCCCATACCGTGTTTGTTGCCCTGATTCTTCACGGTGTTGGTCGCGAAAGAACAGGAGTAGAATCACCTAGCTCTTAAGACGTTTCAAAGTGGTCATAACGGTCCTACTGAATAAATGATATTTGATTTTGATTTTTATACGTGATTTGTGACCGGGCCATCTCCATTTTAGTCTAAGGGCTTGTGTGAGTGCATCTGTTAACTTAGTTTTTTGTCTGATTATGCTGCTTTATTATATAGCACGGAATAAATAGGTAAAACCTGACTTCGCGAAAACGTTTATTTAAATAGCGACTCTTGCTGCGACGCAACAGAGTGCAATTCAGCTTTTGACCTTTCAGCAATTTGACTATCGCCTTATACATTTTCATAAGACACGCGCCTACACGCTAAAAAGAGAATGGCTACCTTGCCTTGTGATTACAGTCGTGGTATGTTCAGTTTCCGTGTTTACCTGGGCTGCGGGCGGGGTGTGCGAGGTCCCCCCGCGGCGGGGGGGCCTCGCCGTTGGAGGAGGGGGCCGTGTCCGGGGACGTGCTACTGCCAACTGCCGATTATAATATCAACATCAATTTACAAAGTTCCCTAAAAAACAGAATATAAAAAAAACCAGTGTGCTTTAGACCGGTGTTCCGCGTTTGCGCAACTTTTTGTGTTCAATTAGAATTAGAATTATTTATTTCCAGAACAACAGAAAGCTTACAGTGTACACCAAAACGCAAGCTGTTATAATTAAAACTTAAAAATAATCTTAGATTTTTAAAAATAATATAAGGGCTGTCATCAAATAAGTCGATATGTTGGAACTCGTGTACGAATGCATTTAGTTAGCTAAGCGCTCTTAATGTTGGCGCATTCATAGAGTGATAAGTATGTACATTCAAGGTACAGTCAGCGTCATCAATCGGTATCCCCCTATTGATTTTAACAAGGACCCTTTTCATTTCAACTTTGGATTTCAGTCGGATTTGCTAGTATAGGAACTCGAGCGAAATTAGATATCCATAAGTATACTAGCAAATCCGACTGAAATCCAAAGTTGAAATGAAAAGGGTCCTTGTTAAAATCAATAGGGGGATACCGATTGATGACGCTGACTGTACATCTAGGAAATCGGAAAATTTTAGAGATACACCATAAAAGAAAAATCTAATTTTTTTTCATGCGAAACATTGAGCTTGTTCAGTTGAGCATATGCGGTCCAAAGGAGTGGCTTAACTATCGAGTCTTCGAGGAATCGGTGAACATAAATAAAAAAAAATAAAAAAAACCTCCATCTTGTTTAGAAGTCGGTGAATGTCATACCAACAATCCTCTTCTGCTTGCCGAGTATCTTGGCGCGCGGCGAGGTGGGACCGTGGAGTTGGTCCGGCCATATCTCCACAGACTGACCGCTCATTGGGGTCGATTTTCTAAAACAAGATGATTTATCTACTCGTATCAATCATTAAAAATATTTTAAAGTATAGTCTGGCAAAAAATAATAGACATAAATGGGGGCGCCACTGTGCAAGCTAAATACGCGAAATAGATCAATTCTCTATTAGAAGGAAATTATTACTTCTGACTGACGTCTTCGGTACCTGTACCATAGACAAGAAACCTGTACTTTACCATAGATTAGTAGAGAAAGGGTTTCCATTGTAATGAAATTTTAGTTGCCGTTTCTACCTGTTTTTGCCAGACTATACCTTTATCTATACTAATATAATAAAGCGGAAGAGTTTGTTTGTTTGTTTGAACGCGCTAATCTCAAGAACTTTAATAATATTCACTTACAAATTAGAAGAATCGCTGCCGATAGAGACAGACGAGCTAGTAGATAACTGTTGCCCCGAGCGTGAACTGATCGTAGGCTGCAAAAAATATAAAGTTTTAACAATAGGCATGAATCCTAATTTTCAAAATATCTTCTATGATATTCAGAAGTATCTATTATGTCTAAAATATATCATATTTCTGTAGAAAATTAAGGTTTTTGTGCAATAAAAGTACATTTAAATTTAAATTTTCAAATTCACGCCAAAACGCTCGCCAGTGTCATGGCGTCTGTTTTTACGTCACGGATCGGTATATCAACCAGTGATGCCTACATAGTTACTATAGAAACAAAAGGATGTTTACCGAGACGAGACGCAATGACAGACGCCATGACACCGGCGAGCGTTTTGGCTATCATGGCGGATTGTTGTATTTTGTAGATTTATTTTAGCAAATAAATTAGTAATCTCGACATTAATAAGAGAATAAATTCATTTTTCAAAATCTTTGAATCCTATTTCATTAGATCAGATAAATATTTTGGCGATACTTGATTACTGTCATCATGCCTATTATTCTCTCTCTCACTCACGGCACTCTTAATATACGTGTAGAGTTAATTCAGAATTGTTTCAAAAATGTATTATAAATGCAGCAAAGATAACATCTAATTGAAGAATAATTAAACGAAATGAAAGTAGAAAAAGCTAAGCTAAGTAGTAAATTAGTGAGCTGATACCACAGAGAAAGTTGCTTATTTTCTACTTATGCACTTGCTGCGCGCTGAGGTTCCTACAACTCAGCTCTACGTGTCCCGGGTTCACTTCGACGTGAAGCCCGAGAACATTGTAGAGTATGTAAAGCGGAAGACCCAGCTCACATTAAGGGTAGTGCGGTTGGCATCTCATCGTAATGTGAGCTTCAACTCATTTATGGTGAGAGTGCCGACTGCTCGTCTTTCAACCTTTATGGATGCAGCGTTTTGGCCGAAGGGTGTTTTATATAGGCGGTTCCGTGGACGCCTGCGAGACACCCCGTTAGTGCGTACAGATAATACGTGACAATTTAGTGTAGTGTTATTTATAAAATATGTATGTTAGCTGTAAGGTATTTATTGCTATGGGCCGTAGACTAAGTAAAATAACATCTTGTAACTTATTCTAATGTTGCCTGAAATAAAGTTTATTATTATTATTATTATTATTAACACATTGTGCAATGAATTATTTTTTTACAAATAAATTGATGAATCTTTACCATTTTGGTCAAAGGCGGATGCACAGTAGCTGCCGGAGTTTCTATCTTAGGCGGGTCTTCGTAATGTGATGGCTCATCGAACGAACCCTGGAAATATTAACAATACTTTACCTTTTCAATGAAATTAATAACAATTAAACTAAAAAATTAATCAAAAACCCCCGACATATCCATTCATAAACTCATAAAACATAAAAGGCTGAATATATCTTCATGAAACATAGCTAAAAACTCTTTCAACAAAACTAAAATGAAAAAAAAGTCGAAAATAAATGTCAAAAATATAATACCGGCGCAGTGCTGCCGTGGACTGTGGTGTCGGATTTGTCGCTGGTTTCCGGGATGGCAATCAACTCGCTCTCCGAAGACTCCTGCTCCAAGCTCCACTGTTGATACCTGCTCATAAATCAATCAATCAAAGAAGAATCAAAGAACTTTTTAAGTAGGTACAAGTTATTAGGCTCATGTTATTAAACTAAGGCTGGATTTTACCAAACTGGATTAAGTTTTATCTGGAGATTAAATCACAGATTAAACTGCTGTTTGTTTGAATTGCAAAGTTGACACCTTATAACCAGGATAATTTGAATGCACCTAATAATGTTCGGTTGCGCTTTCTAAACAATTGTATTTCGAATTCTGTCGGCTAACGGAATAACTACTCTGGGAGTAAGATGACAGTTTGGTCGAATCCAGCCTAAATGAGTTAACAAAAAGCTCTCCACTCAGCACAAACTACGGTAGATAGTCTACCGAAGCGCTGGTCTTCCGTACATAAGATTCTTTCTATTTTTAAACTATTATCGGTATCTATATTGACATATAAAAGCGAATAGTTTCTGGGACTTTTCAGTTGGTTGACAAAAGTGTTCCTAACATTCCTACCGAAACGCTTCTGGCATAGCTTGCTTAGACGTTCTTGATTGATCGTTGAAGTCAAGCAGCGTTGTGCGCGATCAGTTTGGATGGGTGACCGCAAGTGGCATTACGAGCTGAGCGCTTCCGTGCTTCGGAGGGTACGTTAAATTGTCGGTCCCGGCTTTTAAGTCGTTAAGCCATTGGCCACTTGCATAAACGAACTTGTCTGCTTTAACATTCCTACCAATTTTTAGCTCTCTGGGAATTTTGAAAAAGGGTAAACCCTTTTTTCCAGGCTATTTTGACCTAACTATTTATTTAGCTATTTATTTACGTACTTAGTAGCGTGTTCCTCCCAGTGCGTGTGCATGTGACCTGGGGACTTGTGTTTGTGTTTGTGTTGCATCGGTGAGGGGGGCCCCGCGCCCCCCGCGCCCCCCGCGCCGCCCCCCGCGCCGCCCGGGGGGCACATGCTGTCCGTACGGAGCTCCTGTTGATCAGTCTTGAGGGACGGCTGGCTCACGTCTGGAAGTTTAGTTCAAGATGGTTACATTTGTATTCGGATTCCTAAAATGTATAATTGTTGTACCTAAATGAAATTATGAGAAAATGTGAACCTATGTATATTGACTTGCCAATCAAAATCAAAATCAAAATCAAATATCATTTATTCAGTAGGACCGTTATGACCACTTTGAATCGTCTTAAGAGCTAGGTGATTCTACTCCTGTTCTTTCGCGACCAACACCGTGAAGAATCAGGGCAACAAACACGGTATGGGGCCTAGCTTTCTTTTCGGTGATCCATCCGCTTAAAATCTAAATAGTCAAGTTCCAGTGTGGAGCCAGTCAAACAATGTGAGTCTCGTCAAAGTCGTCAAAAGAAAAAAAAGGAGGATTAATACATCAACAAAAATTCGCCCGGCATCACACGCTACACTTGGCTAACTTAGGTGGTACCTAGCAGTTACCTACTTGAAAATAATTATAAAACTAAGCAAGATAGTAAAGACATTGCACAGTACACATCAGCTGTCGAGGGGCAGAGCGACATCAGGCCACGCGACTTTATCATTAATATAATTATCAAGAGAATAGTACGCTTTCTTAACAAGATTATTCTTTATGTATGTTTTAAATCTGCGAATGGGAAGTTTTGTTGCGTTTTCTGGAAGTTTATTATAAAAGAGTACAGTATTTCCCATAAAAGAACCATTTACTTTTTCTAGTCTAAATTTAGGCACACATAGTTTATTTTTATTTCTAGTGTTAATATTATGCACTTCTCTTTTTTTCTTAAAGTTGGTTATATATTTGTGAGTGTGCAATAAGTTTTCATAAATATATTGCGAAAAGACTGTGAGAATATTAATTTCTTTAAAACGTTCTCTCAGCGAGTCCCGTGGTTTTAATTTGTAAATAGCACGGATCGCTCTCTTTTGCAAAACAAAAACAGTTTGAATATCTGCTGCTTGTCCCCAAAGAAAGATACCATATGACATCACACTATGGAAGTAACTAAAATATACTAACTTAGCCGTTGCTTCATCAGTCAGTCGCCTGATCGTTCGAACAGCGTAAGCAGCGGAGCTAAGTCTATCTGCAAGTGTATCAATATGAGGACCCCATTGCACTTTGGAATCAATTGTTAGACCTAAGAAAATAGTTGAATCTGCAAGATTAAGTGCAACTCCATTTAATTCAATTTTTGTAGGTCTCTGAACTACATTAGGCAATGTGAATTTAATACATTTAGTTTTTTTCGCGTTAAGCAAAAGATTATTAGAAGTGAACCAGTTTAAGACTAAGGATAGAGACGCATTAACATCATCATAGTTATCTTTGGACCTATTAACTTTAAAAACCAAAGAGGTATCATCAGCAAAAAGAACAATGTCGCACATTTCATTTACGAAATAAGGGAGATCATTAATATATACTAGAAATAAGAAAGGGCCTAATATCGAGCCCTGAGGCACACCCATATCAATGATAGACCCTGACGACCTTTCACCTCCTACTTCAACTTTAAGGACTCTATTGGAAAGATAAGATTGAACAAGGTCAATAGCTCGATTGTTGACGCCATAATATTTTAACTTTGAAATCAAAGTCGCATGACATACGCAGTCAAACGCTTTCGACAGATCGCAGAATACTCCGATAACATCTTGTGATTTTTCAAAGGCATCATAAATATGCTTTAGAAGCAATGTCCCGGCATCGGTTGTTGATCGACCTTTGGTAAATCCAAATTGATGCATATGAAAAAGTCCGTTAAGATTAAAATAGGAAAGCATTTGATTAAGGATTACTTTTTCAAAAATTTTACTTAGCGCAGGCAGAACCGAAATTGGTCTATAATTAGCGGGATCGGTTTTATTGCCAGATTTATACAAAGGAATAAGTTTACTAAACTTCATTAGATCAGGAAACACTCCCTCGTCAACACATCTGTTAAAGATATATGCTAGACATGGGGCGATATCACAAACAATAGAAGCTAATATCTTTGTTGATATCCCCCACAAATCCTCAGTATTCTTTATATTAAGAGTTTTAAATGTTTTGACAATATCGTCTGCGTTAATATAATTAAACTTAAATTCACACTCACACCGATCAACACTAGATTCTAAAAGAGTGAGTGCGCTAGAGACGGAAGAATCTAGTGACTGGGTCACAACATGAGGTATATTAGAGAAAAAACTATCAAATGCATTGGCAACCTCATTACTTTTAGTTAATAAATTATCATTAACATTTAAATTTATCTGTTTGGGGCCAGTTCTTGATTTGCCTGTCTCATTACTAATCATTTTCCAAGTGGCTTTAATTATATTAGGTGCCGTTTCAATTTTGTTCTTTAAATACATTGATTTAGCTGCCTGACATACTTTTTTGAATATTTTTGAATAATTCTTTATGTAAAGGCTATGTGAAGGGTCGTGAAGCATTAGTTCTCTAGTAGCATAAAGTTCATAAAGTTTATTCCTACTTCTATAAATACCTGGTGTTGCCCAGTTTGCAAAACTAGCGCAAGGCTTTGATTTGCATGTCTTTAATTTAAATATTTTCTTATGCTCCTCAATAACTACATTAGACAAACTAGTGAAAAGGTCATTCGGGTCTTCCAAACAAGGTAAAAGAGACATTTTGTGTTCTACACAACCCTGAAACTTAATAATCCGACTCTCTGTGATGGGACGGTAAGTAAATTCATGGGGTTTACTTAATATGCAATCATTAGTAAATTTGACACTATGACCATAATGATCAGAACCAAAATTTTTAATTAAGTCTTTGCTAACTGGTTCACAACTACTAAAAACATTATCTAGACATGTGGCTGTTGTCGAAGTCACCCTAGTCGGTTCATTAAAGTTATGTCTTAAATTATAACATTTGAACAGATCAATAAACCTTTCAGACAGCGAATCTAGTATAATATCTACATTAAAGTCACCACATATTATTACTACTTTACTACTTGTATAAATCTTGAGCAAAACTTCTTCCATAGTGGACTCATACAGCCTGTAATCAGAGTCAGGGGGCCGGTAAACACACACAACGATATGTCGCTCCAGCTCAGCGCACGACAGCTCAATAGTCCTCTCAATAGAGAGATTAACAATATCTTTACGTTCCTTGCATTTTAAATTATTTTTAACAATCATTAGAGAACCGCCTCTGATGGCGAGAACCGCCTCTGATGGCGAGAACCGCCTCTGATGGCGAGAACCAATGTTATGCTATGTAACTTTATGGCTAAAAAAATTGAATGAAATGAAATTTCATCTACACTAATACTAATAATATGAAGAAATAACAGTTTGTATGTAGGAGGTAATCTCCGAAACTACTCAACCGATTTCAAAAATTATTTCACCAGTATTTAGAATGAAATTTCAGGATGAACATGGCTATACAGGGTGTGGCAAATTCTTGGTCACTGAAGGGTAGCTACCTTTTCTCTTGTAGTTAGAAAGTTTTGTTCTTAGGAAACTTCAGTTTTATTTTGAAGAAAAAAATAATCGCATTTTTAGATTTTTGAAAAAAAGTACAGTTAGCCTAAAAAATTACATTTGTTAAAAAAACAAGTTGGTCTTAATCGACTCTATTTCCCCACCAGGAACACTTCTCCCAAAGTAACTTATCAAATCAAATCGTAAGTTTTTGCAATAATTAAAAAAAACACATCCCATACATTTTCTATGAAATTAGTAGTTGTAAACATTTTAGTGCCACTTATTCGATGGTTATTAATTTTAAAATTCGTAACTGTTTCGGCATGCTGGGAGGCTATCGTAACCCTTCAGTGACCAAGAATTTACCACACCCTGTATAATTTGAAACATTTGATGTTCATCAAAAGTGGCCACTTTAACCCCCAGGCCTGCTTTGGAACATCTCTTTTGTGTGATGAAAAACTACAACGATACTTATAGTACATTCCACTACTCACCCCTAGGTCTCGACATGACTATCATGGGCGGTATCCTCTTACACTGGTGGTACTGTGCCTCTACCGAGTTCAGGACTATCTTGATGAGGGACTGCACCTGACTGCAAAGCGTGCCGGTGCCGTAGTGGTACTGAAATATTACATTCATAACTAGTAGTTCGCCCCGAACTGAGATCTCGCGCACCGTAGATGGCTTACATTTGGACTTTCTTCTGACTACCCCTATAATTTCAAGTGCTACTACTGCCGAGTATGCCTATTGCGCTATAGTTTGACCGAAACCGCTGTACCGCGCCTTAGGTATGCGCGCGGCGAGACGGGGGGGAAATATCGTACTATATAATATCTATTCTATGCCATCAGTCTGCTGTCAACGCTCACTTTTCCTCACTTTTCCTCGGCCCCCACCTCGCCACACTTCACAAGGAGCGGTACAGCGGTTCCGGCCAAACTATAGCTCTTCATGGTAAAAAATACTAGCATGCATGCAATACATAATGTCGTGTCTAATTTTTCATTTATTTCATATTTATGAATTCTCGTCGTATTTCTAAAGTATACGTCCTAGAATCAAAATAATAACTATTTTGGAATGTACAAATTAAGACCTTTCATTTGACACCCCACTCTTTTTTTACTTAATTTGTTTATTTAACTTTTTTTACCCCAATTATTTTCATTCTTTATCAAAAAAATTTTTATCATGAAAATAAATCAAGTAGCTTCTAAAATCATTGCAAATCAAACCGCAACGATGCCACTCTCTTTTTAAGACCGACCAGTCAATGAGCTACGAAGACATCGAAACTCTATGAAACGGGAGCTCTTGCAGCTCTGGTTTCGTAGTTTTTGTTCTTTGGTCGTATTTCAAAAACTATACATCCTAGATTAAAAATAAAAACCATTTTGGAATGTACAAAATAAGTCCTTTCGTATGACACCCCACTCAATATATTTGGGTAACTTTGAAAAAAATTTACCCCCTTGGGAACCCCATATCTTTACAACCCCTTCATCGATTACGCTCATACGCTCCACAGCAAATTTCCATAGCACTACCTATTGACCTATCAAGTTTCATACAGATTGGATAAGCGGTTCGATAGTTATGCGAGAACATAAAAATGAAACATACAAACATACAAACATACAAACATACAAACATACAAACATACAAACATACAAACATACAAAGCAAAATCGCCTAACTTGCCACTAAGATCTTCGCTCGCTTCGCTCGCTCGATCGATAATTGATTCTGATGTGAGTGCGTACTACAAGGTATAATATAGGATACTTTTTGTCCCGAAATTCAGCACGGTTCCCTAGGGAAAGGGGATGAAAATAAAAAAGAGTATCTGGTTGTAATTTATCAACGCGTAGTCCGATTTCATTGATTCTTTTTTTGTCTGAAAGTAAGTACTTTAAATATTGTCTCGTAAAAAATTCAAGGTCATAGGTTTTGTAGTTCCGAAATTACAAACATCCGGAATCCTAGACACGCGGAATGCACAGGAACCTTTCAATGTACGGCTCATCTTAAGTTGGTGTGCACATTCAGACAACTCCAAAGGAGTTCGATATTGTCTAATGGTCATTTCATTTTACACTGTTTGGACAACTTAAAATAACTTAAAGTCTAATTCCTCCTAATCCATTGATCAGATTGTAATGAAACTTTGGTAGGGTCGCCCGCGAGGGTTTCTAGCCCATAAAATCTACCTATTTATAAAATAAATAAATAATTGGGGCGATACCTAGGAACAGATAATAATACTACGCGACACGAAGTTCGCTGGGTCAGCTAGTTTTTAATATAACCACTTGTAGCCCCACTGACCTTGTAAAGCACCACCAGTAGTGCCATCAGCCAATGTCTGCGCACGTGCGGCTCCAACGCGGACAGTGAATGTGTACACGTGCTGTTACTGCCCGTGCTGCTGCCCGAGTTGCTGCAGTACTGTAGACAAACAAACTAGCATTAACCTTTAGTTCGTCGGGATTCCAGACACAATAGAATGAACCGGATCTGCGTTCCGACAGATAACCAGTTAACGCTATGTACAGCTGATGTCCCAATGGATCTAGGCATTCGTGGAATTAGGATTGTCGCTGCGCAGTAGAAAATTTTGTATGAAAAAGTTGCACTGCTCATCGAAACGGCTAACTTCACAAATGACAAGATCACAAGTGTAAGTCGTATGAGCAAGTCTCAAATTATAATTAACCCAGTGTTATTTTTTAGTTGTCCAATGAGCAATCAGAGTTAAAATTCTAAGTACCTAGCCCGGGTTAACTCGCGCAAGTAGGCCTGAAGCCGGGTTGACACGATCCAAGTACACTTGGACCAAGTCCAACTTGGATGGCTTTGATTGGACGCCGTCGTCCGAGTGAGTCACGTAGGGCAATCCCGCAGCCTGCGGGATCCCGCATCTTAGAAATTATGTAAAAAATCAAATTGAAAATACAGATTTTGTGTGAAAATAAACTTTTTATCATTATTGAAATAAACTTTTAATCATTATCGTACTCTTTGTGGTGCCATTTAGGCCCAGTCTCAGTATAATGCTGGCTCCTGTTGCTTAATGTAAAAATGTTTCTTAAAAGTTGATTTTTACACAAAATCTGTATTTTCAATTTGATTTTTTACATAATTTCTAAGATATCGTTCAATCAGAGTCATCTCAGTTGGACTTGGTCCTAGTTGACTTGGATCGTGTCAACCCGGATATAGTGTATGTTTGAATTGGCATTCATACCTGCAATACTTGCAGTGTGTGGTCGGCGATCATCGCGCCCATTATGTGGTTCTGATCCAACACTTGCGGGAGATTGGCCATGAACGCGTTGAAGATCGACGATTGTCTGAACAAAATTGATAAAAGAAAATTGTTATAGGGTAAATTGTTTTAATTAGCAATGCAAATATGTACTGTTTATTTCTTTTTCATTTTGGCTTCGCACGGCATTCAGCCAGTGTCAAGTAATTATATGTATTTCAAGTTTGTAGACACACATCATATACAAATACATTCTAAATACATAAATATAATACCCCACCCCTCCCCTTGTGCCTCAGTAAAGATGTGGGGCTTTACTGAAACATCAACACGGACTTTTTGAGAGAGCTTGAAATGAAATGCAATTTTGTTTCATTTGCGCACACTTATGCACGTTCACGAACACTCAAAAGTTATTTTACATTTACATTCGAAGAAACACAAGTTTTGGAAAATAAAACAAACACGAAGACATGACTTCTCAAATTCCCGTCAAAAAGTATTCAAATAGTAAGTAAAGTAAAAGTAAAAATGGTTTTTATTGACACAATCAAGTGATACAGGTTAATATTGAATCCATAGGCTCTCAAACTAGTTGAATACTGTGTTTCAGGAGCCATTGGCTTCTCCTATCATAGTGTCCTCAATAGTGTTCCATTTAATATGAAGGTCATAATTACCTGAGAGTGTACGGTGAGAGATGGAAGTACTTCTCCGAGGTATTGTATCCGAGCAGTAGGAAGAGATGCTTGAGCACCAGCTCCTGAGGCTTCGCGGCCACGCGGTCCTCGATAGGATGGGCTTGGTCAGCTCTATAGAACAAAACAGATGGTAAACACACTTTAGTGTCGCACTAATATTATAAATCTAAAGTTTGTGAGGATGAATGGATAGGTGTTTGTTCCTCTTTCACGCAAAAACTACTGAACAAAGAATGAAACTTGGAATATACATACTATGGGCCTTACTTATGAAAGATGTTTAAAGTTAAGCACTGGTTAAACAACGTCCTGTCTTTATTTGTGGATAGTGACAGAGACAGGACGTTGTTTAACCAATGTTCAACTTTAAACATCTTTCATAAGTAAGGGGGATTATTTGTGACCTGAGTGAATTCATACAGGGCTACTTTATAGTCAAGCAAAAAAATCCTACTAATATTATAAAGGTGAAAGTCCGTGTGTGTGTGTGTGTGAATGTTTGTTGCCACGTATCTCCATAACTACTAAACCGATTTTGATGAAATTTGGAATGTAGATAGATAATAACCGGGAATAGGACATAGGCTACTTTTTATCCCGAAAAATGGCACGGTTCCTGGAAGATAAAAAAAGTAGTCCACGCGGGCAAAGCCGCGGGCGTCCGCTAGTTAAACATAAAACTCTTCCTCCTTCTTGTTATGTAGGTAGTTTTATAGCATAAGTTTATAGTGTACCCTCAGTTGTTAGTCTGGAATAAAACGCCATTTCGATTACGTCGTGTCTATTTCATTTATTAGGAAAATACCTAAATACAGACTAGCTGGCGACGAGGATTAAATTTTCGTCATGTCCATCGGCAAGATCGGTCAGTTTGATGTGGATAGTGGGAACTGGACACTTTATTGCGAGCGGGTTGACCTATATTTCAAGGCCAACAGCGTCAAGGATGAATTGAAGCTGCCGACGCTTATCACCCTGGCGGGTGATCGAACTTACGAACTTATGGTGAACCTGGCAAGTCCTAAAAAACCAAGTGAACTGACATACGCAGAATTAGTGAAATTAGTGCGCGATCATCTACAGCCACGTCCGTCTGTAATGGCGGAACGCTACCGGTTCAGGCAACGGCGGCAGTGCACAACGGAGAACGTCACACAGTACATGGCAGCGTTAAAACAACTATCTCGTTATTGTGAGTTCAAAAACAACTTGGAAGAAAATTTACGAGATCAGTTTGTGTGTGGCGTATCAAGTGAGCTTATTCGTCAGAGATTATTTGCCGAGGAAACTTTAACTTTTGCGAAGGCAATGAACTTAGCGAGTACCCTTGAAGCTGCGGAAAGGGACGCCGCGTCAGTCGAGTCATCGGCCATCAAAGGAAAGGAGAGGACAGGCGAATCGGATAACCAGACTCAAGGAATCAACATGGTGAAATCGGGGCGTGGACAGCGGTACGGCGCCGCCAAAAAGACATGTTCAGTGTGCGGAAGTGCAGGGCATGAATCTTTCAAGTGTCGGTATCGTAATTTTGTGTGCGATAACTGTAAAAAGAAAGGACACTTGAAGCGCGTGTGTACGAAAACGTCTACCAGGGCCGGAGCTAGGGAGCGTGATCGCGGGAGCAGTCAACGCAATTTCTTCGCGAGCGAGACATCAGAAGAGATCCAGTCCGAGCCTGAAGTGGAAGAAGAGGCAATATTTCAAATGTCTCTGAGCGAGTACAGACCGGTGAGTCTTACTATGATGGTGAACGGAAAACCGTTAGTCATGGAGGTGGACACGGGTACACCCGCGTCTTGTATCAGCAGATCAACGTACGAGGCCAAGTTTAGTGATTTGCCCATTCAAAAAATTAAAACTTGTTTTAATTCGTATACTGGGGATAAAATCAACCCGATAGGTATAATTTCACCTATGGTTCAATATGAAAATGAGAGCAGATGTTTAGATTTATACATAGTAGAAAGAGGCATAACCACATTAATAGGTAGGCAATGGTTATCTAACTTCAACATTCAAGTACCTAGGTTCAAAATTGAAAAGAAGATCGATGTAAATAATTTAACATGTGGTAATATATCGAATTGTAAAAAATTGGGTGATTTACTCGACAGATATAAGATAGTATTTGAAGAGGGCCTGGGGCGGTACAGAGGCGGCACGGCGCGGCTGCGCGTGCGCGCGGACGCGGAGCCGGTGTTCCATCGCGCGCGGCCGCTGCCGTACGCGCTGCGCGAGCGCGTCGACGCCGAGCTCGACGCGATGCTGCACGAGGGCGTCATCGAGCCGGTCGACTGCTCCGACTGGGCGACGCCGCTGGTGCCCGTCCATAAGAAGGACGGTGGACTGCGGGTTTGCGCTGATTTTAAGGTAACCTTGAACCCGGTTCTATTGGTGGACAGATACCCATTGCCGAAGATACAAGATGTTTTTGCTAACTTAGCTGGCGGGGCTCAATTTTCAAAGATAGATCTTTCTCAAGCGTATAATCAGATCTGTCTGTCCGAAGACTCGAAACCGTATACGGTTATTAATACCCATCGGGGCCTGTTTCGTTACAATCGTCTAGTGTACGGTTTGTCGTCTAGCTGTGGTATATTTCAGAGAATCATAAGCGATTTGATTAGGGATATTCCCAACACGCAGGCATTTTTAGACGATATTGTTATTACGGGGCCTGATGAGGCGACTCATTTACGTAATTTAGATTCTGTACTTTCACGGTTGCGGGATAATGGATTAAAAGTTAAGAATAGTAAATGTGTATTTTTAGCCGATGAGATAAAATATTTGGGGTACGTAGTCAGTAAACAGGGCGTCAAACCGGACCCAAGTAAGTTAGAAGCTATCAAGAAAATGCCTGCCCCCACTAATGTGTCGGAGTTACGATCTTTTCTGGGCATGGTTAATTTTTATGCTAAATTCGTTCGCAACATTAGCGATTATCTATCTCCTTTGTATGAACTGTTAGAGAAAGGTCGTACTTGGCAGTGGACTAATAAATGTATCACGGCATTTGGAGAAGTTAAAGAGCTGCTATCGTGCAGCAGTGTGCTGGCGCACTATGACCCGCGGCGCGAGCTGGTGCTGACGTGTGACGCGAGCGCGCGCGGCGTCGGCGGCGTCTTGGCGCACCGCGACGCGACCGGCGCCGAGCGTCCGATCGCCTATGTGTCGCGGAAACTTAACAACGCCGAGAAGGCGTATTCACAGATACACCGGGAAGCGCTCGCGATCGTGTACTGTGTTAAGAAGTATCATCAGTATCTATACGGTCGTCGATTTCGTTTAAGAACTGATCATAAACCGCTGGTTAGTATTTTTGGACCGCAAAAAGGTATTCCCAGTATGGCCGCTAGCAGGATGCAAAGGTGGGCTATCATTCTATCAGCATACGATTACGAAATCGAATACGTCACATCTAGCGATAACGGGGCCGATGCGCTGTCTCGTCTACCTATAGATAGGCCGGCGAGAGAACCGAGTCCATCGGAACAATCCTACTTGAACTTTGCGTCGACAGCGCTTCTGTTAGATTGCGAGGAAATCAGGAAACAAACACGACACGATCCTGTAACGAGTAGGGTATTGAACTATATCGAAAACGGTTGGCCTCAGAATCGAGAGATGGACGAACTGCGCCCTTATTGGAGCAGGCGTAACGAATTATATACCGAGGTAGGTTGCATTATGTGGGGGCATCGCGTCGTGATCCCGGCGGCGTGCCGCGAGAGTGTGCTGTGCGAGCTGCACGAGCCGCACATGGGCATAGTCAAAACGAAGGCCATGGCGCGCAGCTACGTGTGGTGGCCCGGCCTCGACGAGCAGCTGGAGGCGCGTTGCCGCGCGTGCGCCGTGTGCGCCGAGTGTGCCGCCGCACCGCCGCGCGCACCGCCCCAACCGTGGCGCTGGCCGAGCCGTCCTTACGACAGAGTGCACGTTGATTTCTTAGGCCCGATAGACGGAGCTACGTATCTAGTATCGGTAGACGCTCGATCGAAGTGGATAGAGGTTTTTAGAATGCAACGTACCACAGCGGATAGTACTATTAAAAAGTTACGGGAATCATGGGCGAGATGGGGGTTACCGAGACAGGTGGTTTCGGACAATGGGCCGCCATTTTCTAGCAAAGAATTCAATGATTTTCTTAACAACAATTCCATTAAACACGTATATTCTCCACCTTATCACCCGGCCTCCAATGGAGCGGCGGAGAATGCGGTTAAAATAGTTAAAGGTGTCATTAAAAAAGCTAGGGTCACCGGGGAGGACCCGGATACGGCTATCGTGCGGTTTTTACTCAACTATCAT
The DNA here is from genome assembly GCA_958496255.1 of Camptogramma bilineatum. Classification (NCBI taxonomy): domain Eukaryota; kingdom Metazoa; phylum Arthropoda; class Insecta; order Lepidoptera; family Geometridae; genus Camptogramma; species Camptogramma bilineatum. The sequence continues at coordinate 13,359,031 of OY292468.1, read as the reverse complement.
AATACACCCCATACGACTACGGGAGAGACACCGGCGAAGTTGTTGCAGGGGCGCTCGCTCAGAACTAGAATGGATGCGTTGCGACCGAACTTTGACGAGCTGCTAAGAGATAAGAAAATCGAGCGCAACGATAACTACGATATCCAAACCGAAAGTCGACAGCTAGACAAGGGTGATCCTGTATGGTATAGGAATTATAATTCACGTACTAAATGGTTACAAGGGCACGTGCTGGATAGATTAGGTAGGAATAATTACAATGTATCTTCGGCGGAGGGTGTCGCGCAACATCGACATGTCGACCAGCTGAAACGGTGTTCAAGGCGGTCTACATGCGTATATCCCGGGGCCCCCGAGCCAGAAGCGGGCAGCAGTGGCGTCGTCGGGCCGGGGAGGGCGACCGGCGCGGGGCCGGCGCACGAGAGCGCACCCGTCGAGGCCGGCGCCGGCATTGAACGCGCACCCACCCAGAGTGAGTCTTTCCCGACAGATACAATTGAACCTCAAACGGGCATAGAAGGTAATCAGGGAGAGAATTCGGTGTCGGGGAAGACTCCCTCATTGGTGGTGCCCGAGGTACTACCGCCAAGAGTTAGAAGGCCGCCCCAAAGATATGGTTTTGAATTTGATTAGAGTTAAGTAGGTACCTTTATTAATGTAAAACTTTAATAAAATTATTAAGATTGTTCTGTATTTAAATTAAGCATAAGTTATAGTTTGTATAACAAAATTATATATTGTTGAATAGCTGTAGATTCAGTCGTTATTATAGGATAAGCAGATCTATTTATAAGTTTAATGGTGGAGGTGTTATGTAGGTAGTTTTATAGCATAAGTTTATAGTGTACCCTCAGTTGTTAGTCTGGAATAAAACGCCATTTCGATTACGTCGTGTCTATTTCATTTATTAGGAAAATACCTAAATACAGACTACTTCTATATTGGTATAGATCAGTAATGGGCAAACTACGGGCCGCGAACCATTATAATCTGCCCCGCCGAGCGCCAGCATCCATAGGTACTCAATCTGTAGGAATAGTTTCGAAAATAAATGCAGTCGTTACAATTTTTTTTAGTATTCTGTGTTAATAGTAAAAACCAGCAAAAAATCTAACTCCCACCCATTATATTTCATAGGTTATAATTGGTTCCTGATGAAAAAAGTTAAACCAACCTTGGTATAGATAGTATCTTTGATTAGAGAAGTCTTACCTAGATAAGAACTGCATCAGCAGGAAGACCAGCAAGTTAGTGGTTTCCTTATCAGTTTCCTCCAGCTCCATCTTAGGCAGAGCCGTGGAGAGGGTGTCCTCGGTGGACCGAGACACTGAGTGGAAGCCTTCTGCGGATATAAACTTGTTCTGATATTGTGGTGACGAAGGTTTTAAATCAAGTACAGTTGTTCTATCTCACTAAGGTGGCTGAGCAATACTTGTAGTTGTGACGCGCTCATGTGTGCGTAACTGTAGGTAAGCTCGGGCGATACTGAGCACTCCCGAGCTTACGCACACAGAAACAACGTGCATGTGCATCTACACACACAACTAAGACCAACCCGCCTTCGTGAGATATAACTATAATATTTTTGGACTATAAAAAACCGGAAAAATATTGACAGAATAGTGAGGGAGGCTAGGTAACATTTTGTTTTTTGTCTTTAGTAGCCGTAGTCGGGTTTTTTGTTTATAGACGTAAAATTGTCGGTGTCGGGATGTAGGTAGTTAAGCCATGACGGGAGCCTTTAGACGGCCTAAAAACTCCTTCACCAGAGTTAGCCATCATCATTATTTCTAAGAGAGTCCGTACCATTAAGTTTGAGATGGTGTGGCGTGGGATGTGATTGCTGCGCGGCCAACAGATGTCCCAGTCCGAACCGTGAACTCTTCCTCTTTAGCAGAGGAGCAGAGAATTGACGGGAGTACACGCGCTCGCGTTCTGCTACAATAATACATCAAAGTCAATAGGTTTTTTGATCGGCCTTAGAGAGTGTGCACACGACGTTTTCTGCAGCGCGTTTTTGATCAATACAAACGCGCGTTCGCAGCGCGTTTGTTTTCATATAAACGTGAACCGGGAGGGGGGAGCGCGTTCGCATCGTATCGATACAAACGCGATGCAAAAAACGCAGTTTGCCCACTCCCTTACACCAGGTTTATAATATGGCCTGAAAGATAAAATAAAAAAGAAATCGTATACGTGCTAACTTAAAAAAATGACAGATATTGACATACTGATATTGCTATGATATGTATGTATTTACAATGAAATAATATCTAAGTATTGGATCTATGTCGCCTTGTATGTTGTCATTCAATCGTGGTACAGGGTCTACGGTTATGTTGCCATGTCTGTGATACGCGAGGCAGGCGTGGATTGCATGTCTTGTGTGTTACCATGTCCATGCCACAGAGTATAGTTTGTGTTACCGTGAAATAACTATTGCGACCATGTGTTACGAGTATGCTACCGTGTCTATCGCCATATTACCGTGTGTGGTCATTGTCGTGTTTTCAATATGTTACCGTGTCTGGGTGGTCATGTTACCGTGCCTGCAGTCATATTACCATGTCTATGTCACAATGTACAGTAATGCTACCGTGTCTATGTTTATACTACCGTGTCTGGGTGGTGATGTTACCGTGTCTAGTTGGTCATGTAACCGTGTCTATGTGTATGTTACCGTGTTTGGGTGGTGATGTTACCGTATCTATGTGTATGTTACTCTGTCTGAGTGGTCATGTTACCGTGTCTATGTTTATGTTACCGTGTCTATGTGTATGTTGCCGTGTCTGAGTGATGATGTTACCGTGTCTGTGTTTATGTTACCGAGTCAGGGTGGTGATGTTACCGTGCCCATGTGTATGTTACCATGTCTGGAGTAGTCATGTTACCGTGTCTATGTGTATGTTACCGTGTCTATGTATATGTTACCGTGTGTCTGTGTATGTTACCGTGTCTGTGGTGCGCGGGCACGGCGGGCGCGGACACGGTGCGCTTGTAGGGACACTTGCCGCACAGCGAGGCGGACACGGAGGGCGCGCCCGCCGCGCGCGCAACACGACGACCCGACCCCGACACCAGATCTACGGAAACCACCACACTATCACCACACTGGTTCAGTACAACGATCTATTGCTCCCTATATCGGTGTTCCGCAAAGGGTGTGCCGCGGCACACTGGTTTACCGTGGTCATTAAAGCCGTGCTGGCCGAGGGGTATAGTACCTCGACTTTCGATCCGAAGGTCGTGGGTTCGAAACCTGGCTGTGCATCAATGGATTTTTCGTTTCGAAAAAAATTATATGCGCATTAACACGTGCTCTAAACGGTGAAGGAAAACATCGTGAGGAAACCCGCGGCTTAGTCAGCCCCACACGTATTGACCATGTCTTTCCTGTGGATATGGCCGGTTAAGCTGAGAGGACGGTGTAGGTGCTGGGCAAGCCTACTCCATTTTAACATTGTCCCAGGCACTACAGTGTCCCGATAAGTGTAGGCAAAGATTACCTCCTGACACTGTATAAATCATCTAGTAAAGATGTAAAGGCCTAAGTTTTTTAGTTGGTGTGCCTTGGAAAAATAAGGTTACCTATCTCAGTTAAGCTACTCCAAATTTGGACCGCAATGCTCAACATAAAGCTCCTGTTTCTCATAAAAAATGATTTTTCATTTATGGTGTACCTCCAAAGTTATCGATTTCCTAGATGACCTTGAACACAAAAAGTTTGCGGAACACTGCCCTATATCATGATTCTTAACAAAGCACAAAAGCTATATTGAGGGGGTCACTATCGCCACAATGCAATATACATATACATATAGCGGTCAAAATAGACATCCACCCTTGCAAAAAATCCCAGAAAGCTGAAAATTGGTAGGAATGTTAGGAACACCATTTTCAATAAACTGTGAAAAGTTCCCATCGATCCCATGTATGTTAATTTTTTTATTCAAGGTCAAAGTTTTCAAAGTCGGCTTTTTGGATTTTTCAGCCAAGCCAATTAGAACAAAGGCCATTTGGGCGCGTTACTATCACACACACATTTGTTACACCGATCGATTGGTCCGTATAGATATTGCCACGTCCTTATTGATATCATCTTTCCTCTTTTAGCACAAATCTCGAGTACTTTCAAAACTTGAAAGCACTTGTCAACCAACAATTACCAATCGATTGGGCCCTATCGATATAATCATCTTTTCTCTAACTATAATTTATTTATTTATAAGCTTTTAAATAATAATAAGCTGTCATAATAAATTAAGCAGAACGAGTGGATCATTATGCAATGATGTTTGTGCTATAACGCAGGTAACCAAAACAGTTACTTTTATACTATTTTAGAACTAAGTACTTATTTATTTAGTTTGTGGTTTATTTGGCTCATGCCTTTTTAATCTAAGTGGTGTAGGGTGAAGGTTTAGCTTTGTCTAGTTCAGTGCAGATCTATCGGTGCAAACCCACAGACACGGTAACATTTTTTTTTATGAATTACATTTAGGTTAGGAGAAATTATTACACTACATTAAAGGTACAACTACTTCTAATTTAGATTAAATACTACAGAATTAAAAAAGTAATTATGTAAAAAGGTTCTGTCTAAAGACTAACTGTCTTACTTATGAAAGATGTTTAAAGTTGAACACTGGTTGAACAACGTCCTGTCTTTATTTGTGGATAGTGACGAATAGAGACAGGACGTTGTTTAGCCGGTGTTCAACTTTGAACATCTTTCATAAGTAAGGGGGTAAAATCTACGGGAAATATTTAAGAGTAATAGAAAAATACTGAGTTGGTAATCATTTAGTAAGGGTGCTAAATTAAATAAGGCAAAGCTGATGCGGAGACAAAGCATAAAGCATAAAGATCATAAATATGTTGCGGTCTTAATGAAATTAAATCTTATTTCTAGTATTAAAAGCAAGCCGTTCTGAATTCTGAAGATTAAGTATGGGTATAATACGCGACGAACAAGTTGTCAAGCGACGTGTATCTCTGTCTCGCTCTTTGGCCTGACATACACACATGTGTCAAACACAACACTCCTTTTAGGCTTCGCCGCAGTCGGGTAAAAGAGGTAAAATCTTGTGCAAACTAATATAAAATACTAGCGGACGCCCGCGGCTTCTCCAGCGTGGACTACTATTTTTCTTATCCCACGGGAACCCTGAAATTTTTCGGGATAAAAAGTAGCTTATGTCCTATTCCCGGTTGTACAATACGCTTGTATAGTGTATATATCTAACTGGCTCGGCACGCACTATTAACACGTCCACTCTCGCCCACACGGCTCTCGTGACTGACTGACGCGGCACGTTCGAGATAGTCAATTGAATGTCTATGTGTGTTTGATGTAAAGTAAAGTTTGTGTGTAAATTCATGTTTATAATTTAGAATATAATTAAACACATAATTATATTACATAAAGGTAGTTATTATTATAGACTCACAAACACTACACCGGTTATTATCTATATACATTCCAAATTTCATCAAAATCGGTACAGTAGTTATGTAGGATACGTGGCAACAAACATTCACACACACGGATTTTCGCCTTTATAATATTTCCGTTTCATATGCATGCAGTGTTCACTGTTTTAAGGAAAGGCACCAGTTTGTATTTTTAAGATAATCTAGGTTTAGTCATGTTGTGTTTTTTTCGATTTGTGAACCAAATAAATAAAAAATAAATATATATTAGTAGGATAGGATGTGAATAGTACTAACCTCTCAAGTTAGTGAGGTCCACGGTATTGTTGGGGTGGACCTGCGCTTCCACCATCAGCGCCTCGAACCTGTTTAGGAAGAACTGCCACGTGAGGATGTTTCTGTCGCTCAGCGAGTTGTGGAGTTGGTACACGCATTGGAGTATCATAGGTCGGTCTACCACCACCAGGTCGAACTGACTCTCCAGGCAGAAGAGCAGCATCTGGGAACAAAACAAGTACTTTACTATCGCAATCGAAGCGCTCGTGGCGTAGCTTGTTTAGACGTTCTTGATTGATCGTTGAAGTTAAGCAGCGTTGTGCGCGGTCACAATTTGGACGGGTGACCGCAAGTGGTATTATGAGCTGAGCGCTTCCGTGCTTCGGAGGGCATAAATTGTCGGTCCCGGCTTTTAAGTCGCTAAGCCATGACGGAGGCCTTTAGGCGGCCTAAAAACTCCGTCACCAGAGTAGGCCACTTGCTCATACGAGCTTACTTACAAACTATCGCAATAACAATATTAAAAAGATGATCAGCTGATTGTCTAACTTGTCTCAAACTTCAAATTGGTCTCAAACTGTCAAAACGATCGCGAAGGTATCTTTTGTAGCGTTCGATCTCATTGAGATGAGAGTGACAGAGCTACTGGTTTGGTCACAGAACTGCCATATTCGACAATTTGAGACTGATTTGGGTCGCTATCAAAGATAGACAATCAGGGGGTAGATTTAAAAAAATGTAATCTGGATAGCTTAATGGCTAAACAAATCGAAACTACCGGTAGAATCTAACAGTAAATGTTATAGATGAAAATGATTGGATAGATTTAATAAATATAGAACATAGTAAAGTCCAAAAGCGCTAAGAGCACTATTGGCGTGTATGAGATATTTGTATGGCGAGTATGAGGCACCTGTATGGCGTGTATGAGTCATTTGTATGGCGTGTAGGAGACACATGTATGGCGTGTATGAGGCATCTGTATAGCATGTACGAAGCATCCATATGGCGTGTATGAGGCACATGTATGCCGTGTATGAGGCATCCGTATAGCATGTACGAAGCATCCGTATGGCGTGTATGAGGCACATGTATGCCGTGTATGAGGCATCCGTATAGCATGTACGAAGCATCCGTATGGCGTGTATGAGGCACATGTATGCCGTGTATGAGGCATCCGTATAGCATGTACGAAGCATCCGTATGGCGTGTATGAGGCACCTGTATGACGTGTATGAGGCACGTGTATGAGGCACCTGTATGACGTGTATGAGGCACGTGTATGAGGCACCTGTATGACGTGTATGAGGCACGTGTATGAGGCACCTGTATGACGTGTATGAGGCACGTGTATGAGGCACCTGTATGGCGTGGTCGTGTATAGTCCCGAGGTACAGCGTGGCCCGCTGTGCAACGTAGACGCAGCAATCATCCATACTACAGATGAGGTAACAGAATGCGGTCGCCAACGCGGTCTGCAGAGGAGGGGATGACGCTACCGGGGCGCCGTCCATGAACCTGCACAAATGTCGTGTTATAATAATCTCTTAGGCCTGTAATTATTTTATGTGCGTACCTTTGACATTTGAATTATTGAAATATTATGTAACTTAATAAATACTGCTACATTTCTGCTAGTTTAATTGTATGTAACTAACAAAATGGATTATTATGTCTGAATAAATCTATTTTCAATTTCAATTTACATCTTTACTAGATGATTTATACAGTGTCAAGAGGCAATCTTCGCCTACACTTAACGGGACATTGTAGTGCCTGGGACATTGAGATGGAGTAGGCTTGCCCAGCACCTACACCATCCTCTCAGCTTAACTGGCCATATCCACAAAAAAGACATGGTCAATACGTGTGGGGCTGACTAAACCGCGGGTTTCCTCACGATGTTTTCCTTCACCGTTCAGAGCTCGTGTTATGCGCATATAAATATTCTGTAGAGTAGATCACTAGTTAGAATGACCTAGCTCTTTGTCTCGTCATAAGAGCTAAATCATTCTACACCTGCCCCCTAATTGTGAGTGACCAATATCGGTCTCAAACTGTCAAATATGACAGTTCAGTGACCACGCAAGTAGCTCTGTCACTCTCATCTTAACGAGACTGAACGCGACAAAAGATACCTACGCGATCGTTTCGACAGTTTGAGACCGATTTGAGGTTTGAGACAAGTTAGACACTCAGCTCGGTGGTTCTTTCGTCATCACCTGATGATGACGGCGACCCGTTCGACCGCCGCGAACCTGACCGCCGGCTCCGCATGGTGGAACTGGTCCCGCACCAACGCACAGAACACGTCCGCACCGCCCGCCAACGTCACACAGTGGAGCAGCACGGGCACGCCCACGTTACTGATGTGAGAGGCGGATAGCGTGCACACGTTCCATAGGCTGGAATCATCACACTAGTATTAGGTGTGCGAGGTTGCATAGAACTTTATATAAAGAAATCGAATGCGGGGTGTTTGGGGAGGTACCAAACAGTAAGAAAAGCTGAGGTAAAATAGCTAAGGGATGCCAGCTGGGGTGGAGACTCTAAAGAGAGATAAATAACCGAACTCGCCGAGTGTTGGACGTACACTGATTTATTGCTTTCCTCACAAATTCGAACAATTATTGTAACTAGGGCAATGCTAGCTATGCTAAAAGTAAAATATTATTTCTACAAGTTTAAGAGCCATTAGACAATTTCGCACTCGACAAAATCAGCGCTCGGAGGGACAAAAGTTGCTAAATTCTAACACCCAATGAACAGCGCTCCGTTTCTTAGACTAAACGGTTTTGGTAATTTTCATGTGATTGATTTATTTGAGATAGTAAAAATACTTTTTGGGTAGGTACTTAGGTAGGTACCTATAGGTATAACACAAAACAAAGTCGGGTTAGTTACACTTTGAATACAAATAATTACAAAAAAATAAATGTTTGTTTTTTTGTCCCATAAACCATATTGTGCTGATCTGATGGAGTCAGGAGCTTTTCAACAGAACTCTTCAGTAAATAGTCCGATTGAGTTGAAACTTGGATCTCAGCATGTCAGTCAAGTTCCGACTACAATGAAATAATATGGTGACAGCTAGCTCATCTGATGATGGAGTCAGGACCTGTTCCATGGAACTTTTTAATGATATGGGTATCAAATGAAAGGGTTTGATGAGCGAAACACAATTCTGATCTGATGATGGAGTCAGGACCTGCTCCATGGAACTTTTTAATAATATGGGTATCAAATGAAAGGGCTTGATGAGCGCAACACAATGCTGATCTGATGATGGAGTCAGGACCTGTTCCATGGAACTTTTTAATGATATGGGTATCAAATGAAAGGGTTTGATGAGCGAAACACAATTCTGATCTGATGATGGAGTCAGGACCTGCTTCATGGAACTTTTTAATGATATGGGTATCAAATGAAAGGACTTGATGAGCGCAACACAATGCTGATCTAATGATGGAGTCAGGACCTGTTCCATCGAACTTTATAATGATATGGGTATCAAATGAAAGGGTTTAATGAGCAAAACACAATGCTGATCTGATGATGGAATCAGGACCTGTTCCATGGAACTTTATAATGATATGGGTATCAAATGAAAGGGTTTTATGCGCGAAACACAAAGCTGGGTTAGGATTTACTTTTGACTTCGATTTTTGATGTTTGAATTTTCATTTTTAATCTTGATTTTAATTTTAAAATCAAAATCAAGAAATAAAAATCAAAATAAAAATCCGAGATCCGAGAATCGAGAAATGAGAAACAAGAATCAAGAATCACAAATCAAAAATTAAAAAATTGAAAATCAAGAATTAAGAATCCGAGATACAAGATCCGAGAATCGATAATCGAAAATTGAAAATCAAGAATCAAAATCAAGAATCAAGAACCCGATATCCAAGATCCGATAATCAAGAATTGAGACTCGAAAATCGAAAATCAAGAATCCGAGATCCGAGAATAGAGAAACTAAAATTGAAAATCAAGAATCAAGAATCAAAGTGAAAGTCAAAATCAAGAATCAAAGTCAAAGTAAACCCCGACCCAGCTTTGTGTTTCGCTCATCAAGCCCTTTCATTTGATACCCATATCATTGTAAAGTTCCAGGGAACAGGTCCTGACTCCATCATCAGATCAGCATTGTGTTTTGTTCATCAAGCCCTTTCATTTGATGCCCATATTATCATTAAAAGTTCCATGGAACAGGTCATAACTCCATCATCAGATCAGCATTATGTTTTGCTCATCAAGCCCTTTCATTTGATACCCATATGATTAAAAAGTTCCATGAACCAGGTCCTGACTCCATCATCAGATCAGCATTGTGTTTCGCTCATCAAACCCTTTCATTTAATACCCATATCATTAAAAAATTCCATGGAACAGGTCCTGACTCCATTATCAGATCAGCATTGTGTTGCGCTCATCAAGCCCTTTAATTTGATACCCATATCATTAAAGAGTTCCATGGAGCAGGTCCTGACTCCATCATCAGATCAGAATTGTGTTTCGCTCATCAAACCCTTTCATTTGATACCCATATCATTAAAAAGTTCCATGGAACAGGTCCTGACTCCATCATCAGATCAGCATTGTGTTGCGCTCATCAAGCCCTTTCATTTGATACCCATATTATTAAAAAGTTCCATGGAACAGGTCCTGACTCCATCATCAGATCAGAATTGTGTTTCGCTCATCAAACCCTTTCATTTGATACCCATATCATTAAAAAGTTCCATGGAACAGGTCCTGACTCCATCATCAGATCAGCATTGTGTTGCGCTCATCAAGCCCTTTCATTTGATACCCATATTATTAAAAAGTTCCATGGAGCAGGTCCTGACTCCATCATCAGATCAGAATTGTGTTTCGCTCATCAAACCCTTTCATTTGATACCCATATCATTAAAAAGTTCCATGGAGCAGGTCCTGACTCCATCATCAGATCAGAATTGTGTTTCGCTCATCAAACCCTTTCATTTGATACCCATATCATTAAAAAGTTCCATGGAACAGGTCCTGACTCCATCATCAGATCAGCATTGTGTTGCGTTCATCAAGCTCTTTCATTTGATACCCATATCATTATAAAGTTCGATGGAACAGGTCCTGACTCCATCATCAGATCAGCATTGTGTTTCGGTCATCAAGCCCTTTCATTTGATACCCATATCATTAAAAAGTTCTAGGGAACAGGTCCTGACTCCATCATCAGATCAGCATTGTGTTGCGCTCGTCAAGCCCTTTAATTTGATACCCATATCATTAAAAAGTTCCATGGAACAGGTCCTGACTCCATCATCAGATCAGCATTGTGTTGCGCTCATCAAGCCCTTTCATTTGATACCCATATTATTAAAAAGTTCCATGGAGCAGGTCCTGACTCCATCATCAGATCAGCATTGTGTTTCGCTCATCAAACCCTTTCATTTGATACCCATATCATTAAAAAGTTCCATGGAACAGGTCCTGACTCCATCATCAGATCAGCATTGTGTTGCGCTCATCAAGCTCTTTCATTTGATACCCATATCATTAAAAAGTTCCAGGGAACAGGTCCTGACTCCATCATCAGATCAGCATTGTGTTGCGCTCATCAAGCTCTGTCATTTGATACCCATATCATTAAAAAGTTCCAGGGAACAGGTCCTGACTCCATCATCAGATCAGCATTGTGTTGCGCTCATCAAGCCCTTTCATTTGATACCCATATCATCATAAAATTCCATGGAACAGGTCCTGACTCCATCATCAGATCAGCTCGCTGTCACCCTATTATTACATTATTAGTTACACAACAATTCAGATCATTATTCTGCTTTAACGGCCTTTTTAGCCCCGCAGAAAATATTTAAAAATAGGTAATTAATAACTTAGCAACCAATGTATCAAACGCTCCTATTTCGCTATATTCTTCGTAGCCGGCGACGTGCTTTGCGAGTGGACTCAGTGCGAGCTCCGGGATGCAAAGCGATACGTCCACCCCCTAGAAGCGCTCGGCGCGGTCTGCTTGCGTCGAGTAGATAGGGTAGTAGATACGACGCGTTTTAGGTTGTTTTAAAAGATTTTTCATTGCCAATTTTTTAATCTTTTTGCATTTTTTTTTTCAGAAAAGGATTGATTTTGAACTCAAGTTTATTTCTGTTTTGTTAATTTTACGAACAAGAGTTCTAAGTCAGTTCTAAGTAGCCAAAATCAAAAGCAATTCTTTGGCCGTTTTCTCGAAATTTGGACTAAGTTAAAGATTTTTTTACTCAAAAACTAAATAAAGGTAGTAAAAAGTGATCCATTTAATAGTTTGGTTGACTATCACAGCAAAACATCGTAATTTTTTTATACCATTTGGACGTCAAAATGATTCGTAAATATGGTGATTTCTAAACCTCTTACAGCAAAAATTCACAAAACAGTCGCCGGTTTGAGGTCGATTAATCAAAAAGAAATAATAAAAATACAAAAGTAGCTCATTTAATAGTACAAAATTGAAATGATATTTCATGCTGTGCCATAATTTTTTTATAAATACAGTGTTTTCATTGAAAAATCCTGCCCCAAAACATCACGTAAATCAGAAAATTTTGTCTAATGCCTCTTAAGCTGATTGTACATATGTGAGTTAGCTCGTACACGGGGACTGCGGAGACTGCAATGACTGCGGCGCGGATAGGTGTGCGAGGCCATTAACAAAACCGATGACTGCGGGGACTGCGGTGCGGCTAAGTGTGCGTTCACCATTAGCGTATACAAAAGATTGAGACTCGTGGTTGGTAAAACTGAAACCACGCGTAGCTGCCTACGACCTCTACGGCGTAGAAGTCGTAGACGTCTACGCCGGCTCTACGCCGGCACCGTAGCAAATTGCAACTCGATTCTCTCATCCCATCTAATCTCAAACCTCGACTAAAGCGTACCACACACACAGCAGATAATATATCTTTTGAAATATAAATCTTGACAGATAGCACCAAGTATATTTTGTAATTTATATTCGCTGTGTATGGTCCTCCATAGGATTTGTATGGGCGCGATCTCAAAATTTATATTTCATAAGATACATTTTCTGCTGTGTGTGTGATGGGCTTAATACCTTTCCCTATTCACACAATTCATTCCTTCGAGACCTATGTATGGATTCATTCATACACTCGTCTTGTCATGTTTTTAGTATATCAATGCCACTCACCCTCATGCAACTTTACAGTCACTGACGCCTTCTTGCAACTTTCTCACTGATTTACTCATAACTCATAATTCCATAATCTCATCCAGTAATGTGTGGAATAAAATGAAGTATTTATTATTATTTTTGTATGTGACACCCACGCTTTGCGCGGTCATGCCTCCAAAATTAGCAAGATTACGTACTAGCACCCGCTAGTATCGTCGATACGTCAAGATGTCAAACATTTCATCGAAAAAGTGACTATCTTGCTTCGGGGGTTGAAATTCATCCCTCGCTCAAAACGCAACGATAGCGCGTGATAATTTTTCTAGTGGCGACATCTAGTTCTTCTTGTGTTAACCTCACTGTCGAATACAGTGGCGCCATCTATTTCACTTCGTAAACGGCACCCCAAAAACACCCCATAGCTTTTTTTTAGCGCGATTATGAGAATTCATGTTTTCGTTTTTGTTTTATTCTACAAAACTTGTTTCTTCTAATGTTAATGTGTAATAATGGTGGATTATTAACCGTTGAGTGTCCGTGAACGTGCTTAATTGTGGGCAAGTAAAAAAAACTTGGATAGCATTGCATTTCGAGTTCTCCCAAAAAATCCGTGTTGATGTTTCAGTAAAGCCCCACATCTTTACTGAGGCACAAGGGGAAACACATTATATTTATGTATATCTTGTGTATCTATAAACTTGAAATATATTAATTACTTGACACTGGATGAATGCACGAGTCGTGCGAAGCCAAAATAAAGAAGAAAGAAAAAGTTAGGAACACCCCAAGAACGGCAGACCTCGCAGAATGTTCTTACATAAGAGCGCTTGTAGACATCCGTTTTTTTCGCCGGACAACGGACCGTCAATAAACGAAATCCTTAAAAACGGCATAAATTGTTCGCCGGACCGATATCCGGCGCGTGTACACACATTCATTACGCGCTATACACCACCAAATATACAAGTCCGTTGTCCGGCGAAAAAAACGGACGTTTACAAGCGCTCCGATTCTGTTCCTACTCATTTTCTGGCTGTTACTCACTTATCAATAAGCAGATTCTCTTGGCACCAGATAAGGAAGCCCCTGTGGTCGGCCAGTGCGTCCGCGTTCAGCACCAACACTTGCAGACATTGCAGCAGGTGGTAAAGAACGTCGGGCCGAGAAGTATTCTTCAGCTCCTAAGAGGAATTAGGGTTATTCAGATTTCAGATAAATTCTTATGCTGGGTCACGTCAGATCTGCAGGCTAAAGAGGCACAGTAGGAATGGCAATATATGCCGTTCTTGTAACTCTCAGTTTATGAAAAGAGACGGCATATAGTTCAATTTCTATTGTGACTCGGCCTTTTTAACCCCGCTGGACAGATAACATTTCATATTTATTTCATAAATACATTGTTACAAACACACATAGGACAAAAATAGTTTAAACAAATAGGGCAAATAATTTACAAAGACCCCGCACTAGGACAAGCCTGTATCGCGGGAGTCAGAGTAGATGACTTCCTTATACTATTGAAAATGAAGTGTTTTCAAAATTTTCGATTCCGACAGGATTCAAACCAGCATTGATACATGGCGATACATGTTACGTGCCTTAACCAGGTGAATTTGAGTAATGGAGTCAAGTTTTATGATATAACACTCAAGAACCAACCTGAAGCAGCTGGTGGATGTACTGCAGCTCCTGAGGCAGCTCCTCGATGCAGAAGTGGAATTTCCCCGCGGAGGTTGGCCAGAAGTTGGTCATGTCTTCTTCTACTGACTCCGACTTGCCATCGTGGTCGCACACTAAGTGCGGGGTCGATACCTGAATCAGTCATAATTGACTTCACCATCTTTGTCATTGGAAGTGCTAAAAAGCCTCAGTGGACGTCTTATTATCTGATCCATATGCTTATCCTAAGCTAATCTTGTCTTTCTACAGCCAACAACTTTGACCAAATCAGCCCATCTATTCTGCCGTCATACGTAAAAAGGGCGTATCTTCCTTAAAGTATGTAAGGAAATTACGACCTATTTAGAATGTAGAAAGGTCGTAATTTCCTTACATACTTTAAGGAAGATACGCTCTTTTTACGTATGACGGCAGTATTAATTGCATCAGACTTTGCGGAAGTCCATCTTCAGATTTTGGAAAATTCCAAAATAGTCTAGTACTGCTCCGTAAAATTATACCGTAAAAGTTTCTTCAGGATGTTCACGCTAAAGCCACCCAACCCGGATTTACCCTGCCTATCCTGGCATAGTAAGGCTTGGCTGTGAAAAGTGGGTGGTGGCTTTAGCGTGAAAATCCTGAAGAAACTTTTACGGTATTTTGCGGAGCAGTACTAGACTATTTTGGAATTTTCCAAAAATCTTACATGACGTACATCTGTACGTATGTTTACATCTCATCTTTCAAAATTCAATCAGCATTTTACTCAGATGTCAGCCCTAACTGTTCCATTGCAAAGCCCTCCCGTCTCTTCTACAAATCCATCCCTTACCTATTCCAATCTACATTCGATGAATAAATCTTTCCCAAAGTCCTACGCCTTTTTCTTCAATATTTTCATCTCCTATTCCACAATAGGCAATATGCGTCTGATTCAAAAGCGGGTTAAATGTATTTTATTATGAACATTGTTGCTTTAGAGGTATGTGTGTGTAATTATTTTTTAATATTAAACCATTTTCGATTAGAAAATAAATTTTAAAAATTGCAAAAAATAGTAGGAATTTCAAAATACTTGAAAAGGATGTGAAAGGATGTGACGTCACGAGTTCATAAGAAAAGTCAAGGACGAGTCAGATATGACGATCCATAGATAAGTTTTTTTTTTAATTTTCACAATTCCTATACTCGAACTTATTGTTGTCACAGATTACTGTTGTACTTAGTATCAATTTGACGTCACACGTCAAAGTTCACAAATTGTTACTACAACAGTAATCTGTGACAACAATAATAATCGTGTTTCAGATGCGTGAAAATGTTGGTAAATTTCAAAAATTATTTTTGTTATAAAATTTTAGTATTTCGGCGCTGGAATTTTTATGACGGTTATTTGACGATATAACCTATCGTGTAAAACCATAAAAAAAATTGATGCATATTGCCTATTTGCATGCAGCTCTACATCTCTCTCTCTCTCATACATACATAAATCTTCCATCTCTCTCATACTCACATCAGCCGTAGCAGTAGCGACGTCAGTATCCGTCAACGTGTGTGAGTGTGCGTTGCAATGCGCCGGCGCGTCCGACGGCGGCAACGACACCGCCATATCGAGCTGCTCCGTGATCGTCTCCACTGTTGCTGTCATTATCTGAAGGCATCGTCACATTGGCAGACTCCAATTCTGCCCTTTCTTTAATTACTCTATTATTTTGTTAATAATTCAGACATAAGCTTAGGACCTTTCAAGTATTTCGTTACTAATTTTTGAACAAGACTTTGTCTACGTTTGTGGGCAGTCCAATTGGAATGTAAAGAAGAAAATCTTACCAAAACCAGCTTACTCTCTTTGTCCGGATAAGATATGAGTGGGTAATTTGGATGCTTTAAAGTAAACCCTATTATTTTTTTCTGTGGTGGTACTACTATGGAGGATCATTCAATAGTCCAATTGCATCAAAAATACATTATAGGACCACGAAAAAACGGCTGGCAATTTTAGGAGACTAATGTATGGTACATTTAGCAAGATTTCTTTCTAGATGTTTTGGCGTACCAGGGTAAGTAGCTTAACACTATTCTTCATACTAAATCGATTTATTCAAATCGCTTAAGCCGGCTTGGTTGGAGACTTGCATTTGTTAGCATTATTCATTTTCAATTTATTATGTTTTATTTTAAGCCGAGTGCATTTTAAACTAGTCTAGAAAAATCTAGTTGCATGCTCTGTGTGTTGTGTAATAAATTAGAATTCCCAATTAAAACTAAAAATGATTGTTTTAGATCTAAAACATTCAAAGCAGATAACAGTCCCACTGAGAGGTATTGACCAGTGAAACCGCTAGGCTGATATTCTACTGTCAAAATAATTTTAGTATATAACTCGGTTCATTAAAGAAAGGAATCTAATCGAACGAGGCGCTTATCATGTTCTCTCGCTTGCACACTAGTTCCGTCTATACTTACGGAGCGAGAGGACATGATAAGCGCCGCCATTTTGGATTCCTTTCTTTAATGAACCGGGTTATACATACCTACTGTTGACTGTTGAAATATTTTTTTAACACGAAATACCTTGATTCTAAAGACGTCAAGTCAAAAGTAGCTCAAACATAACTCGATGTGGTTGGCATTAGAATAGGTAGGTACATATGTGTAATGTATGTATTCATTAGCTATTCATAATTTTGACAGTACAACATCAGAAAACTAACACCGACAAATAAAAGCACAACACACACGAAAGAAGCGGCACTACTAATAGAAGGAGATAGACGTACTTGCGTATCGTTGGAGGACTTTGTCGTGGCGTCCGAAGCGACATCGGTTATGAGTGACAGTTGCATGAAATGAACAAACTATACAACTATTATACAGGGCGACTGCTGGCAACACCGACTCCTAGGGACGTATTGTGGCAACACTGTCTTATTGAAGGTGACCAGATAAAGTCAGAAATATTATTCGGTAACTTGTAAAAAACTAAATTGATTCATGTTCTATCTTCAAAGCAAATATGACAAGACTCATATTTTGAGGCACTTAAACCTTTGTTAGAGGCAAATTTCAACATAAAAAGCAAATGAATGTACTTACGTTATTATTATTTCATACTAAATCTAGCTTCATTCTACTTGTTTTTGTACAGATTGTTTATAATAACAGTCACCCTGTAGTTCTAAGATGAAATAAAAATATCTAGAAGTATATTTATTTCATCTTATTTACAAAAGACACAGACACAAATATTTCTTTGGACCTCTTCAATATTTTGCAATTTAATATTCAAAACGCCAATTACAAATGAAGGATTAATAAGTTGCCAGTAATTAATAATAAACAAAAAATGAAATAAGAACTTTATAAAATTGGCTACTGTATTCAAATAGGTTAGTAATAAGATGATACACATTTAAAAAAGGTCATTTTCAGACACTATTTTTCAGAGCAATTTTGTAACTTTTAAGGATTTTAAATTCATCCCAAAAATTTTACTCGGGCGAGACTTGAACCCGCGACGCCTAACCGCGGCCATCGCTCTACAAACTGAGCTAATTGTAAATTTTTGGGGTGTATTTAAATGTGAGGTTTTTTGGGGTGTTTTAAATATGAAAATGTATATTTTAACTGTTTAAATGACACAAAAACCTCAATAGATATTTAACGATGAAATAGCTCAAAATAGCTTATCTGAATACGACAAATGAACAAGACTTGAACAATATCAAAATATGGACTAATTCTGAAAAAACATGTAAAGCATAATACGCAAAACAAACATAATTGAACAAATAACCTACTCGTTAAGAAGTTATCCAGAATCTAAAACGAACAAATTTAGATATTGATTATTTATAAATTAACCCATTTATAAATTCATATTTAAAACATGCAAGATGCGAAACATAGAAATTAAATATTATTAACCTAATTTTACCACTCCCATTGGTCATTATTTTTATTTAACGACATAATGATACACCCAAAATATTACTAACTTATATGAAGCGCTCATAGTAAAGCTTGCTTCAACGTTCTTGATTGATCATTGAAGTTAAGCACCCAAGTGGCATTACGAGCTGAGCGCTTCCGTGCTTCGGAGGGCACGCTAAATTTCCGGTCCCGGCTTTTAAGTCGTTAAGCCATGACGGAGGCCTTTAGGCGGCCTAAAAACTCCGTCACCAGTGGGTCACTAGCACATACGAACTAACTTACTTTATTATTATGACTAAGCGTCGTGGCAAACCTCGGAGAATATGGCGGGACGACTTAGAGTCTAGGTCGTCTGGTTGACTGTCTAGGTTCTAGACAGTCAAAAAGATAACTGGCGTAGTTTGGCTCAAGATCGAGAGGTGTGGAAAAAATGGAGGGAGGCCTTTGCCCTGCAGTGGGACTATGTAGGCTAAAAACAAATAATAGAAGTGGCCTATTTAGACCCACAGATTCCACCAATATTATAATTGGCACGTACAGTTGTCACAATAGATCTAGGCATTCGTAGAGTTAAGCGTACCACACACACAGCAGATAATATATCTTTTGAAATATAAATCTTTACAGATCGCACCAAATATATTTAGTAATTTATATTCGCTGCGTGTGGTCCTCCATAGAATTTGTATGGGCGCGATCTCAAAATATATATTTCATAAGATATATTATCTGCTATGTGTGTGATGGGTTTTAAGCTTTTCGCTGAGTAGTAGAAAATTTTGTATGAAAAAATTGCACTGCGCATCGAAACGGCTAACTTCACGAATGCCAAGATCCGTTGGAAGAAGTGTAGTTTTTAGTTTTGGAAGTAGCTCCCCAAATGTAAGTGAAGGCTTAGTTCCAAATCGATACCTACATGCGGCATATGAACCAGCACCCCCCCGACGGCGCTCCTCTCCTGCAGATGATGTGAGGCCAGTGCTAGCAGCGCCTCCCCCCCTCCCCCGCCGCCGGCCACCGCGCCCGACACCGCCGCCGCTATGCCGCCAGAGCACATGTCATCTTCAGACTGTGACTTCTTGCAATCGCTCCAAGGTTCCTCCGCTGGCTGTATAAATAGCGAAATAGTTTAAGAACATTTTTTTATATAATTTTTACACTGTTTGACAATTTTTGTTGTTTTGATTGAATTTTATTTGGTTGAGCGGAAAAGTATTTTTTTAAGTTTTACTTTTTCAATGGGTAGGTACAAAACCAGCGCTACTTACCATTTGATCTGTAAGTAGAATCAAGCTGAGATTTAACCCTTTTGTCCACACCGCAATGCTGTCTGATTCGCGGGAAGGATAATCTTGCTGTGATTGGTATTATTATTATTATTCAGCTTTACTTGTTTTTTATTTCTTTTATGGTAGGTTTAGACGCAAACAAACGCGTGCAAACAGACATTCACCGGGCCATTTATCTTCTGTCGCGTTTGGTCTCCTTGAAATGAGAGCGATAGAGCTACTTCGTGCTGACTCTAACTAAGCTCTAATCATATCTCTGTCTGTTTGCACGCGAGCGTGTAAACTGCGCATTAAATTGATATATTGTTCCTATCTATTTGATTTCGTTAAAATTTCCCCACTTTTGCTTTTTCTGAATTGTAGTTTTTTTGTGCGTGCGTTAAATAAATATTATCTCATCTTACCGCTCTTCTCCAAGAAGTGCTTAGTAGATATTCCCGTTCCTCATTCGTGGTAGATTTTCTCTTGGATGTTTTTTAGTCAAGATACTTTGAAGACTGTTCTTAATTATGGTAAAAGGATAGTGAGTCTGACCTCAACAAACAATGGTTTGTCTGGCACCAGCGCGCGCACTAATTGCACGGCCAGCTGGTGCCACAGCGCGGCCGCCTCGCAGTACGAACACGCGCCCTGCGCCAGGCACGACGCTGAAACAAACAGTTTACCTACTGTACTAGCTGCGCTCACGCGGCTGTAACCACCTAGTGATGGTGTATGGTGAGGATGATAAAAAGTAGCCTTTTACTAGATGATTTATCGATAGATAGATAACACTTTATTGTTTACCACAAATAAACCTTAAGTATACATTATCTAAACATAGGTAAAAACAACTGGCGGCCTTATCCCTTAAATCTCTTCCAGGCAACCTAGGATGAATTGGACAGAACAGATAATAGAAGGCGAGAAGGTGTGGTAATTAAGTACCTTCATAATACTAATAAAGTTAAAATAATAATAAACAGTACACAGTATAAGTTATAAAGTGTCAGGAGGCAATCTTTACCTACAGTGTAGTGCCTGGGACATTGTTTGAAATGGAGCCTTGCCCAGCACCTTAACCATCCTCTCAGCTTAACCGGCCATATCCACAGGAAAGACACGGTCAATACGTGTGGGGCTGACTAAGCTGCCGGTTTCCTCACGATGTTTTCCTTCACCGTTTAGAGCTCGTGTTACTGCGCGATCTTGTGTTAGAATCTCCAAAGGCTGCAAATTTGTCGACAAACAAGGGTTTAGATATTATATTTACCATGTTCGATAGTGTTAGATTGGTTGGTCTTCAACATTAATCGCAGTAGTTTGGTCGCCTCGCTGCTCACATTCTGTATGTTAATCCGACGTTGTTGCAACTCCATCTAGCGGACACGACAACTTTTATTACATTTTCACAACAAAGCGCTTCAGTTACGTCACGAGCAAAAATTCAGTCAGAAATCAAATTCATTTATTCAATAGGATCACATAGTGTACCACTTTGAATCGTCTTAAGAGCTAGGTGATTCTACTCCTGTTCTTTCGCGACCAACACCGTGAAGAACCAGGGCAACAAACACGGTTTGAGGCCTAACTTTCTTTTCGGTGATACACTTTTTGTATGATTTTGACTGAGCGCTTCAGCTATGCCACGAACGCTTCAGCTACGTCACGAGCGGTTTAACAGGGGGTCTAAAGTGGCCACTTTAGATGAAACATCAGATATTTCATAAATGCTTATTTCAAAACACCTTTTTCGATAGTTCTCTATAGAATCTATTTTACCCAATTCTGTCAAATAGGGCGTTTTAAAATATGCTTCATATATGAAGCATTGATGAAGAACATATGAAGCATATCTAAGAAGCATTTAAGAAACATTACTGATCTGATGTTTCATCAAAAGTGGCCACTTTAGGTACCCAGTTCACCTGTTTGAGCAGTATATCCAGCATGAGTATACAGCATGTTAGGTTCTGCGGCTTCATCCGATCGTCGCGGTCCTTCTTCTCTTTGTCGTTGGCGGTGGGAGAGTCGCGGCTATCCTTGGTTTTGGACCCATCTGGAATTACAAAATGATATAACTTTAACCTACATACTTAGGTATTTTTTTCACAAAAATAAAACACACAATGTCGACCTAGAGATCTAGACGAATTCAAGAATACTAATATGTACATACATTATGATTTAGTACATTTTAGTTTTTAAAAAATTAAAAAGACTTGTTCCAGCCGCCACATCGGACTTTACGTCAAATCCCATGTCAATTTTGTTCAGAAGAATCCAAGGTCATGCCGTCAGGGCTACAGACTGGACCATTACAATTAAGTATATCTTTTTTTAGTCAATGAAATGAAAAAAAAAATAGTTTATTTGTTTAGTTGTGAATCTGTGAACAGATTTTTTATTGTCCATGATTAGCAAATTCCTTTTTTTATTTCTTAAATTCAATCTGATTTGAAAAATTCTTGCTGCATTTGATAGCTAAACTCTTGAGGAAGGTTATAGGCTACTTTTCATCATCATCATCACCATATACCATCACTACGGGGTACAATGTGGTGTACAATAAAGTGTTAATCTATCTATCTATCTACGGGGGCAAAGCATCGAGGGCGCTGCTAGTCTATCTAGTGCTATCTTTGCATGTAGGTCTTTGTACCACGGAGTATGTGCTACTTATAATTTTATTTTAAGAACTTTTTCTACCATACTTCACGCAAATAAATTATTTCATTTCATTTCATAGTATAAAAAAAACGCCCTAGTTTAGAGTACCTGCAGCGTGCGGCGGCTTGAAAATCTTCTCCGGCATATTGACGACGCAATGACTGAACAGGTCGAACAGCTGAGTCAGCGGGACCTTCACCTCGAGCAGCGATATCGTCTGGAATATAGTCTTCCTTAAACCTTCGCGCTCACAGCTCACACACGGGTATTTATCGCGTCATGTAAAAAGAGCGCTGGAAGAAAGTGGATGTGTTTGGTCTCATGTTTGCGCATAAGTTCGTATGAACAAGTGGCCAACTCTAGTGACGGAGTTTTTAGGCCGCCTTAAGGCCTCCGTCATGGCTTAACGACTTAAAAGCCGGGACCGACATTTAACGTGCCCTCGGAAGCACGAAAGCGCTCAGCTCGTAATACCACTTGCGGTCAACCATCCCAAGAGCGACTGCGCACAACGTTGCTAACTTCAACGATCAATCAAGAACGTCCAAGCAAGCTACAACACGAGCGCTTGTTTGCGCATGGGTTACGTATTCGCAAACATGAGAAGCGTAATGTTGGACGTCTACTGATAAGATGGACAGACGACCTTGTAAAAACTGCAGGTCGGCGGTGGATGCAGGCCGCTTACAACCGCAACACATGGACATTTTTGAGGGAGGCCTATGTCCAACAATGGACGTCCAATGGTTGAGATGATAATGATAATAAAAAAAATAAAAAAAAGTTTATTTGCACAAAATATATAAGTAAGTAAATTTTTAGGTAACTTAAAGACTTACAAAGCAATAATGTAAGTACTACCTGTATAAGATGGGTATGTATAGGAAGTACAAGTGTGTATAATGAAACATGAGACAAAACACACCCCTCCACTTTCTTCCAGCATTCTTTTTACATGACGCGAACTATAGCACGTCTTTAGTCACGGTTGAAATGTCAAAGTACGCGATAAATATCCGCGTAGGATCATAACGTTAAATCAATATTTGTCATAAATTAAAGTCTTCTTAAAAATTTTACATCATTTTAAACAAGAATTGGGAATATTTTTTTTAAGCTTGCAACGGCGCTTTACTTATTTCATTCGAAACTATAAAAAGGGGAGAGTTGAGAGACCATAAAAAGGACACAGATGAGCATTGCAGCACGGGTATTTATCGCGTCTCTTTAATAATATTAAAAAGTGTTTCTTAAACTTTCGTGATCACAACTCATACTATTAAAACATCGAAACTTTGGGATATAATATAAAAAGGTAAATAACGAGGTAAAATCCTGTATATTTAAATTTATTTATAGTTAATGCAATGAATACCAGCACGTCGTACACGGGTATTTACCGCGTCATTTAAGGCGCGGGACATACAGAAAAGACGTAAGACGAGGACGCGTCGCAGACATATGTCTCTTCCGCGTCTCTTTCATAGAAAATGTATAGAAGCGTCGCGCCGTAAAACATACAGAAGAGACGGGGCGCCGTCACATTTTGTATGAAAGGGACGCGGAAGAGACAAATGTCTGCGTGCCGTCTCTTCTATCTGGCCTGCGCCTAAGGGGTATTTACCGCGTCATTGACACGATATAGTATATTTCAGTACAAGTTCGGAAAGGCTGTCATTGCAAAGAGTTCCGACAAATGTCTACCCGAGCCGAGGCGCAGCCGAAGGCGAGGGTTGACAGTCGGAACAAGTTGCAATGACGGTTCCGAACGTGTACTGAACGACTATTTTTAATACAGTTGCGAAAAAATTAAGCAATTTAATCTAGAAAATGGCGCCAACCGTAGAATATAAGAGATTTTTTTTTTTCACCGATTCTGGTAGGCAAAGGGAACTATGCCCATACAGCCAAGTCTTCAGTAGAATTTTTTTATTGATATGAAATGAAAATGAAATTTAATGAGATGAAATGAAATGAAACCTAACCTAACTCATTCAATCAAATCATTAAATCTGATATAGAAACAAATTAGTAGCTTCTTTTTAGAAATATACGTATTTGCGTGAATCATAGAAACTTCTATGATTTTTTTTTTTTAGTAAAAACTTCATGGTTGGTTTTTCTTTTTAATAGACATTATTTTGACAGATGGGAAAGAGAACGCACGAGTGCGGGAAAGGTAAAAAAAAAGCACGAGTGTGTAATAGCCCACTTCCCGAACGCTATACGTCCCTGCAATACGCCACTTTTTGAGCAACTGTATTAAAAAACCATCTGCCTAATTGTCCGCGAAGGTGTAAGCAAGAGTACCTGGAACCACTCCAGCACCGGCAGCACCGTCTCCGGCGTGGGATCGTCCATGACCCGCGCCGATGCGAACTGGTAGAGGTTCCTCTCATCCATGCCCACCATCCCACCGTCCGGCTCCAGGATCTTGGCCAGGGGAACCTTCAGCTCGATCAGCTCCTGATCAACAATTTAGATAAAACTTTTGAAACTATCATGGTTGCAAACATTGTAAACACTATACACTCGAAAATCCAAAAATCATGGTAAATATCCCGTGTATAGTGTTTACAACAATTTAGATGCTATAGGTACAATTAAGAATTTGATCAATTGGCAATATGCATCAATTTTTTTTATGGTTTTAAACGATAGGTTATATCGTTAAATAACCGTAACAAAAATTCCAGCGCCGAAAAACTAAAATTTTATAACAAAAATAATTTTTTAAATTTATCAACATTTTCATGCACTTGAAACGGACGTGACGTCACAAGTCACCAAAATTACACGCGCTTGTAGGTAGAAAAAAAAACTTTCTGTCGAGTTTGAAGGAGTGTGACGTCACAGCATACGTGACAAATAGCGTTGCGTTTCAAGTCTTATGAAATTCCCACTATATTTTTGCACTTTTTAATTATTAATTTCTAAGCGAAAATGAAATAATATTAAAAAATAATTACACACACATAATTCTAAAGCCATAATGTTCATAGAAAAATACGTTTAACCCGCTTTTGAATCAGACGCATGTTCCCAATTGCTAGTCAAATTATGCACTCTAAAGGCTGAGGCCAAACGAGTGTAATTTTTTGAGTTGTGAGTCGCGAAAAATGAGTCGCGTAATCTAATTTCAACAAAAACAGACAACTCATTTTGCGTCGCCTTGTGATCAAACAGGACTTTTCTATGAAAACAAATGCAGCAGAAATTACGCGACTCACAACTCAAAAAAATACGCTCGTTTGGCCTCAAGGCTAACCTTTAGAGTGCGTGCAATTTGACTAGTCCAATTTTATTTCAATTTAAGCGTTGTTATTATAGTATACCCTTAAATGATTTACTAAGTTTATGGCGTCTAAATGTAAATGCGCAATGATATTTATCTACCTTTTCCGGTACATCCGTGCAGATGGCTTCCATCCAGGCCGGCATTATATAGTCCCAGATGGACTGCGTGATGATGCCGTAAGGAATTAGGCAGTACAATCTGAAAACACAGTATAGTAATTCGTAACAGAACCTACTCATTTGTTTTGGAGGTGGGCGTTGAGACTGCTTCACAGTTTAAAACTTTTGCAGTTTCACCGTTTTACTTGTATTTATTGTTCACTTTGTGTTTTTGTTCCGAATAAATAAATTGTATACTTATACGGTTCGTACAAGTGGTCAACTCTGGTGATGGAGTTTTTAGGCCGCCTAAAAGTCTCCGTCATGGCTTAACGACTAAAGGCCGGGACCGACAATGTGTCTCGTAGCACGGAAGCGTTTAGCACGTAATGCCACTTGCGGTCACAACTTAAACGATCAATCAAGAACGTCTAAGCAAGCTACGCCACGAGCGCTTCGATCTAGGCTTAGGTCTAGCTAGTGTACTCTCGAATTCTTTTTTCTTTTGAAAAGGTTTTCCCTCATGTGGTTCCATAAGGTGAGGATCTGTTGAGGATCTTAGTTTTGAACAGAAACTGCGGCAGGAGGCACGCCACGCACACGGAGCGTCGCGTGGCACACACGCCACGGACCCACATACCTGTTCAACCCATCTTTGAGATGCTGCGTCTTGCTAGCGAGCGTGTCCCAGTGTCCCGCGTGCCGCGTGTAGTGCGGCGGGTGCGGCAGGAGGCACGCCACGCACACGGAGCGCCGCGTGGCACACACGCCACGGACCCACATACCTGTTCAGTCCATCCTTGAGATGCTGCGTCTTGCTAGCGAGCGTGTCCCAGTGTCCCGCGTGCCGCGTGTAGTGCGGCGGGTGCGGCAGGAGGCACGCCACGCACACGGAGCGTCGCGTGGCACACACGCCACGGACCCACGCACATACTTGCTCCACTTTCAACTTCTCCACGCTAGCTGCTGTCTCACCTGCAGAGGAAGGATAAATAGAGATGTAAGACAGTTTACTTTTCGTTCATTTGTTCTTCCACCGTCTTCCATCTTTTTTTTTTAGCTAAAATAGATTCGCGTTTGACCACACCCTGCCTGATGTAAAGCAACAGTGTGGTCTAAGATGAAGCACGCTTACCTAGAAGGAACCTATTCTCGATTTGAAGACACCCAAATTATACTTTTCTGGAAATACAGACAGACCCCGGCAAGGATTTCCACATTTTCGCCATGAAAAATGTAGACTGAAAGCGCTTAGTACGAACACTGAGAATATCATTTTTCTCTAGAATTGGAGCGTCTGAACAAAGAATGAAAGAAAGATGAAAAGTGAATTCATTAATGAACCAATCCAATAATGTTGGATCGGTTCAATTGCATCTTTCACTCTCACTCCGAATAAACGAGAAATGAACCGTCTGATCACGAAAGAGAACGTTCACTCGGAGTCGGCCATCCAAGAGGCACGACTTCATTCGATAATATTAAAGGTTGTAACGTATATACGTTATTTTACGTAGATACAATAGTTTTTAGGAATTTAATAATAATAAATAAAACAAAATATCTAGTTTTATTATATTTAAAATAAATACGTAGGTATCGAATGAAAGAAAATACATACTATTCGCTATTTCACATTCTTTTACCATGCCTAAAGTCACAAGCGATGCGCGGAATACTTCCTCATGCTGTGAACTGTACTGTTTACGCTGTCTATGGTGCCGGCATCGGCATAACGGTTTATTACTGCGTAAGCGTTTTCTAACCGCCATTTTGCGAGCTCGGAGTTCAGTCGCCGCAAACCGTCTCAGAGTACAGTCATATTACCTGTTTGCGCGCGCTAGCTACGAACGTTGAATATTCAAGATTTTGCCTATTTCTTTTTACTGATTTTAATCCTAAAACTCATTGCAGTCGAAGGCCATAATTAACTATAAATTCAGTGTAAAATCCCGTATTCGGTAAGTGTTGAACAATTATTTCCACAAAACTGTAGGTAGACTTTGTAACGTATTTTAACGGTCATTTATTTTATTTTGTGTTAATTTCAGCCTTTTTCTCACAATGCTTTCATTAACTAGGTATCTACACAATACACTAGATATCCTACTGCACTTTTACTCTTTCATTCTATCATTTCACTATCATTTTCTCATGTACACTCCGCTCTGATTGTGACACTACATACATCACCTCAGTACTCTCCTCACATAGTTACCAGCATCTTCATCTCGCTTGGCTACGATGGTCACAATCAGAGGGAGAGAACGTTAGACGTGTCCTGACGGAATTTTTATATGGAATTCCAGGGTCCAAGGTTACGGCTGAGAAGAACAAGAAGTTTTGCCGCCAAATCTACCACTGGCGTGTTCATTGGCGTTCCTCCGCGTTTTTCTGACATCGGACACCTTGCGAGACTCTCATCGGCTCCACATCAGCCTGGACTATCCGAGGGGAGTCACTTGTCCACACACTTTTTCAAAAGCAACCGTAAAATCAGTGACCGGGCAATTGAAGAACCGTTCAATAAATTTCTTGTATGACAGTGTAATTTGGTGTTTAATTATTTAAAAACCACCACTAGTCGTAACAGTGGCGCCCAACTTGGGACGAACTCACAGTGTCATTGAAACGTGATTTTGGTCAGGCTGACTACGATTATAGGCTTATGTCCGAAATACGATCTCGCACACAAGGAGAAACTGAGAATATCGTCATATATTTGTCAATAATGTCTGGTCTCTTTTCAAGATTATCTAAAGTTGTATCAGAAGAAGATAAATTGGAAATTCTTCTCCATAACATTCGTCCTTGTTACGCAAGTACATTATCGTCGGTCTCCGAAATAAAAACTATTGAGGAATTAAGGACCTTATGTCGTAACTACGAGAGTATACAATCGCGTCTTTCTCATTTTAGAGAACCTCCACGACCGACATCAGATACTCTGGCACCTGAATTTGCCTACTCTGGTTCGTCAAGTAGCAATAAGCAAAATTATTTCAATAGATCCAATAATTTGAACAATAGGTCAAATAATTTTACCAATGGTAAATCTTATCCTAACCAACAAAATGTCAATGCAAATAGGAGTACTGAATATGTACACGCTGTTGATTCCTATGATAAAAAGCCTCGCTATTGCCCCCGTTGTCGTACGGACACACACAACCTCAGACAGTGTACTGCCAGCAAAGAGGAATTGGTTTGCTTTAGATGCGGACACAAAGGTGTCAAAGCGCCTGATTGCCCAGATTGTGTGGCTAATGGGAAATCGCTTCCAAAAAACTAGTTTCGGAGAATTGTGTGAATGATAGGTTCGATGAACAAGATTGGCAGAATTGGCTACGTACTGTTAGTTCATTTTTTAAATCTTATCACGTTCACACAGTTCTCGATGATAAAGTTCGTGAATTGGATAGTAGGCCTTATATTGTGGTAGACATAAATGGTTTTAAAGTAACAGGACTTTTAGATTCCGGCGCTAATGTCACAATACTTGGGGATAATGCACATAATGCACTCGTAAATCAGGGATTTCAACTAATTGAAAATGATTTTCTTAGTGTCACTGCGGCGGGTGGCCAAGTGTTAAAAAGTGTAGGCTATATGAATCTGCCAATTACTTTTGAAGATCAATTTCACATAATTAGAGCTTTCGTTATTCCAGGCATTAAGCCGAACTTTGTTTTAGGCATTGACTTTTGGCGAAAGTTTCAACTTTGTCCAAAATATGTATTTTCAATTGTCAATCATTCGGACGAAACTATTAATAAATGTTCTTTAGGTGCTTCTCACCAAACCTTCGTTCAAGGTTATACTAATCTCGATGAGGCCCAAAAGCAACAGGCAGATAATGTGATAAACCAGTTCCAAGACATATCTTTTGAGAAGAAAGGTCTAGGTGTTACTTCACTCATTACGCATCACATCGATACCGGCGACGCTAAGCCAATTCGTCAGCGTTATTATCGTCTTTCACCGGAAAAGCAGCGAATTTTAGTTGAGCAGGTAGATGAAATGATTTCTCTAGATGTTGTCGAACCCTGTGAGAGCGCTTGGTCTTCGCCAGTCTTGCTTGTCACTAAAAAGAATGGTCAACCTCGCTTCTGCCTAGATAGCCGAAAACTTAATTCCATCACTAAACGCGACGCGTATAATCTTCCGTACATTTCAGAGATACTGGATAACTTGCGAGACGCACGCTACCTATCTAGCATCGATCTGTCCAAAGCGTTCTGGCAGATACCAATCGCTCCGGAAGACCGTGACAAGACAGCTTTCTACCTGCCTGGCAGAGGTACAATGCGCTTTAAGCGCACAGCGTTTGGCCTTACTAATGGCCCGGCCACACAACAGCGTTTGGTTGACCTGTTGTTCACTGAGTTCGATCTCAAGGTTTTCGCCTACTTAGATGACATAATCATCGTGTCGAAAGACTTTAACAGTCACGTAACCCTACTTTTGCGTGTCCTCGACAAATTGAAGCAGGCGAACCTAACTATCAACCTTGACAAGTGTAAATTCTTTAGTCCCCAACTTAAATATCTCGGATATGTCGTCGATAGCTCTGGCTTAAGGACAGACCCATCCAAAGTTGAGGCTATTTTAAATTACCCGACACCTAAGTCTCGTAAAGACCTCAAACGTTTCCTTGGAACCGCAACCTGGTACAGGCGTTTTGTTCCAAGCTTTAGTACCATAGCGGGACCCTTAAATAAGCTTACTTCTTCTAAAAAGGGTACCCCTTCGTTTAAATGGACTACTGAAGCCGACTCTGCCTTCCAAGAGTTAAAAGAGCGTCTAGTTTCGGCCCCTGTATTATCCTGCCCGGATTACAGCAAGCCTTTTGAAGTGCACACGGATGCTAGTAATTATGGTATCGGTGCAATGCTTACTCAGAACATTGATGGCAAAGAGCATCCAATAGCATACATGAGTAAGTCATTGTCCGATGCAGAGAAAAATTACAGTATAACCGAACGTGAAACCCTTGCTGTCGTCTTGGCACTTGAATACTGGCGCTGCTACATTGAAAACGGCCAGAAATTTACCGTTTATACGGACCATAGCGCTTTGAAGTGGTTTCTCTCCATTACTAATCCTACCGGTAGGTTAGCCCGATGGGGTGTACGTCTGTCAGCCTTTAACTTTGAATTGAAACATCGACGGGGAGTTGATAACGTCATTCCTGATGCTCTCTCCAGAGCCGTTCCGGTTAGTGCCATTAGTACATCCAATTCTTATCAGGACACTAAAGACTCATGGTACAAAAATATTTATAGTGGCAGTTTGAACGACCCTTCTAAATTTCCAAATTTTTTTATCAAAAATAATTCTTTATATCGTCTCTCTAAAAATAAACATGAGCTTACTTCTGAATTCTCATGGAAGGAAGTTGTACCAACCGAATTTCGTGAGAAAATTTTACTTGAGAATCATGCTGAACCTACTGCTGGTCATATGGGTATTTTTAAAACATACCGTCGCCTCGCATTACGGTATTTCTGGCCTAACATGTATAAAGATGTAGTTGAATTCATAAGCACATGTGACAAATGCTTGACTTACAAGTCTCAAAATCATCAGATGCTAGGAGAAATGGGCCGCCCTAAGCAATGCTCACGACCCTTTCAAATGATATCCATAGATTTGATGGGACCTCTGCCGACCACTAGGCAACGTAATTGTTACATATTAGTTGTCACATGCTGTTTTTCCAAATTTTGTTTAATTTTTCCTATAAAAAGGGCAACGTCAGATATAATTAATAAAATTTTAGAGGAATCTGTATTTCTCGTACATGGCATCCCACAAACTGTATTGATGGACAATGGTACCCAGTTTACGAGTAAGGCCACCGACGCTCTGTTTAAAAAATATGCCATACCGAACGTTCATTATACCCCAAGGTATGCCCCTCAGGTTAACCTAGTGGAACGTTATAATCGGACTATTATTACTTGTATCTCGACTTACGTAGATGATGACCATAGATCTTGGGATTTGTTCATCCCTAAAGTGCAGTTTGCAGTAAACAATTCCGTTAATGAGGCTACAGGCTACACGCCGTCGTTTCTAGTGTTCGGTCGCGAACTTGTCACTTGCGGTACACATTTTACTGACAACGATCTTGGTAGTGAAATTTTGTTTTTACCACGTGATCCATACGCTGAAAATTTGGGTTGTTTGTCTAAAATTTTCGACAATGTGCAGTCCAAATTATGGCAAGCACATGCTAAAAACACTTCACATTATAACTTGAGACGTAAATTTGCGGAGTTTAATGTAGGTGACGTTTTGTTAAAGCGTACTTATTTCTTAAGTGATAAAGAGAACCGATTTTCTAAGAAGCTTGCTCCTAAATTTATCAAAGCCAAAATTATTACAAAGAAGTCTCCGCTTGTCTATGTGCTGCAGGACATGGCTGGCAAAAATTTGGGCTCCTGGCACATAAAAGACCTTAAACTTGTCGGTCTGAATAAGTAGATTTTTTTTTTTGGCTACGATTCTTTTCTCCTCGTTTGTGAAGAATTTTTTTTTTATGTTTCAGGCTAATAGTTCAATTAGATTACTTTCGTTATAGTGTAAGCATTAAGAATAATATAAAAATAAAAATAAAAATAAAAAAAAAATTAGTTTGAGTGATTTTTTTTATTTTTTTGCGGATTTTATTTTTTAATTGTAATAAAATCCTTCACTGCGCGCGGGGGTATTGTAACGTATATACGTTATTTTACGTAGATACAATAGTTTTTAGGAATTTAATAATAATAAATAAAACAAAATATCTAGTTTTATTATATTTAAAATAAATACGTAGGTATCGAATGAAAGAAAATACATACTATTCGCTATTTCACATTCTTTTACCATGCCTAAAGTCACAAGCGATGCGCGGAATACTTCCTCATGCTGTGAACTGTACTGTTTACGCTGTCTATGGTGCCGGCATCGGCATAACGGTTTATTACTGCGTAAGCGTTTTCTAACCGCCATTTTGCGAGCTCGGAGTTCAGTCGCCGCAAACCGTCTCAGAGTACAGTCATATTACCTGTTTGCGCGCGCTAGCTACGAACGTTGAATATTCAAGATTTTGCCTATTTCTTTTTACTGATTTTAATCCTAAAACTCATTGCAGTCGAAGGCCATAATTAACTATAAATTCAGTGTAAAATCCCGTATTCGGTAAGTGTTGAACAATTATTTCCACAAAACTGTAGGTAGACTTTGTAACGTATTTTAACGGTCATTTATTTTATTTTGTGTTAATTTCAGCCTTTTTCTCACAATGCTTTCATTAACTAGGTATCTACACAATACACTAGATATCCTACTGCACTTTTACTCTTTCATTCTATCATTTCACTATCATTTTCTCATGTACACTCCGCTCTGATTGTGACACTACATACATCACCTCAGTACTCTCCTCACATAGTTACCAGCATCTTCATCTCGCTTGGCTACGATGGTCACAATCAGAGGGAGAGAACGTTAGACGTGTCCTGACGGAATTTTTATATGGAATTCCAGGGTCCAAGGTTACGGCTGAGAAGAACAAGAAGTTTTGCCGCCAAATCTACCACTGGCGTGTTCATTGGCGTTCCTCCGCGTTTTTCTGACATCGGACACCTTGCGAGACTCTCATCGGCTCCACATCAGCCTGGACTATCCGAGGGGAGTCACTTGTCCACACACTTTTTCAAAAGCAACCGTAAAATCAGTGACCGGGCAATTGAAGAACCGTTCAATAAATTTCTTGTATGACAGTGTAATTTGGTGTTTAATTATTTAAAAACCACCACTAGTCGTAACAGTAGTTCGTCCCAAGTTGAAATCGAATCCCTAATGCTTCTGTACCAATGAATGGCATCCCCCGTAAAAATTTCGGTAGCATTCTTAAGTAGTTTCTCATGAGAAATATTTTTGGCTAGGATAAATTCATCAACACGTTGAATGAACGCTCGGACGCACGTCTTCCCATCATATTTTAATTTTGAGAATTTGTTCTCGTTTGTTCCCTCGCATGTAACATTGACATTAACTGGTAGGCTGGGAATGACAGAAACAGTCGTTGCTTCGCTACTCGTAATGGCAAGAGGATCTAGTGCAGAGTCCTTAAGGGAGTTCAACTTAATAGTAGCTTTCTTATATAACTCGGTACATTCATCGTAATGCTCCTTATTACCGCCGACGTCACAAGCTATGCGATTTAGACGATGATATAAATGATTTAGCAAATTCTGCGCACGAAGTAAAGTATTCTTGTCTAAAAACGTAGAATCAAGACTACTATTTACTTTCTCGAGTACATCAACGACACCACTTAAGTCATCTTCGACTTCAAAAGGACTGGTGAGAATATCTTCAGAAGGAAAAATAGGCCCACATTTAGCAATTTGCTTCCGTAAATCCTGAACAGTAGTAGCAGGAGTTTCGCCCCTAATTGCGACCTCATATTCAAGCTCAGCTTTTTGTAGCGACATGAATTTAACCGGGTAAGCCATGATAATGAACCAAGTGTTTAGGTATACCAGTAAATGTTGAACAATTCAAATCAGTCAAAAAAAAAAAACAACAAAATACTCCGTCTGTTACAAAAGATAATCTAAAATGAATAACGTTTTGGTTGTTTTTCTTTCTTAATTTAAGAAGAAGAAAGGAAAAAAAATTAAGCGTGCAGAAAAACTAAGGCAACAAAAAAAACATAAAACAATAAGCGTCTACAAAAATTTGCAACTAATGTGTACGATAATCACCATTAAAAAAAAATCCTTTTTACTAATAAAATGTACAGTTTATTTAGCTGACTGTACTAATACACAATGATGAAAAAAAAACTATTATAACACCAATTAAAATTACAAGATAAGAGTAACAATTTTAATTATAACAAAATTTTGTGCCGACTGTACCAAACAAAGAAAAAATATTTTCGATTCGAATTTACTGTGGTTTATAAGCGTACACCTTAGTTGCTGCTAACCAAAGATTAAAAGAAAGAAAAAACGTTTTACAAATGAAATAAAGACAAGACAAAACACACCAAAGATACACCCACCTTTCCGAAAGCAAAATCAGTGACCTTCGAACACGTTAAGGCGCCACTGTATAGAATGTATAGAATGTATAGAACAGTGAATGATTTTTTCTACATCATTCTGTCAAAGGCTGGATTTTACCAAACTGGGATTAAGTTTTATCTGGAGATTAAACCACAGATTAAACTGCTGTTTGTTTGAATATCTTGACATTGTAAAGTTGACACCTTATAACCAGGATAATTTGTGTGCACCTAATATTGTTCGGTTGCGCTTTCTAAACAATTGTATTTCGAATTCTGTCGGCTAACGTAATAACTACTCTGGGAGTAAGATGACAGTTTGGTCGAATCCAGCCTAAGTCGTGTGAACTTGGAATGAAAGAAAAAATGAATAATTCACTCCAGTAAACATTCATCCTAGTGAACCGTCTGATCACTATTAGCCAGAACCTAAGTTAGTATTCTGTATTTTTTAAAATAAATAAATAAAATAAAAAAAAACAATCTTACCTTGATAAGCGTAAGAAGTGACGTGGAACCAGTGGAACAGCACTGAGAGGAGTCGCCCTAACACTTCGTCTGGTGTGTCGGCGTTGGGAGTGCATAGACCTACCATCAACCATACTCCATACCTGCGAACAACACAATGAAACACGTAAAAACTCACTAGGGTAGACATCACAGAATTATATCGAGATAGAAGCAAAGAATACCTCGCGTGCCGAAAAGAAGGGTTGAGGACTTCTTTGCTCGCCTCTTTCATTTAATTTGTTGTTATTTTTTTTAAGTCATTTACACTTCTTCCAACGAATTTTGGCATTCGTGAAGTAAGTTTCGATGCGCAGTGCAACTTTTTCTTACCAAATTTTCTACTGCGCAGCGTAAAGCCTAACTTCACGAATGGCTAGATCCATTGTGACAACTGTAATAGTAGTGTAAATGTGATCATACCTGCCCAAAAGCTGCCTATCCTCGACGGATATAGGGTCCGGTATCTCTACACTGAGCGGCGGCTTCAGATGCTCCGTCGAACTATCCGGGTCCTCCATACCGAGTGGCTTAGCGTCCTTTAGCAGGCTGAACACAAAACATGCCCCTTGGCTTTCTAAAACATTCATTAAATATGAAAAAAAAACCACGATTGTAGATAGATAAATTATATCCAACTTAAGAGGCCTGCGACAGGCAAATTTCCATAAAAACGTAATACCGAAATCATTTAAAATTTAAGCATATTTTAATCAGTTTATGTTGTTAGATTAGGAGAGTAGGTATTTATCTAGGTTCCTGTTACACTTTTGTTCCGAAAAACCTACCTAAAAAGAAATGTAAGCAAATTGAATTGAAATCTTTGTAGGTACACCAAAAATGGCATTTATTTTGGTATTACGTTCCTAGGTACGTAGGTACCTTCGCCGGTCCCTTAAGGCTGAGACTCCACTAGAGCGGAGAGGAGAGGAGATGTGTTTAAACAACCAATAGAATTTCGTTATTCACACAATGTCATCACGAGATGTCATCACGAGATTCTTGGTCACTGAAGGGTAGCTACCTTTTCTCTTGTAGTTAGAAAGTTTTGTTCTATTTTGAAGAAAAAAATAATTGCATTTTTAGATTTTTGAAAACAAAGTAGTTAGCATGAAAAAATACATTTATCAAAAAAAAAAACAAGTTGGTCTTAATCGACTCTATGTCCCACCGGAAACACTTTTCCCAAAGTAACTTACTAAATCAAATCGTAAGTTTTTGCATTAATTCAAAAAAACACATTCCATACATTTTCTATGAAAGTAGGTGTTGTAAACATTAGAGCGCCACTTATGCGATTGTTCTTAATTTTTTTGGGGAACATGGTGGAATCGTTCCCCAAAGGCAGAGTAGGTGGTTCCTCTGCAACGGGCCGGCCCATCCGGCCCACTAGCCCGTGGTCTTTCGACCGACAGTTGATGTCGGGTAGTCCTAGATATGTCTAAATTCGTTGGAAACTTTGCTTGTGCGTTTTAGGCATTCTGATGTTAAGTGGCGCCATCTTCGCTGAAGCTCATAGTGCGCAGCATGTTTATGTAGTTCATCTAGCGACAAGTAGATGTCGCTACAATTTTAATTCGTAACTGGCCAAAATAAAGAAGAAAAAAAAAGAGTACATACCTGAGCACGGCCTCCACCAGGTTGGTGTGCATGTCTGCGTGCATGTGCACGGCGGGCGGCAGGCGCGCGTGCACCACGTGCTCGCCGCCGTGCCTTGCACTATCAGTACATACCTGAGCACGGCCTCCACCAGGTTGGTGTGCATGTCTGCGTGCATGTGCACGGCGGGCGGCAGGCGCGCGTGCACCACGTGCTCGCGCCGTGCCTTGCACTATCAGTACATACCTGAGCACGGCCTCCACCAGGTTGGTGTGCATGTCTGCGTGCATGTGCACGGCGGGCGGCAGGCGCGCGTGCACCACGTGCTCGCGCCGTGCCTTGCACTATCAGTACATACCTGAGCACGGCCTCCACCAGGTTGGTGTGCATGTCTGCGTGCATGTGCACGGCGGGCGGCAGGCGCGCGTGCACCACGTGCTCGCGCCGTGCCTTGCACTATCTATACAAGAGTACATACCTGAGCACGGCCTCCACCAGGTTGGTGTGCATGTCTGCGTGCATGTGCACGGCGGGCGGCAGGCGCGCGTGCACCACGTGCTCGCCGCCGTGCCTTGCACTATCAGTACATACCTGAGCACGGCCTCCACCAGGTTGGTGTGCATGTCTGCGTGCATGTGCACGGCGGGCGGCAGGCGCGCGTGCACCACGTGCTCGCCGCCGTGCCTTGCACTATCAGTACATACCTGAGCACGGCCTCCACCAGGTTGGTGTGCATGTCTGCGTGCATGTGCACGGCGGGCGGCAGGCGCGCGTGCACCACGTGCTCGCCGCCGTGCCTTGCACTATCAGTACATACCTGAGCACGGCCTCCACCAGGTTGGTGTGCATGTCTGCGTGCATGTGCACGGCGGGCGGCAGGCGCGCGTGCACCACGTGCTCGCCGCCGCGCCGGCTGTTGTGACGGTTGCCGTGGCACGCCAAGCAATATCTGTACAACACATTCTAATTATACATCTTATACATAAATTGACGACCTCTATGGCGCAATGGGTGAAGGCCCGCTTGTGACACGGGAAGTAGCGGGTTCGATCCCCGCCGCGGGACAAATGTTTGTATGATCTGCAAATATTTGTCTCGGGTCTGAGTGTTTTCTATGTATATTATGCATGTATTTACAAAAAAAAACATGCATTTAAGTAGTATATCAGTCGTGTGGTTCCCATAACACAAGCTCTGCTTAGCTTGGGGCTACATGATGCTGTGTGAAATGACCAGCATTATTTATTTATTTATCTATCTATACCCGACTGACTGACGACCGCGGCGCAGTGGGCGTAGGCGCGTTTGAAACACCGAAGGTTGCAGGTTCGATTCCCGCCGCGAGCACAGAATAGGTACAGAAGCCCGGCTTCGCGAAAACATTATACATAGCGACTCTTGCTGCGACGCAACAAAGTGAAATTCAGCTCGCTTAAGCGCTTAGTGCCTAACGCGATATTCGCCTAAACATTGCTTCTCTTTCTAACGCATAACTCTGTCAAGATCTGGCGCGGAGTAACGCGGACAATTGATGAAGAAATCGGTGAACATACATAAAAAAGAGGGAAAAACCAATTCCATTCATTTCGTCATTTCGTTCGTTTATTAAATAATGAAATGAACGAAATGGTTCATTTCATTCATAGCACCTGGTTTCTCTCAGCAAAGGGTGCACAAGCTGCTGAGATGAAAAATAATGTCTTACCTTATTGGATGGTTTCCATTGTAACTGGCGCACTCATTGGAAAAGCATATCGAATACGCTGCCTTATCTGTGGACCGGCAGTTCTGAAACAACAAATCACAAATCATTTCTATTACTATTACTAGTACAACACACGATATTACACTAAACACTACACAATGAAAGATTTTATAAAGTAACACACACATCACATTAAAACCTCTAAAATTATCAGTGTTTCTCTACTATATTATGCATGTTTTATACATATGGGTCAAAATCAGAGAGGTGAACATTTTGCTTCTGATAACATTTTTGTGTAACAAATAACATGAAAACAGTAACATACGCGTTTAAATATACTGATATCATCTCAAAGTATATGCACCTCGCGTGTTTATTTTTAATAATTATGTTTTGATTGATTTTTTAACAAAAATATGTCTAAATCGTCATTTTGGGAACGCGTCCATATACCATGTTTCGTAATTCAGATTTGTCAATAAAGAAAACGAAGATAAAATATCAATCGAATGTCTGTAATATTAGCTTAACATTTATTTAAAATATTAGAATTATCGTTAAATGAATTCAAAACATTTAAATTTTCATGTTTGGGCTATTGAAATGTTGTCTGACATTTATAAAATCATTTCGTGAACGTGGTCAATATTGTTTTATAGAACTAAAACAAAGCATTGCGCAGATGTCGCAAAAACGAAAATGTGAAGTCCACAAGTCAAAATAAACAATGTTCAATGTATTTTCGGAAATAAATACTTTATTTTGCTGGTAAGTACCGTTAATGTGATAAAATGTCTAGCGTACCTTAATTCCCTGTCATTACGGGAACGCTGTTTGCTAGTTAGTTTTTTGAAATAGCATGTGTTTTTTGTGCAATTCTGACAAATATTACGGCTCACTTATTATTAACCTCTAAAACAAAGATTTATACAAAGATCTTTGTTAAGGGGGGGGGGGGGGGGGTCCAAGGGTTCCAAAATACAAAAATTGACTAGGTTTCCTCCGAACTTAACGGGCTAAGGAGGGGGGGGGGGGGGGTCCGGACCCCCTAAACCCACCCCTTATATACGTCCATGGCTCAACGACTTAAAAGCCAAGACGGACAATTTAACGTACCCCCCGAAGCACGGAAGGGCTCAGCTCGTAATGCCACTTGCGGTCACCCATCCAAATAGTGACCACGCACAACGTAGCATAAAGGCCTACCCAGAGCCAAACACTGTATTTTCCTGTCTACAGGGTGAATTTTTGAGACGGGGCAGTAAGGACAGCTACCTTAACCGTTGTAGCTACAGGTAAACGTTCTTAGGAGACTATCCTTAATTTTTGAAGATATTTCGACCTGCATTCACAGATCTTGAAAAATAGGTACAGTCAGCGAGAAAATGGGCAATTTGAACAAAAACTTTTTTTGATGCCAATCGATCCTGTTTCATAAAGGCTCTATCGGACCAACTGAGGTTAGAGTACTAGAAAAGTCAGAAAACGCTAAAATTTATTTCTGAGACAAGAGAGTAAGGGTTACCTTAGCTAGTTACATCAATGTAACTACAATGTAACTAGGTGGAACGGACGTAACCGTTGTGGCTACAGAAAAACGTTCTTAGGATACTATCCTTAGTTTTTGAAGATATTTCAACCTGCATTCACAGATTTTGAAAAAATGTACAGTCAGCGAGAAAATGGGCAATTTACACAAAAACTTTTTTTGATGCCAATCTATCCCGTTTCATCTAAGGATTAAAAAGCTCTATCGGACCAACTGAGGTAAGAGTACTAGAAAAGTCAGAAATTGCTAAAATGTATTTTTGAAACGGAGCAGTAAGGACAGCTACCTTAACCGTTGTAGCTACAGGAAAACGTTCTTAGGAGACTACCCTTACCTTTGAAGATATTTCGACAAAATGATGAAAAATGACAACGTACGAATACGTTTCGTACAAGTACGTAAAAGTTTTTTAGGTTTTCTGACTTTTCTAGTACTCTTGCCTCAGTTGGTCTTTTAGAGTCTTTTAATCTTCAGATGAAACAGGATCGATTGGCATCAAAGAAGTTTTCGTGTAAATTGCCCATTTTCTCGCTGACTGTACATTTTTTTTTAAATCTGTGAATGCAGATCGAAATATCTTCAAAAGTTAAGGATAGTCTTCTAAGAACGTTTTTCTCTAGCTACAACGGCTAAGGTAGCTGCCCTTACTGCCCCGTCTCAAAAATTCACCCTGTATACCCTCGATAAATAAAGTAAGTGGAAAGTAACTGAAAAGCTAACATGTATCTTTAACATTTAATCTTCTAATTCTCCGTTTAATATTGTTATTTAACTTCATATTTGCTTGTTCATAAATCAACGAAAAAACCACTAAAAATAAAATAATTCTTCATCTTTTTCACTTTCAAAACTTTCACGTGAGTAGTCCTGTGAGTTAAAATAAAATCTTCATCTTCTTCTAAAGTTGATGTTATTTATGTTTTTAGATTGCACCATTGGATAGGTCATTTAATAATTGACATAATTGCCGATTACTTTTTCCGATTGGTTGATAAAGTGATGAGAAATCTCCAAATAACTGCATTTTTGTCGTGTTTCGGAGCGAGCTGCTGTCGTAAGCGCCGCGGCCAAACGCATTCTAAATTCATCTATATTTTAACAAAGCTAAGACAAATATTTGAAGTTGTACTCATCGATGTGCTAATTTTAGTTCAGGGTATGGTCTTAAGGCGCTATCTCGACCTAAAATTAGCGTATTGATGAGAGCAACATCAAATATTTGACTTAGCTTCGGTAAAATAGAGATGAATGTAAATTCGTTCGGTCGTGGCGCTTACGACAACTGCACGCTCCGAAACAAGACATTACTTTTTTTAAAATACCCTTCAATTTTTTGTATTTGGTCTAAATTCTGATACAAAGTTTAATTTATAACTTTGTATCAGAATTTAGACCAAATACAAAAAATTGAAGGGTATTTAAAAAAAAGTAATGTCTTACGAAAAAAATTTAAGTGAATCACAATATTTTATGATTCAGAAACATGCTTATTACAGGTTTTTAAAAAGAATTCTTTATTACATTGCTTACATATTTTTTTAAATCAATTTAAAAATCGTTCCCAAAATGACGTCCGACTAGCCCATAATTTGCATTAACCGCCACAACTTTGGAAATACGTGTTTTTTTGCGTGGCCCTTCTCAGGAAAGTTTCATAACATTTGGCGCTATAAACATCTTTTGTTAAACTCTATCAGAAGTGAACTTAATTTTTCAGATATTTGAAAACGTAAAATGCCCACCTCTCTGATTTTGACCCATATAAACTTTCCTCTCGAATCACTCTATCTATTAAAAGTAACCGCATCAAAATCCGTTGCGTAGTTTTAAAGATCTAAGCATACATAGGGACAGACAGCGGGAAGCGACTTTGTTTTATACTATGTAGTGATGTAGTAATGATAGTGAAGCGAAGTAAGTACCTTATTTTCGCACACCATAGAGACTTGTTGCTGCGGGTGCAAGATATCAAAGAACCTTTGATTAGGATGTTCCCTGAAAACAAAATATTAATTATTCACTACAATATAATTCAGTTTTTAGAACGATGCTAATGACACGGTCATGGATGTTCAACGTAGTTTGCTCGCTGTGTCGATTTCAATCTAACCGGAGAGGAGAAGAGATATGTTGCGAACGACATTATTAGGTAAGTATCATTATTTCTAGGCCACGGACCGGCAAGCGTAGTGTTGGACGTCCACCGACAAGATGGACAGACGACCTTGTAACAACTGCAGGTCGGCGGTGGACGCAGGCCGCTTACAACCGCAACACATATAAATTTTTGAAGGAGGCTGTTTGATGGGGGACATAGGTCCAACAGTGGACGTCCAACGGCTGAGATGATGATGATTATTATTATTATTATTTCCACATCCCTCCGTGTAGATTCTGTGATCACTGTTCATGTGGGGAGAAGAATAGTAGATTGTATTTATAAGGGGGCAAAATAATATTTTGACAGCGAGGGCGCTTTTTTGAATCCAGAGCGAAGTGAAGGATTCTAGAGTAGAATCCCGAGCGTAGCGAGGGATTCTTTAGTAGAATCCTGAACGTAGCGAGGGATTCAAAGTACGTCGCCCGAGCCCAAAATATATTTTGCGCCCGAATGATACACTCTACTTTTCATTACCCTCTATGAGAAAATAAAAAATCTTCATTTTCATCATCTTCATCATATTCATCCTTTTCATCCTCTTCATTATCCTCTTCATCCTCTTCATCATCTTCATCATCCTCTTCATCACCCTCTTTATCATCCTCTTCATCACCCTCTTCATCATCTTCATCCTCTTCATCACCCTCTTCATCCTCTTCATCATCCTCTTCATCCTCTTCCTCCTCTTCAT
The DNA here is from genome assembly GCA_958496255.1 of Camptogramma bilineatum. NCBI lineage: Eukaryota > Metazoa > Arthropoda > Insecta > Lepidoptera > Geometridae > Camptogramma > Camptogramma bilineatum. Next base: position 13,315,934 of record OY292468.1, on the reverse strand, counting down.
CCTCTTCATCACCCTCTTCATCCTCTTCATCATCCTCTTTATCCTCTTTATCCTTTTCATCACCCTCTTCATCATCCTCTTCATCACCCTATTCATCATCCTCTTTATCACCCTCTTCATCCTCTTCATCATCCTCTTCATCCTCCTCATCATCCTCTTCATCACCCTCTTCATCATCTTCATCCTCTTCATCACCCTCATCACCCTCTTCATCCTCTTCATCACCCTCTTCATCCTCTTCATCACCCTCTTCATCCTCTTCATCATCCTCATCATCCTCTTTATCCTCTTCATCACCCTCTTCATCATCTTCATCCTCTTCATCACCCTCATCACCCTCTTCATCCTCTTCATCACCCTCTTCATCCTCTTCATCAACCTCTACATCATCCTCTTCATCCTCTTCATCCTCCTCATCATCCTCCTCATCATCCTCTTCTATCGTATTAAATCCCTCATACCGGCTTTCATATAGTTCTCCCGCGATTTAGCAGGTAATAGATTAAAGTGCGCGGCAAAGATAATTCCGGCGCACTTAAAGGGGATTAAAAACTCATTACTGCCCGCTAAACTTATAAAGAGGATTAAAAACTCATTACTGCCCGCTAAAAGTTCCTTGAAGAGGAATCATCTACTTTGGGTGCACTTAAAGGCGAACAAAGTCGTCCTTTTCGAATAGATGGAATGAAAAAGCTTTATCTTTTTTGGAAAGTGTGGTATAGTTGTTCTATTTAACGAAGTCCGTTTGGTCTTAATTGTATGTGTAGATGCACATGCACGTTGTTTCTGTGTGCGTGGGCCGATTCTGAGCGCTCCCGAACTTACGCACACAGAAACAACGTGCATGTGAACACACACATAAGACCAAACGGACTTCGTGAGATAGAACAACTATACGATGGATGACGTACCGATGGATCTCGTTGGCGCACTCTATACACAGGTAGAGTGGTGGTGGAGTATCCGAGGCGAATGTGACGCTGATGCAGTGGTCGTAGCAAACCTTGGCGGTCACATTGAACCAAGAGTCACAACGAAGCTTGAATTTAGACGTTAATGGATACAGAAAATGTAAGTATAGTATCACAACGCTTCACTTCGACTCAGAGCCAACCAATGTGGGTTTATCATTGCGCTGTGAGAATTGTAGTTTCTAATCCATTGGGGCGCCAGTAATACTGTTTGCTCGCTGTGTCGCTTCCAACCGCAATACATGGTTTGTATGGGAAGTCCAACAGTGGACATCCAACGGCTGAGATGATGATGATTATTATTATTATCTCCACATCCCTTCGTGTAGATTCTGTGATCACTGTTCAAGTGCTCATGCGGGGAGGAGAGAAGCATCTTTTTTTTTAAAGTGTAGTATGGATGACGTACCGATGGATCTCGTTGGCGCACTCTATACACAGATAGAGCGGTGGTGGAGTATCCGAGGCGAAGGTGACACTGATGCAGTGGTCGTAGCAAACCTTGGCAGCCTCCGCCGCGCCCGCGTTGGGGCACATGTCGCGTTGACACACGAACGGGACCAGATCGTCTAGTGGACAATAAAAAAACAACTTAAGAGGCCTGCGACAGGCGAATTTCCCTAAAAACGTAATACCAAAATCATTTAAAATTTAAGCATATTTTTATCAGTTTATGTTGTTCGATTAAAAGAGTAGGTATTTATCGAGGTCCCTGTTACACTTTTGTTCCGTAAAACTTACCTAGAAAGAAATGTAAGTAAATTGAATTGAAATCTTTGTAGGTACACCAAAAATGGCAGTTTTTCTTTTTATTTGTTCTATAGTAAGTTTTTTGGAACAAAAGTGTAACAGGAACCTAGATAAATATGTACCAACTCTCTTAATCTAACAACATAAACTGATAAAAAAAAAGCTTTAATTTTAAATGATTTCGGTATTACGTTTTTATGGATATTCGCCTGTCGCAGGCCTCTTAAGGCCTTTACATCATTACTAGATGATTTAAATTAAACAGTGACAGGAGGCAATCTATGCCTACACTTAATGGGACACTGTAGTGCCTGGAACAATGTTGAGATGGAGTAGGCTTGCCCAGCACCTACACCATCCTCTCAGCTTAACCGGCCATATCCACGGGACAGACAAGGTCAAAACGTGTGGGGCTGACTAGCCGTGGATTTCCTCAACATTTTTTCCTTCACCGTTTAGAGCTCGTGTTAATGGTTAAAAATAAATAGCCATCTTTATTATTCAAACCGAGCTTTTTCTATAATATATTTTTAATTACTTCTTACTTAGAAGATACTTATATAGATATCTTAAAAAAAAAATCACTCTGACTATCCCCTTAGAGATCTACAAAGAATCTAAAAATTTCTAAAGATCACCTTGGGAATACATTTTTACTATAAACTTACTTGCGAACTTGCAGAGCAGTCCCTTCCTATCAAAGAGCTTGGCATCGAAGGGCGGCCAGTAGTAGAACAGTAGTTTAGCTGCGGAAAGTCGCGCGCCCCACGTGCCGTATGCCACGACGCATAACACGTCGCGCACCACACCTTGTTTCATGGACATCAGGCATTCTAACAGCTGGCAGTGGTGAGCTGGAACATATTAGGATTAACTTTTAATGTGATGAGAGTGAATGAAGCGAAAGAAGTGTGTCAGGACCGTAGCTAATGGAGATATGTGATCTCTGCTTTCCCCTATGATGGACGTGATTTTATATATCTACCTATGTGTGTAACTTTTATAAGCAAGTTTCCGATTCCAAAAAAAATCTAGAATTATCCAAACATGTTTTAAGAGCCCAAGTGTTAGTGCACACCAAGTATTATGATATTTGATGTGCTCTAAGGGTTGTTTTCGGATATGAATATCTATAACTTGTTAAACTTTCGCAATTTGTTAACATAATAATAATAGGCCTGTTTCATAATTTTGAAAAATGGTACTACAATGTTCAGAAGTTGCTTCTGATTGCTAAAAATAATATATTTCACAATAACTAATGAGATTTACAGAAAAATAAAACTTTTAAGTTTAATATTTAAAATTCACGCCAAAACGCTTCAATATGTCATGGCGTCTCCTGTGACGTCATCACTGTCACAGCCTTATGTAACCAATACGTACAAAGTGATGTTGGTGAACAATTTTCTAAATAAATTCATTTTAATTGTGAATTCCAAAGGATATAAGTGGTGTGTAGTGCCTAAGTGCGACAATAATTCGAAATAGACACCTGAAAAGTTGTATAAAAACGTTTCACGGAACAAAACTATCTGTAAAAAGTGGTTTAGGTACTCTTGCACGGCGGATCTAAAACAAAGAAATATATTATGTAGGTGCTTAGTAAGCCTGCTAAAGGAACAAAGTTATTAACATTATATTTTTTAACAACAAACAACAAATTTAGTTTCCAATATACTTAGCTTATTTTCGAGATTAATACCTAAGTAGAAGGTATGTATGAAAAAATCTTTATTGTGCTTTTAAATTGATTTTATGGAAAAAACTTTTCTTATTATCTATTATAATATGTCTATTTACGCGGAAGCCTTCACATTTCTGAATTCTGCCGAACAAAAATCATTGTTTGTTCCCAGAAACTCTCCCAACATTAGAACATCCACTATAGGCAAATTAGACGAATTTGCCGTGGTAAATCCTGGTTCCACTATTGTATCTTTTGAGAAAACGACGGACGATAAAATAGATATACCTAAATTAAGCACTAAGAACAAATTAAAACCAAAAAACGACTACCTACCAAAACTTGAAGAGTTATGCGATTTGTATGAATGAAGTTTGTTCTGTTCACTGACAGTAACACTCGTGACGTAATTCGCTCTGATTGGTGTTTCATCTATCATGGCGGATAGCCGTATTTTATGGTTTTATTTTATCAAAAATAAAATTAATCTCACTATAATTTCAATAATAAATATGTTTTACGGAATCTGTGAATCTTAGTTCATTAGATTAATGCATTAATTTAGTGATTACGCATTACAGGAAACACGCCTATTATTATTACGGGATTTTATCGCGAACCTTTTACGGGATGACTGAAGTACTGGAGCTACCGCCGAGAATTGAAAGAAAATAAAAGATACGCGATAAAATCCCGTAATAATAATTATTATTATGAATATCTATTCTGGTAACGTTTCGCTGTTGTGGTATGGTAACAAACATTCAACGAGGCACTCGGTGTGTTTTCTAAATAAAGTATGAAAACAGACAATGATCCCCATCATTCAACATGCATGTTCGTGATCACTCTTAAAAATGAATATTTTATTTGTTTTATGTTTTCAAGCAAATCATCATACCTGGATTGCTGGAGTGTTGGAAGACCATCATGATGATAGCAGCCACCGATTGTGACGCTTGACTCTCCTCTTCTTGTCCGGCGTATTTGCGAGCTGCAATAAACACACAACATAACATTACGTAAGTAATCTGATGTGATGTGCCCGTAATATTGTGCACAAAAAAAAAACACGGTGTGATGTTAACTCCCTGAAGGAGAATTAAGGAATATATCTGCTACACAACGGCGCCCTGATTACGTAAGTACTCTCTTCCCATATCATATCTCACTATCCCATAGTACAAGCTTTGCTTAGTTTGGGGCTAGATGGCGCTGTGTGAAATGTCCGCTAATATTTATTTATTTACTACGCGACCGGTCGAAAAATATCACTAAAAATCGTAATGCTCGCCTGTCGCAAAATACACTTTGGCCATAGCGCATTTTGCGACTGTAATCCGATTTTAGTGATATTTTTCGACCGGTCGCGTAGTGATTGCTGTCGCATTGCTATTGGAAAGTCTTACATAATCAGGGGGCGGGAACGTTGTTAGCTCTAGGGCCTCTATTAATAAACTCGTATTAACTTCTGTCAAAGTTGCGCCATGGATTAAACTATTGCCATCCTTATTTGTCACTGTCTAACAAGAAGGATGGCAATAGTTTAATCCGTGGCGCAACTTTGACAGAAGTTAATACGAGTTTATTAATAGAGGCCTAGGGGTTTAAATGGTCCCAGTTTTAACACAGTAGCGCATTCGAAAGAGCTTTAGAAGCACTATATTTTCTTGAAAGACATCTAATTCCAGATAACATTTTTTTTTAACTTTGGTTAGAGCTCTGCACATTTATATCCTTTAAAATAGCTGATGAGTTTATCAAGCCAAAAGCTTTGCGACGATTGATCCCCAATGAACATTAATCTAAATACTTACTGATAGTAAACGGCAGGATATAATAGCAAAGAAGGTTCAATATTTCCTGATGCAGAGCGACCGGGAACACGGCGACGCAGTACGCCACCAGGTACGGTAGATTGTCTATCATATCGTACTCGAGGAACGGAAGCAGGCAGCCCAGGCATTGCAGGACTGCTTGACCGAACGCTGCAAGACAAATGAAGATTCTATATTTTTTACCCGGCTGACTGTCAAGTCACGGAGCTATTTTAGACGCAGGTTTTCAAATAGGAGGAAAATTGCATGCTGTGTTTATTTTGTCTGAGGGGCTAAAAAGGCCTAAAAAGGGCTAAAAAGGCATATTAAGTTTTGTTCTTGTCCCTTCGTGTGAGTGTTTCTAGGTGTTATCAGTTGTGTTATGAAGTTAAAGCAAGGCATAAAGCCGGGTTGACACGATCCAGTCAGCTTGGACCAAGTGCAACTTGGATGACTCTGATTGGACGCCGTCGTCCGAATGAAGCTCACTCGGACGATGGCGTCCAAACAGAGTCATCCAAGTTGCACTTGCTAAAACTGACTTGGATCATGTCAACCCGGCTTAAATGAGGTTAAAAAGCTAACTGACCCTGGATGCCGTACTGCAGATGCGGCGCGGAGTCCACCAGCTGTGAGATAGCGTTGAAGAGGCCCTTGTAGTCTAAGTTAGGGTACAGAGCCATCCGATCTCCGTCGTTGTCGGCGTCGCGGATCATCTCGAGCGGCGACCGGGGGACATCCTTTAGCACGCCTGAGGAGTTACATGACAACCATGGAGTAGGGATAACCTTACAAAAACTTAAGGTGAACGCACATATAGCGGAGCCAAACGCGCCGAAAGAAGCGCCGCGCACACCTGCCCGCGTCGAATCGTCTGATTCGTCCGAATCGGGCAGGTGTTCGAGGTTTCATACGATGTCATATAAATATTACGGCTATGTTGCAATAGCCGTGGTCGCGGGCAGTTTGCCCGCGACCACGCGATAAAATCCCGTGTCCATAAAACTTTTCAATATGAATAGTGATCGCGAAAGTTTAAAAAAGACTTTCATATAAATAATTCTTAAAATTCGTTTCCGTCGATTAGTTCGGCTCCGATAGGTATGCGTTCGCCTAATTGGCTGTATCTATAGGAAAGATACTTGTAGACTTGTGTTGAGCTCACTAAGCCGCGGGTTTCCTCACGTTTTCTTTCACGAGTGTTTTTAGTGCTAAAAAAAAATATTTTGACCATTCAAGCTACAAATCAGAGATTTTAGCTCTTCCTTTTCACTTTCTGCCTGACGTTGTCTCATAGTGCAATAGTAAAAACTAGCAACTCAATTGAAAATAAATAACGATGGAATATAGTTTACAATTATGTATAAGATTTTATTTTTAACTTACGACGGGATTTGAACCCGCAATGTCGACCTTATCCTGGCCTGGCTCTAGCCAATTGAAAAAACGGGGCAATATCGACGTCGAGACATTTCAATAGTCTCTCAACGGATCAGCGTTTTTTTTTTTCAATGGCTCTACTTCTCGTATATTTGGATTCTCTTGTATGCAATACATAGTGGGGTAAAGTAGTAGGTAGGTACTCACTAAGTAAGGTCTGCGAGAAGTACTTGACGGTATTTGCGATGTCGACGCCGGACGGCAGCGGCTGGATGTTGTGCATCAGCCGCAGCTGGCAGTCGTACAGACTGCGGATCTTCGCCGTGACTGCGTGACGGAACGCATTTTATTAACACTTACTTACCTTACACCATTATTCATATTCATCTGCCAACTTAGAACGGCCGCCTGATTACGTAAGACTTTGCAATACCAATGCGTCAGCAATCACTACGCGACCGGTCGAAAAATATAAATCGTATTACGGTCGCAAAATGCACTATGACCAAAGTGCATTGCGACAGGCGAGCTATAAACTTGCGATTGGCTACCGTAATAGGATTTTTAGTGATATCTTTGGACCGTTCGAGAAGTGATTGCTGTCGGATTGCTATTGCAAAGTTTTGCGTAATCAGGGCGCGGCTTTAGAGTAGGTAGGTACCTACTTATGTTTTTTCTTGTCACCTTTGAAAAGAGACGGCAACAGATTGAGCAGCCATCTGAGCTAAAGGAAGCCTTTAAGTCCATTATGACTAACAGGGTTAGACTCTGACGGTGACGTTTAGTGCAGCTGCACTTAATAGGACAGTAACAGATAATAGTAAGTAGTCAGCAAACTAACAAAGTTAAGTAAAGCAGTCAAACTTTTCTAGACTTAAGTCATTCGAAGAACTTCCACTAAATACTGAGCTTGTCATACTGCTAGTAAGTTTATGAAATAGAAAAGTATTTCTTTGACCAAAAATAGTAAATACAAACATACAATGAAGCCGTCTCCAATAGCGTGAGCTGTGGCCCAGGAAAGAGTTACAGAAGTTACTAATTTGTACCAATTGAAATAAAGTAAAGAATAAGAAAAGAAAGTACCTAGCTATTCTTTGTAATTTATTAACAGCGAATTCTTACTACTGTTCACTATGGTTACCAAAGTTCAAAGTATAATTGAATAGTTTGTTACGCGTTTTTTTATAATTTGTATGTTTTAATTTAAAAACTAAATAATCACTAGCACTTGAAGCGCCAGCCATTTTAATTTACGATTTGCACTATTTATTTTACACTGTACAACTCAAACATACAACTCAAAAAATGCTTGAATATGAATAATATGTATTTACGTTAGTTTCTCTGCTAAAACAACATTGTTTTGCGGTTAAAATTCGCAATCAAGCAATAATAATGAGGAACAGAAATGTACAAAACAGAAAGCACAGGTATACACAGACATACAGTCAGCCTATGTAAGAAAGGTGAGCCACACAGTGAGATCTTGGTTCTGCTAACTCAAAACTAAAATGGAACCCTACAAAGTTCTAATGAAAATAAAAATTAAGACACTGACGAAATCACAAAAAAATGAAATAAGAACCTAGTAGTTTTTGTGTAGGTATTACCTGTTTATTATTTTAAAATTATGAAGATAAAAAAAATATATAAACAGAAGTACCTACCTACTTCAATACAGCAATAAGCTATTTAAGTTTTTTTAAGGCCTGTCATACTCGCATGAGCCATAAGGTAAAACTTTAAATCTTTAATATTTAATTTTATAGTGTTAAACCACACTTTAAATCTTGGCCATAACATTATTAATTACCAAAAAATTTGTATGAAGTTTCAAAGTTAAATAGTCTTAAAAAACATAGAAATTAAACAAACTTAATGTTGCAATGTAACATGGCTAACCCCAACATCAACAGATAATCTCTAAAATCCTTCGAATTTTATGCATGAAAAATTTAAAAATAATACTTAACGTATTCAGTGCCCACGACGTACATATGTCCCGGGTGCAGGCTGTACTGTGCAGAGCCGGGTCAGGGAATGTGTTAATAAGTTAGCAGAACCAAACAACATTAAACATCCATTACAACATCACATTCAGGGTCCAAACAGCTAGAAACACTGATGCATATATAGGGCCAGATCAGGATCAAACAGGACCACCTGGATGCTTCACATTTATCATCAACATGGGGAGAACATATCTAGATGCATTCTGAAGGGTTACCATCTCCTCTCAGGATAAGTTTGTTTAAACTAAGTGACTAAGGCTGGTAACAATGTTTAGAAGCCAGCCGAAAACCACAGTTTTTTTTGTGCCAAGACCAACAACTTCACATTATTATAAGATAAGATAAGATTTTATTTCAGACTAATAAATCCATATCAAATTACTTGACAAAACACATTAAAATTAAAATTACAATTAAATTGAAATTAAAATCAAAATTTAAATGAGTGTGGAGGTAGTCGTTAAGTGGCAACACATTGATTCTTAAACCAAGTTGATCTATTGTAAACAGCTAGCTAATATTCGCTAAGGGTACTCATAGCTCTTAATATTCCTAATTCCTATTTCTATTACCTACTTCTAATTTTTTACTATTTTATTTTTTACTATTTTTATAGGAGGTACCTAGGGGGATTCGAGTGCAATGAATTTTATTTAGTGGGTAAGAAAGGTTTGTTTGCCAAAGGGGGACATTTTTGCTCTCGCTGGAGACAGCAGGACAGAGAGCGGGACAGACAGCCGGACAGCGGGACAGACAGCCTGAAAGCGGGACAGTCCCGCCCAAAGCGGGACGTATGGTCACGTAATGTATCCATGATACTTATTTAAGTTTAAATAAAAATCTTTCAATCTCTAAAACGTATGTCAAATGTTATGTCATCAGACTGCACTGAATTGAAGTGTTTTTCTGTGTATTGGAAGATTATGTAAGAATGAAATGAGAAAATGTAGAGAAAGTTATTTAACAACAACACAGGAAACATTTTGAAAAAAATATACATTTTAAAAGGCTAAGTAAATACAGTAGGTATAGGAATAATTTAGTAAGTAGGTAGGTACCTATAAATATTTTCTAAAAAGTTTGAGGTTTAAAGTTTTACAGCAAGAAATATTAAATTGCATTTAGAAAAGTCTATTTAAAATGAAAAAACCTAAGAGTAGCTCATTCAGTTCCAAAGTTTAAAAGGGAGGAGTCAAGTAGACAGCAAAAACTATTACATAAGGTTCCATTAATACCTATTTTATTCCTAGATTTGAAGCAGGTATTTACAAACAACTATTATTCTAGCTATCAGCTAAGAAGAGGGTAACCCTATGTGAGGTGAAAGCATTATAACCACAGTAAGGTAATAATAAGTAGGTCAGCTTCGGTCACTCAGGCACACCTAAAACTTATAGGTAGGTGTCTAATCGACACCACTCAAAAGTAATGGAAGCAAAGATAGATGGCCTAGAGCTCCTGTTTTCTAAAGGGGAGTGACCATGAAGTGACCTTGTCAACTGATACTGTGTAGGAAGGGGTCGTGCGACAACAGAATACAACCGAACGAAAGTTGCAGTTCACCTTTCTGATACAACGGCTCCGAAGACTGCATATCGCATGTAGGCAGCATTTATAACACAAAAAGCTTTCTAACCAACGACGGCCCGATTGTAACAGCTCTGAAAAATAAACGCGTTTAATGACCATGCAAGCGGGATTCTGATCAGTTTATCTAAGTTCCTAGGCGGTAAACAAACGGTTACTTACAAGCGGCCGCCCTCGTCCCCATGTTTATAAGCTGAATCTTGAAACTGCCCTGCATTGGCCCGCTGAATTACACCCACCGATAACATGAACACAATCGATAGAGGTAGGTCCGACCGCTGGGCGAAAGAGATAAGACCTAGATCTAGATTTTGTTTTCCTTTTCAGATTATTGATCGATCGGACACAAACTGATTTCAGGAAACAGGAACAAGTTCCGTGAAGTTCCGTGTTGTGTTGTTTTGAAATCAAACCGCGCATGTATCGGAAACGTCAAACTCAAATTCTGACTGTATTACCGGAAATGACATTGACAATGGCAAACTGCGGTTCGAAATGTGTAGCAAACTTGCAATCGAAGCGTAGACTTATCAAAATATTACTCTGAAATGTATGTAAATGCAATAAAAATTTGAAACAAATAACCGGATAGGTATAGATACCTATTGTGAAACTTACTTCATCACTCTTAGTTAATATTTTACACAAAGGTACCTACTTAGATTATTTTTATTGCTTTTAATTGATTGCATCGCAATTCGAACCGAAATTTGACGGGTGTGGGCGTTTACCGTTTACCGCCTGAAACTGCGCATGTCCGCTTCCGGTAGAGTCGAAAAGTCTTGTCGGTCGGAGGGAGGGAGTCTAGGAAATTGAGGAACTTCTACGTAACTTTCCCACCATAGTATATAGGTAGGTAGGTAAGTACCTAGTATTATTATTTTATCATCACTTTGAACCACAAAAAAAAACTTACCTACATAGGCCTTCCATCTTTACCTACTTGATGATTTATACCGTGTCAGGAGGAGGCAATCTTTGCCTACACTTATCGGGACACTAGTGTAGTGCCTGGGACATTGTTGAGATGGAGTAGGCTTACCCAGCTCCTACACTATCCTCTCAGCTTCAACCGGCCATAATATCCACAGGAAAGACTGGTCAATACGTGTGGGGCTGACTAAGCCGTAGGTTTCCTCACGATGATTTTGCCTTCACCGTTTATAAATTTTTCGAAACGAAAAATCTATTGATGCACGCCCAGGATTCGAACCCACGACCTTCGAAGCCAACACGGCTCTACAACAAAACTTTTACAACAAAAGGAACAATTAAGTGGGTACCTACCGTGGGCGTATAGTAAGAGGAGGGGGGGGGGGGGGGGGGGGTTTAAGGGGTCCGGACCCCCCGTTAGTCCATTAAGTTTGGAGGAAACTTAGTCAATCTTTGTATTTTAGAACCCTTACAAATATCTTTGTATTTTGGAACCCTTGCACCCCTCCCCCCCCCATAACAAAGCTATAACTACGCCCATGGTACCTACCTAAGTATATCACATGAAATAATGAATAATTTTACTTTTGTTGTAGAGAGAACCTTTAATTGGCTTCTTGAAGCTTCTTCATTGTTAACTGCTAGTGTAAGAAAGCTGTTAAATCTCCAAAAACATAAACAAAATATTTACTTAGGTAGGTAGGTACTTACCTAAATTAGGGCTGATTTTTCAATAGGTACGTAGATAACTTTTATCTGAGGAAATAAATATGCGATTTGACAGATATTGTATTGAAAATACCTATGTCATAACGCCATATTTATTCCTTATATAAAAGTTATTTATCAATTGAAAAATCAGCCCTTAATAAATTAATACGCCAGTAGATCGTATAAGAAACGTTTTATTGTCATGATTGGGTATAGGTAAGTATGTAAATTATCCCAACGATCTTATTGGTAGATAGTAACCTACGTGCTTTGCTTATCTACGTAAACTTAACAATAGTTTAACTTTACTAAACAATCACAGTATCCCGTTCCACGTGCACCTATCTAAACCTAGTTTATTATCACAACATATTTTTAACCTGTATAGAAATAGAAACTAGCAATGCAGGAAAGTGCACATTTCCATTCAGATAAAATATGACGCGCTCTAATCAAAATTACTTAAATACTAAACAAAATAAAAATTACAAATAATCTGCCTTCCCCGATATGGTAAATAATTGTCTAATTCTTAGTTTTAAGTCTAATCTCTAAGTTCTATGCGAAATCATAACCCTCCCGGCTCAGCCGTTGTCGGGTAAAAATATCACTGTTCTAAATTAAGTCCGCAAATCGACAATAGGGTCCGAACGGGCACACATACATGCTTAGACGTATGAGCGCCAGCCAATCGTAGTTTGTTGACTTAAAGATCGCCAGCACACTGCACACGGCGCAAAAAGTATCGCGACTTATAGCCCATAAGGTCGATTTTTGCATTTAAGTGCCAAATGTTACTGTTTTAAATACATTTTCAAATGCTGATCAATTTTGCTTGCAAGTCAAGGTACAAGATAACATCAGAGACAATGAAATTGATTATTTTTAGTCTGAATGTTATCTTAGGACAAAGGACCAAATGTTACTTTGTCGCGTCTTGTAAGTTTGCGACATGTGTCATAGTGCGTACGAGCCTTAGTCCCGTTGGCATTGAAACTAACTGTCTGTCGGCCATTATATCATCAACCGTCCGTCACGCCGGCCAGTGCCTGTTGGATTACTAGCTGCTGGGCGCTTATGAGCTTCTTCAGCTCCTTCACTTCTTGCGTCAACTGCTTCACGTTCTCCGACGTCTCGTCTAGTCTCGCATGCAGGCTCCCAAGCCCCGAGGAGTAACCATACTCTCTGTACCCAGAGTCATTGTTATTCTCGTATTTTTTGAAGCAGGAATAAGCCCCTGTCGTTGAACCGCTCGACGAAATCGTATGTCCGTATTGCTTCCTCATTTTAGCGATGTCGTAAGCGGCCATCATTATGTCTCGAGGCAGCCTTTTCTCGCTAGGATTCAACGGTTTCACACTTAGCACGACTCTGTAGGCTTGCGGAGAGACTAAAGCCGACGAATGTAGTATTTTTAGAAGACATTTGGGCAGGTATCCGTTGAATAAAGCCATCTCCATGTACGATATCAGTTTGGTTTGTCGGACGAGCTTGGACAGGCCTGCCGTTTTCCTCAATCCTTGGATGTCATGCACCGCTATACCGACGAGCAGGTTCATCAGCACAACAGTCACGAACATCAGGAAAAGTACGTAAGTGACTTGGGCAGAAAACTCCAAAAGTACCGGCGGGTCGTTCCCATCCGGCTCGTTCAGCAGGAGATCCAAGTTCAACTCTCCGATCATCATCGTCAAGACAGTTATGAAGCCCATAAACGGATTAGCGAATGATGACGAATCAGGAAATATGACGCAGAAGCTAATCGTGAAGCCGATTAGGATACACGAGTAGGCCATTAGCAACTTTGCGAATTCTTTTTGCACTTTTTGATACATCGCGACGTAGGTTCCGAAGACGGGAAGCTGGCCGATCATCATCATCAGATTGGTCCAGCCGGCGAGCACGGCGAACGCTCCCACGTGGTTCTGCCACGTGTAAGTTATATTCGTATAGATGTACGATATTAGAAACACAGAAACTATCACAAACCACTCGATGACATTCTCCGACTGCATCAGGTACTGCTTCACGGTGGAGTATCCCGCGATTCCGTATACTTTTCTGAATATTTCAAATATCGTGATCCCGGCCAGCACCCACCACTGCATCTCGATAACGAACGGGTTCTTACGCAACAGATCTCCGAGGATCGACTGCTTCTGACAGAGCTCCTGCTCCTGGATGGTCTCCTCCATGTCTTTGCTGCCGTTGTAGCAGTTGTGCGCGAGAGCCGTCAGGACGTACAGCGTCAGACACATTATAAAGATAAAGCTCAGAAACAATCGAGCGACGTAATACTTCCGGATCTTCTCCCACTTGATGTAGAGGAAGGCGGAGCAGAGCGGATGCTGCAGCACCTCCTTCTGCCCCTCGTCCACGAACGTGTTCAGGTAGCTGATCTCGCGCGGGTAGCAGTGCTGCAGGATGCTGCGAAAGTCGAGCTCCAGCTCGACCTCTCGATTGCTCGACTGCGAATGATGCAGCGTGATCGCGCAGTCCAGCTTCCTGGTGATCATCGCGAGCGACGCGGGCGTCTTCCTCGCGATCACGTTCAGCGCCGAGTTGCCCTTCTTGGAGCGCGTCGTGACGTCCGCGCCGTGGTAGATCAGCGTCTCGACGCACGTCGACAGCCCATCCAGCGCCGCCAGGTGCAGCGGCGTGAAGCCGTACTCGTCCTTCTGGTTGACGTTCGCGCCCCAGCCGATCAGCGTCTCGATGATGTCGCAGGCCGAGTCCGACTTGCCGACGGCGGCGTGCAGCGGCGTGCGCAGGTCGAAGTCGAGCGCGTCCGGCTCCGCGCCGCCCTGCCGCAGCAGCGCCTCCACGCACTCCAGGCTGGCGGCGCGCGCGGCGAGGTGCAGCGCGGTGAACCCACGGTGGTTCTTCAGACCGGGGAGCGCGCCGTGCGCGAGCAGGAGACGCACGCAGTCCGCGAACCCGCCGTCCGCCGCCAGGTGCAGCGCGGTCGACTCGCGGTCGCCGACGCGCGTGCGCACGTTCGCGTCCGCGCCCGGCGTGCCCAGCAGCAGCTCCAGACAGCGCGCCGTGCCGAGGTCGGCGGCCAGGTGCAGCGCGTTGGTGCCGCCCGGCTCGATCGCGTTCACGTCGACCCCGTGCGCGACGAACAGACGCAGCGCCTCCGCCGCGTCGGCGCGCACCGCGCAGTGCAGCAGTCCGCCCTCGCAGTTGACGTACTTGACCGGCGCGTGCACCGACGCGCCGCGCGCGATCAGCAGCCGCGCCACCTCGACCGCGTTCCCGAACGCGGCGCAGTGCAGCGGCGCGAAGCAGCGCGGCGTGTAGTCCGGCGCCGCGCCGTGCGCGAGCAGAGCGAGCGCGCACTCCGCCGCGTCGCTGAAGGCGGCCGCGTGCAGCGCGGACAGCCCCAGCGCGTCGCAGCACAGCGGGTCCGCGCCGAGCGCGAGCAGCCGCTCGAGCGTCTCCGTCTGCCGCAGGAAGGCCGCCCAGAACAGGCACACGTTGCGCTCCGCGTCGGTCGCGGCGGCGAGCGCGTCCGCGGCGAGCGCGCCCGACTCGAGCTCGTCCAGCAGGCGCAGACGGCCGCCGGCGGCACGCATCTGCTCGTGCGCGCTCTGACGCAGCGAGTCGGCGCAGATGTGCGCGGTGAGGTCGAGCGGCGGCTCCTCGAAGCTGTCGTACATGTTGGGCGCGCTCTCGGCGGGCGGCGAGGAGCCGGCCAGCACGTACTCGAGCTGCGCGGCGGGCGCGCCCAGCTCGGCGTCGGGCGCGGGGCCGGCGCCGGCGCGGGGCCGGGCGCGGCGCGCGCGCACCCAGCGCGCGGGCAGCAAGCGCGCGGCTGACGGCATGCGGGCTGTGGACGTCTGTCTGCCGGCGGACCGACCGACCTATTGTGCGCCAATTGCGGAGATGGTTCCCGCGCGCCCGCCGGCCCTAGGGCGGCCTTCACGCTGGAGCGGTGATAGGTGTCGTATCGCCGTCGACATCCCGATGGAGATGCGAGCCCGATTGATTTGGAGATCGGTACTTTGGTGTCCGAGCGACGACGATCTATCCGATTGTGCGCGTCCCGTGAGAGTATCCGAACTGTTGCGCAGCGAATCGTCTCATCTATTCATCTCGCGCTGCATGCGTTGTGTCGATGTAGCCGCGCCTTTACTTCACCGTCCGACTATTATCCACCTCGCGGCGAGGGGTAGAGGAGACTGCCGGTTCTCGTCTGAAAGACAATGCCGCAGGTTTTGTTTACAGATAACGTTGTGAACTGGACTTCCAATGATCTCATTTTACGGCTCTTTATCGTCCGTTCGATCTAATTGTTATCCTTAATTTACCAAATATTATCATTTATTAGCCTGACCTTCCATTGTTGTGTGAGAAGAATTCTGATTGTTAGTTAGAATCTTCAAAGTACTTAACTAAAAAAAAACAGGTTTTGTCCGACCGACGCCGACGACGTTTAGAGGAAATCTAAGTGCCTATGTAAATTACATTTATCTTTTTAAGAAAATCAAGATCCTGGTGGAAGCAACTATGGATTTCCCAAGATCTAATGGGCTTAGGTAGGTACAACATAATACAAGTCTTTAATACCTACAGTCAGCGACAATAACCGATGAACATTTTAACTCTCGGGGCTCTCGGGGGCTCTCGAGTAGGTAGAGCTAGATAGATATGATGATGAAAAGCACAAAATGTTTGTCTTTTCTCGGTGTGGTTCAAATCATTTTTTTCCTTCAAAATGTTTTCCCAAGGTATCAGGCTCACCAAAACAGAACAGTCATACATCAATGAACCACTCTCATGACACAGTAATTTGCCGGAAATCCGGTCCATAGGTTTACAATAAGCCCGATTGGTTCCAGCAACCAATTGGACGGTCATCGATGAATGCAAGAATGGTTTATTTATGGTGAATATGACAGGACAATGGGTGCAAAGTCCAAACAGGTATGGAAATACGAATAAACCTAAGTACTTGAGGTAGCTGAAATATGGTACGATGGATGAAAATAGCGTTTGAGCCGTGGGTGAAGTCAATTTGGTAAATTTTAATCATTTTTCGTCTTACGTCATCGACAGTCTAATGTTTTGACGAACAGCGATAATATAGGTACCTGTAGTGGTTAATATTTTCCTAAAGAACAAAACTTTCTATCTACAAAAGAAAAGGTAGCTTTTTTTAACTCTTAGGTGCCTAAAAATTTGCCACACCCTGTATAAGAGTATTTAGATCTCTTGAGAAACTCCCCTTTTTACCCGACTGCGCAAAGCAAAGGAAGGGTAATGTGTTTATCAGTATAAGTTTGTATTTTAATGTTGTTTACTTATAAACTCTATTTTGACAAAGGCGCGGTGGGTGGCCTCGTTATTCTGAGAACAAAAAAAAGTAGAACGATAAATAATTAAAACCAACATAGCAACATAGCTTTACATAATTGTTATGTCGTTATTTGAAAAAATGTTCCAGTAGGTACTTTGACATGGCACATAACATAAGTAGTACACACACAAGTTACCACCTAATGGTAAAATATTTTTCACTGAAGCTATGCGCAAATCACAGAGTACCTTGTATCTTCAAGAAGGCATGAGAGGGCAACGGTTCTTTCTATGATGACAACCGCGCACGCAAGCAAAGCTAATAAAACTAGTAGTTCGCCCCGAACTGAGATCTCGCGCACCGTAGATGGCCAACATTTGGACTTTCTTCTGTCTACCCCTATAATTTCAAGTGCT
This sequence comes from Camptogramma bilineatum, assembly GCA_958496255.1. Lineage (NCBI taxonomy): Eukaryota > Metazoa > Arthropoda > Insecta > Lepidoptera > Geometridae > Camptogramma > Camptogramma bilineatum. The sequence goes on along the minus strand of OY292468.1, from coordinate 13,298,365 downwards.
ACTACTGCCAGGTATGCCTATTGCGCTAGCTCTTCATGGTAAAAAATACTAGCATGCATGCAATACATAATGTCGTGTCTAATTTTTCATTTATTTCATATTTATGAATTCTCGTCGTATTTTTAAAAGTATACGTCCTAGAATAAAAATAATAACTATTTTAGAATGTACAAATAAAGACCTTTCATTTGACACCGCACTCAATATATTTGTTTACTTAACTTTTTTTACCCCAATTATTTTCATTTTTTATCAAAATTTTTTTTATCATGAAAATAAATCAAGTAGCATCTAAAATCATTGCAAACCAAACCGCAACGATGCCACTCTCTTTTTAAGACCGACCAGTCAATGAGCTACGAAGAGATCGAAACTCTATGAAACGGGAGCTCTTGCAGCTCTGGTTTCGTAGTTTTTGGTCTTTGGTCGTATTTCAAAAACTATACATCCTAGATTAAAAATAAAAACCATTTTGGAATGTACAAAATAAGCCCTTTCGTATGACACCCCACTCAATATATTTGTGTAACTTTCATAATTTTTTACCCCCTTGGGAACCCAATATCTTCACAACCCCTTCATCGATTAAGCTCATATGCTCCACCGTAAATTTCCTTACCACAACCTATTGACCTACCAAGTTTCATGCAGATTGGATGAACGGTTCGACAGTTATGCTCGAACAACAATTCGTGAAACATACAAACATACAAACATACAAACATACAAAGCAAAATCGCCCAACTTACCACTAAGATCTTCGCTCGCTTCGCTCGCTCGATCGATTACATATATTCTTTGTCTTTCCTCATAGTTTCCAAACAACAAAAGAATCAATACATTCAGTCAATCAAGTCAGAAACAAAACGTGGTCCATCCAATCCATGGTGACTCCTTGGCCGGAGAACCCATTTCAAAAACAATTTATAAGTAAGTTCGTATGATACGTATTTTAATACATTCGCGGGCGGGGCGTTCCTTCCAAAACGCAACGATAGCGCGATCTAGAAAACGTTCAAATTTAGCAGCGCCATCTAGTTTTTTTTGGTGTAAACTGGAAAACAAAGTTTCAAGCAGAGTTTTGCTTACTTTGGAAGTAAAAATACTTCACGATCAACATTTTTCTTGAATAATAAAATCATTAATATTACCTGTAATTGAAGTCCTTTGTCTTGTTGCAATACCATAATGATTATCCCATGCAGTAGGTATCTATCTTGGAATCTATTGCACAGCTAATTATGGCTATCATTTTACAAGCGGTTCTATAGTCTTCACGTGATTACTAACTTCAAAAACACGTTCTGAAACAAGGCAAATGTTCAATTATCACAAATTAATTCAAGATATTTTGCCGAGGAAGTGTTTTCAAAACTGCATTTATGATTGAATCTGTGATTTGCTCTGATAAATCAACGTCTAACTTCTATCAAAAACTCTAATTCACACACCATAAGTAAGAATACTTACTTTAAAAAAATTTATCTTTTTCCGACTTTTCCTATTAAAACTTACTGAGTTGATAATCTTCAAGGCCTGAACAGAACTTTATAGGTAAGTACAAGTGGCTAAATTAAAAATAAAAAAAAAACCGACTTCAATGTTTTAAGAGTGTTATTAGAATCAATGCTGAGCAATTTTTTGCACTCTCGAGGTGCATTTCACAACTCCGAAGATCCTCGACAGACCCTCACCAAATTTTTATGACACCAATCGGAAAGTATACACTTTCAAACAATTCTGACGAATTGAGAACCTCCTTCCTTTGAAGTCGGTTATAAAGAACTATGGTCTTATGTCGAGTGCAGTCAAAGCCCGGCGCTAGTCTCGTAGATGCAACAGTTAAGACGGAGGAAGCGCCTCATTAGCACCACGTGCGCATGCGCAACTGCCGGCGCCATGACCTTACAGCCTCTAACCTTCCGGTGTCTGTTTACTCGATTTATGAACGAGCCGTTTCGGCCGAGCGGGTATTTGAAGGTAAGTTCGAATCCTAGCCAAAATCAATCGCTTTATTATTTTTTGGAAAATTTAAAAGACAGTCGAGTTAGGCTTACCGCAGACCTGAGTCAGGACAGTCTTAATAGGGCCTCCAGACTCTCGAGAGAAGGCTCGGCGAGAAGTCTCGCCCGAGACTTCGCGAAGAACAAACAAGCTATCCACACTCTCAATTGTTCTCAGTCGTGATCTGTTGCTTATCCGGTATGGACGTCGATTTTGAAACTGCACCCGGTTTGGCTCTGTGTGCCATTGCATACTGTAACTTTGTTAATGTTGTAACTAAAAATAATGTAAAAAAAAAATATATACTTAATGTAAAAAACTTTTATCTTAGTAGTTTCGATATTTAGCATCCCATAAAATAGGCTCAGATTGAAAAAAATCGATAAATTTCAACTCTATTTATTATTCCACATTTTTACGAAAGAAAATTCTCGAAAAAAAACAAACAATATGGATGTCTGCCCACCGCCGCTCATTAATCTGCAATGAGACAAAACGTGAGTGTAGGACCCTTCTCTTTTCTCGCCCGAGAAATCCTTTGGCTCGGCCAAAAATACCGACACCGATCGGAGAACAGGCGAGCCAGAGAACGAGAAGGCGAGAAGCTCTTCACACTCACGCTTCTCGGGTGTTCTCGGGGGTTCTCTACGAGAGTCTGGAGGCCCTTTAAGATTTATATTGCTGTACAAAAAGTATGAAGACGCGCACACTTCAAAGTCTTCAAACAAAACGTCTCGCAGACAAAATTGTCTAAAACCTACAGGAACTGCACAAGAGAGAAAGAAAGAAAGAAAAGTCCGTCCTATGACTGTCGCGATTCAGGTCTGCGCTCAGCCTAGTTAGAAAAAGTATATACCTACTAAGTGTATTTTTACGAATACCTTTATCTTTGGTTTGAAGTATTTATATTCGAAAAACCAACAGCTTAAATAGAGAGCCAATTAAAGGTAACGTAACGTGTAAACGCCGCATAAGCGTTAAAGAAATTCAGTGTTAAGCTCGCCTTGCATCAATGTTGTACTATGGTATCCAGCGGACTTAAAAAGGTTGCAGAATCGCATCAAAGGAATTGAACTATTGCCATCTCTTCATCTTCATCATCTTTTTATTGACTGAGAGTGAAAAGAGACGGCATCATAGTTCATTTCATATTGTGATTCAGCTTTAGCGACCTTTGGTTTACGTTAATCGATAAAGAAAACAATAGTTTAGTTGAAAATATTTATTGTTACACATTTGGGGGCATATACACATAGATAATGTACATATTGTTCAAACTAACATATTTAGGACTATTGAAATCAAATCACGTACCACTAATTGTTAAACAAATTAAATCTCTCGTTATAATAATGTTAGAAGATAACATTTACAAAGTTATTTGAAATCGTACACATTTTTTGGATTAAATGTTCTTATTCTATAATATAACTATTAAAGCTAAAGTAACACGAATATAAATTAATATCTATTTACAAATATTACAATTCCCCTTTAAAATAATAAAAAACTTAGAAAACTGAATGTACTTTGATATTACCAGAGAATGAAATGGCACAATGTAGACCAAATAAACATTTTCGAGAAAATATACTCAATTTATGCCAATTATACTCACGCCAGGTATCTGTTATGGAGATGGCCGGTTTTGTTTTAAAATTAATATTATAGTGTATAGTGTATAGATTTCCAAAATTATGAGTCATTTATTATGTAATAGCTAAAATTATACCTCGATGTAGCTAAAGTTAAATTACGAATTTTTTTCGTAACGAGAATTAACGAGAAAAAACGAAAATTCGCTTTAATAGCGAATTTTTGTTGATGTATTAATCCTCCTTTTTTCCTTTTGACGACTTTGACGAGACTCACATTGTTCGACTGGCTCCACACTGGAACTTGACTATTTAGATTTTAAGCGGATGGATCACCGAAAAGAAAGCTAGGCCCCATACCGTGTTTGTTGCCCTGATTCTTCACGGTGTTGGTCGCGAAAGAACAGGAGTAGAATCACCTAGCTCTTAAGACGAATCAAAGTGGTCATAACGGTCCTACTGAATAAATGATATTTGATTTTGATTTTTTTTGACGAGATTTAGGAACAAAAAAAAAATTGTGTTTATCCTGCTTTGATGTATTAGTAGTGCCATCGGTAATGAGGTAATCCACGGGAGATTTTATATAAGCGTTTAATCAGCCAATAAGAGTAGGTAGTAGTGTCACGGGAAAGTAAAATTTCCTTTCACTCTACTAGTAGAGCCAAGCGGTAGTGCCATGGGAAATAAAGGATGTTGACGTGAGCTAATCGGCCGGAAATAGTGTGAATGAAATTAAACAAAGCGTGCAGAAGCTCACTCAGAAACGAGCTGAGTCGCTGAGACGTTTTGGAAATCCAATCTACCATTTTGAAAGTATCAAAATCGTAAACTAATCAATCTTCGCGTTCAATAAAAATGCCTTTACACTATTAAATGTACTTTGTTATATTAAAACTACTTCTCTAGATAGGCATATCGATATTATATTAGGCAGTATAATTATTTACATATTATTTGGCTATTATTAAGATGAGATTTATTTAGGCATATTACGTAAATTAAGAGTCAGTCAGACTAAGCGAATATTTCAGAAAACTGTCGAGCAATATTCACCTTTCCTACGCCGACTCAAATTATATTTAACATCAACTTCTCTTCTCAAATTAAACAGATCAAAACAGTCTTTCTGCAAAACACAACACAGCAACAAACTCTTAAAAGTTTCTAAACCCACAGATTCACGACATGCATCAATTTTATAATTGTTCCTGGGACATCACTACTTCGTTTTATTTTATATTTTCATCACCTTTATACACAGACTATGTGCCGTTGTAGTGCGATGTTTAAAGCTATGAAGAATATATTTATTAGTCTGATCTAGAGCGCAGTACTCTTTGTGTTGTCCCATTATGGCTGTATTGTAGCATTTTTATATGAACACAAGTCACCAAGAGCTTCGTAGCATTATCCTCATATTTTCTATACGATGTTCTTGGTGTTATACTCATTCTTTCGACATTTTGGCGCCATTTAAATACAGATTCGTCTCTTCTTCTTCTTTACTGTCGGTATCTGTACGAGCATCCATCACTAACATTCCCAATTACGTCATTATTAATCAACCAAGTACCCTATAGCTCGATCAAATACAAATCAACAAATGTATAGTCGTTCCGTTCGCACGGCCGCCTATACGTTTATCTGTACGAACAACCAAGTAACAACAAATCAAGAAAATCTATTCAACCAAGTACAGTTGTCACAATGGATCTAGCTAGGCATTCGTGAAGTTAGGGTTTTCGCTGCGCAGTAGAACATTTTGTATGAAGAAGTTGCCACTGCGCATCGAAACGGCTAACTTCACGAATGCCAAGATCCGTTGAAAGAAGTGTACCGACTATCCTCGCATCCACACGTTGGGGCCAACGTTGGCCCCAATGCCTCTCACCAACGAGTGGAGCTGACATAATTGCATTGGCCCCAACGTTGGGGCCAACGTTGGGGCTGATTTTGCTAGATCCATACGTTGGCGAGAGGCATTGGGGCCAAGGCAAGGGGCGAGGTATAACTCGATCGAGAAATCAACGAATGTACATCCGTCCGGCTCCTAGACCGCGGAGTACTTGGTGCCGTCGTGCCCGTGCTTGCAGGTGCGGCAGTGCAGCCGGCCCGCGCGCACGCGCACGTCGACGCCGCGCGGCGCGCCCAGCCGCGCTCCGCAGACGCAGCACGTGAAGCACCACACGTGGTAGCAGAGGGCGAGGGATTCGATTATCATGGCGGCGCCGCGACCTGGGAACATTGAAAGAAGCAATTAAAATTGATGAATTTTAGAGAAAGGCCAGGTCTAAAGTACCCTAAACCGGCGAGCTTGTATGAAATATGTGATGAGAGTGAATGAGGCGAAAGAGGTGTGTCAGGGTCGTAGCAAGTGGAAGGCCGTGGTCTCTGCCTACCCCTGTGGGAAAGAGGCGTGATTGTATGTATGTATGTACTTCAAAAAAGGAGGAGGTTCTCAATTCGTTGGAACCCCTTTTTTTGATGTGTTAACGTCTTATAAATCGATGATCGCCGGCTGCACGCACGAAAAAGTGCCACGTTCCGCCTGAGCCGAGCGTGCAAGCGAGAGCGCGAAACAAGCGATAGAGAGGAACCATCGGCTTAGACCGATTGCATACTTTTATGAATTGCCGAACGCCGAAAGTATGCAATTTTTCATCAATGTTTTCTTATGACGTTTTTTTTTTATCAACCTATGTCGTCCCACTGCTGGGCAAAGGTCTCCCCCACATCTCTCCAACCATCTCTGTTTTTCGAGATCTCCCACCAAGTCTCCTCAAAGGCGTCGAGATCGTCCCTCCAGCGTTTTCTCGGCCTACCTAGGTATTTATTGATGATTTATTTAAATAGGTACTTACAACAAATTATACAAATTATAGAAAAGCTTAGTAGGTACCTACCAACCTTTCAATATCTTCCGGAATTTTGTGAAATGTTAATGTCCATTCATTGTTTTTCCTTTTGTTTAGACACCCGTAGACACAGCAGTATCTTTTATACGGATTAGACCGTTTAGTTATCGTGCAAAAATCACAAGAAACGATGTATACGAGATCACGATAATTACGCACAATGCGTCTAGTCCGCAAGCCGAGCGAGCGGCAAGTGGCAACCTATGTCGCGCGCCCCCCGAGGCGGCGCGCGTCCGATAAATACCTAAAGTGAGAAGTGAGACAGGCCTGCTGGTAGTTCCTGAGATTAGCGCGTTCAAACAAACAAACTCTTCCGCTTTATAATATTAGTGTAGATAGAAGCATGCTAGAAGGTAGTATTACCGAGTTCTTCCCCGCAATGTGAGCACTTGCGCTTCCCGCTGACCGTCAGCACCTTCTCCTCCCTCACCCCTCCTCCTCCCCCGCCGCCCCCGCCGCCCCCTCGTACCTCCTGCACTAGGTGAGGCTGGCTGCAACAAACAATATGCTTTTAGTATTGATAACCTAACAGATATGTAATTTTTTTCGTGAAATTAGGTCGCGAATCCACATAAAAATTAAATAGGAAGGAATAATTCTCCAACTTTTACTATATTTCTACCTGTAATCTGTAAAAACACGTTGAGAGAGAAGCGTGTAGCGACATCTACCTGTCGTTAGATGAACTACATAAACATGCTACGCACGACGAGCTTCAGCGAAGACGGCGCCACACAACTTCATAATGTCTAGATCTCGCAAGTGAAGTTTTCAGCGGCGATAGACATAAGTATATCCGACCAACCGACAACAACTGTCGTCGGTCGAAAAACCACGGGCATGTGGGCCAGATGGACGGCCCGTTCCAAAAAACCACCTACTCTGCCTTTGGGGAAAGATTCCACCATGTTCCCCAAAAAGCGCTCAATAAACAAGGGCTCTAATTATTGTAAGTTGACTCTAGCTAGCTAGAGCATAATATAATTACGCCAGTAATAGATTGAAATAGAGCTTAGAGGTAATGTCTGCAATCTGTTCAATATACACGGCTCACGCAACATCACTCACACCGACACAACCACTGACACAACCGCTCGGCACGACGGCCGCGATCCGACTGCCCGGTAGGCCGATGTGACGTAAGCGCTTGAGACGGTAGTTGCACACTACAAGAGCTTATGCTGGTTCTGCCGCTAAGAGACAGCCTATAAGAGTGATCAGCTGCTAAAAGAGTGCCTAATGCCTGTAAAAGTAGTGGTTGACCTGCCGCTAAGGGAATGCATCGCGTGCGCAGGTTGGTCGGGATGGTAGGAGTGTCGCTGCGGACGCTTGCTTCGCTGCTCCTCCAGCCGACGCTGCTCTGCTTCCTGCATAGAGAAATAACCATGACATAAAAAAAGAGCGAAAAAAAGAAGAAAAAAGATCATAAGAATTGGCTTTTTAGCGAGAATTTGAGAAGTCATGTTTTCGTTTTTGTTTTATTTTTCAAAACTTGTGTTCTTCGAATGTTAATGTGTAATAATGGTGGATTGTTAACCGTGAAGTGTTTGTGAACGTACATAAGTGTGGGGAAATGAAACAAAACTGGATAGAATTGCATTTCGATTTCTTCAAAAAAGTCCGTGTTGATGTTTCAGTAAAGCCCTACATCTTTACTGAGGCACAAGGGAAGGGGTGGGATATTATATTTATGTATTGTAATATGTATTTGTATATCTTGTTTCTATAGAGGTGAGTGGAAGAGAAAAACATGTTGTGCCGACCCCACTTAGCGTGGGATAAGGGCAGGAGAATGATGATATCTTGTTTCTATAAACTTGAAATATTATTATTTACTTGACACTGGCTGAATGCACAAGCCGTGCAAAGCCAAAATAAAAAAGAAAAAAACATTTTTTTATCAAGTACCTATGGCCACTACTGGGATTTTGTCAGATTAGGCGCACGGTAGTTTATTTAAAAGCCATTAATAAGTACCTGTATAAGCCAATGTTGGTTGTAGTTGGTGGGCTTGTTGCGCATCTTGGCTTGCATCCAGTCAGAGTTTGAGATCAGTTTAGGGGTGGGCGCTGCACTAAGCGCCTGGAATGAAAAATAAAATAATATTAAAATCATTACTTACAGAAAAAAATATAAGCATAATGCAGGACTATTTATTGGTCCGTTTAAAACCGGCTCTATTTCCGTACAATGCATGATACTCAGATCTATTTTGCTATTTGTAACAAGTGGCTAAATTACAAATTTTAAAAAACCGACTTCAATGTTATAAGTTGAGCCATTTTCTGCACTCTTGAGGTGCATTTCTGTTCATAACTCCGAAGATCCTTGACAGATACTCACCACATTTTTATACCACCTATTCGGAAAGTTTAGCCTTTCAAACCAAAAAAGAATTTTCCAAATCAGTTCAGGCGTCTTAGAGTAAATCAGTGAACATACATAAATAAAAAAAAAAACGACTTCAAAAAAAAGTGGTCCTTTTTTAAATTTAAAGTAAATACTTACCCATATTGATAAAAAAAACAACGTGTATGTATGTACGTTACCTGTAAAGACTGCCTAGACATAGGATGGTATCCGTTTCCCTGTGCATGTCCGTTGTTGACGCTGACGGGTGCGTTGACCCCGTTGATCGGTTTCTGCCGCAGCTGCACACTGGTCCTGTCTATGTTCACATATTCCACTGCTGAGGGCACTCGGCTACTTCTGGAATAAATAAATAATTTGTATGATGTTTGAGGGTAGTCTGAGATAATTGGCAGTTGCTCCGTTTTGTGATGATTTTTAATTGATTTTTTTGTTATTCATAGAGTCGGATTGGAGACTTTTGACATTTAAATTGTAGATAACAAAGTGCCAAGTTTGTTTCACTATTCGCAGGCCCGGATTAAGGGATCCAGGGCTCCTAGGCACTTGGTATTTGAGGGCCCCCCCGCCTTACAACGAGGGGTGTCATGACCGCCCCCAAAATCCATGACCAACCTCTAACATCCTGCTTATTATCTAAAAATAAAATACCTAGCTACATAACATAGCGACGCGACGTGAGATACATAGAACATATAACCGCACAGCGTGAACCATAAAGTTCTAACCATCAAAATTGGCTAGTATGGATTGAAAAATAATGTATGATTTGGAAAAGTAAATGCTAATTCGGGCAAGCCAGACTTTAGGGGTATGAATGTTCCGCCATGAGGGCCCCTAGGCTTGCAGGGTCCCTAGGCCCGGGCCTTGTGGACCTAGGGGCTAATCCGGGCCTGACTATTCGGCGACGCCCCGCAAGTTAAGCCATGATGACACTAATCTCACCTCATGGTGATCTCTCTCTCGCTGGAGTCTCTCTGTCTCGGCGGCGCGGCTCTGCGCTCGCGCAGCACGCGGCGACTCTCCTCGACGCCGAAGTGACTCTGGATATGCTCTTCAGAGACGAACGGCTTGCGTTTCAGGTTCTCTTCGTATGCTGGGAGTTCTGGAACCTGAGAAGTTTCATAAATAATGCTTGGGTTTCAGGGTCTATTTATAAGGAGAAGCTGGGAGTATATAGGTACATAACAGGTATAATGCAGATCCTTGCGTCCCAGGGTCTCGCAACCTACGAGATCAGATTTATCAATAATGTAAACTCTTCTTAATCAATAATGTAACTTTCTCTCGTATATTATGGTGGTTGGAGAACCTAGGGAGGCTTCACATGCAGACTTTTATGTTTTCGTCTATCTAAGTAAGCTTTTTACAGAAAGCGCTACAGAACTAGAGAGTATGGTCACAGAACTAGCAATAGAAAGCCAAAAAGTGGGATTAATGATGAACTCAACGAAAACTAAGATTTTAACCAACGGAGAACCTCGTACCATTACAATAATGAATGAAAAAATTGAATTTGTAAACGAATACATTTATTTAGGACAGCTAGTATCATTTGAAAACAACACAGAAAAAGAGATACAACGAAGGATAACTCTAGCCTGGAGGAAGTATTGGGGATTGAAAGAAATAATGAAAAATAGTGTCATCAAAATTTCTATCAAGAAAAAACTCTACGAAGTAACGATATTACCATGCCTGACATATGGTTGCCAGACCTGGTCACTGAGAAGAGAAGACGAAGAAAAAGTGGCCATCTGTCAGCGTAAAATGGAAAGAAGCATGCTAGGACTAAGATTATCAGATAAGGTTAGCAATAACAACATAAGGAAGATAACGAAAATAATAGATGCAAAGAAAAAAACGAGGCTACTCAAATGGCACTGGGCAGGACACATCTGTAGGATGAATAACAATAGATGGACAAAACGCATAACAGAATGGTTACCAAGAGACAGAACAAGAAAACAAGGAAGACCGTGTAAAAGGTGGAGTGATATCTTTAGTCAGAGATGTGGACCTCATTGGATGCGAGTAGCGCGAGACCGAGATGAATGGAAAGGTTTAGGAGAGGCCTACGCCGCAGAGGCGACTACTACTAATATATAAGCAATAAACATAAATGAAAACAGGAACATGCAAACATAAAAACATCTGAACATTTGTAAACAGATAAATAGATATTAAAAATATATAGACAGCGATAGATACAAATAGTTAAGAAAATAGAATACTTATAAATAATTATGATAGTTAAGATTTAGTTGTAGTAGAAAATAAAGGCTATTTTTATTTTATTTTATTTTATTTTTAAGTAAGCTGGGAGATCAGGGACTTGAGAAAATATTTATGCAAATTGGTATTAGCTTGACTATTGATTCAAAAATCCATCTTAAGATATTTGACCTTAAGAAACGTCATGGCATAAATAACACTGACTTATGCAGAATAATAAAGCTCATCTATTGCTGAGTAAAAATAATCTTTGCTTTCAAACTATCTCTTTTCGGGTAATCTGAGGCAAAGGATCTCAAGATGTGAAATTTACCTTAGGTATAACATATTCGTAGTTCTCGGTGACCGGCAATTGGAATGCCGGTGGCTATTCTCCGGCCGTTCCAGGAGAACTTCTGTAAGATACAGCTCTGGTCCCGAAGCAATATCTCCCTGTCTCCTCAAATAAATAGTACAGAACAGGGGTAAAATTACCTTAGGTATAACATAGTGCTCGCTGACCGCCAGATTGGGCATGGAATGCCGGTGGCTATTATCCGGCCGACTCGGTGCCACGGAGATATCCTGCACCGACTTCTGCAAGATCCGGCTCTGGTCTCTCAGGAGGTTCTCTCTCTGTCTCCTCAGCTCCTCCTGTTCTAGCTGCAGCAGCTCTCTTTCGAAGCGGAGGACCTCCTGGGATTATGTGTCATTAGGTGGTTTCTTTAGAACAGTAGAGTGTATAACCGTGCAGAATTTGGTTTGAAAATGGCTGCCAGGAAGATGTTAGTTTGCCATGCAGAAGTTATAACTTATGTTTTTTTATTCTATTTTTATCCAACGGGAACCGTGCATTTTTCCGGGATAAAGCCTATGTCTGATTCCCGCTCTATCTATATTTTAAATTTCAGGCAAATCGGTTCAGTGGTTGTCCAATTATAGAGGAGCAAACATACATTCATCCAAACATTTGCATAAGATCATTTTAAATTTGAATTTTTCAATAATGTATTTTAAACTTTGCGATTGTATAGTTCATTTTATTTGGGTATATGCTGAGTTTAGCAAGTTTACTATTATATTAGCATGTACTAACTACGACTAAGCATAGCAAAGATTGGATAGACATGATAAGAATGCGTAAATTCAAGTATTGAAAGTAGTTCAGTTATCTTCATATTTACAGATCATTAAACAAATTTTAAAATTATTTATATCTCCTTTTGTTAAATCTAAATTATAAACCAAAACTACTTTCAGTTTCTTTGAAGATATGAGACAATAACCAATTGGTGAAATATTGACAAATCCTTCTTGTATTCAATTTTATTTTCATTACCTAATAATCATTTACAATAAGTGTGGCACTTATTTGGCTCAACGGATCAGCATTGCCATCCAGCGCGGTAATACTGCCAGTGTCTTGGGCACGAATCCAACTAGCAGTAGCTTGGATCAGTTGAGCTACCTATAGATCGTTTCCAACGATCCTTAAGCCGGTTTGACACGACCAAAGTCAGCTTTGACAAAGCGCATCTTGGATGACTCTGTTTGGACGCCGTCGGACTCACGTGACTCACTCGGACGACGGCGTCCAATCAAAGTCATCCAAGTTCCACTTTGTCAAAGCTGACTTTGATCGTGTCAACCCGGCTTTAGGAGGCTCAACTATAATAATTTGTGTGTTTTCACCGATATTGTTTATTGTAATAATATAAAACATAGTTCACCTTTGTGTGCGAGTCATCGCAGAGCCCGTCAGGCCAATCCTCGTTAGTGCGACACTGAAATCGGCACGACGGCCATTTTGTTAATGTTATTTACACAAAATGGCGGATGAGGCGGGACCATAATATTAGAGGTTAGTGTTATTCACAATTATGCAAACAAATATAAAAATTTGATTATTTATAAAAATAACAGAAACTTGCATGTGATTTTATTGTAAAATTGAATAATATCTTATTACCCATCAAATTTCATAGAGGAACCGGATTTTTTAAATTTAATATTATGGTTCCAATTATAAAAAAAACATGATGACATTGCACGAACAATAAATAAAAATCAAGAACAATAGAAAATAAAACTACTTGAAAAACTACTGCTAACTAAAATTCGTGCTATAGTGTGTAATCTACTTTACCATTCATGCAAGTAAATAAAAGTTAAGTGCAGTTGTGCCGAAAATAAAAGCCAAAACTACGATTTAATATAAATAAACTTTATTTATTCAATATAAATTATACTACACTATATCGACTTAATAAATCTACCATATACTAATACATAAATAAAAAATATAATAGGCATACTATTTTGTTTGAAATATTTGGATAAATCAAGTTTGAAGAAATATAAAAGCACAAGAAAGCAGTGTTTTAGTTAATATGGCAGCTTTTCACATTTTCTTGGTTATATACAACCTTACCATTTAACAAGTGCATTCAAAGCATTCACAGTGCAAATATTCTAGCCTTTACCGAAATATATGTCTTAAATATAACATACATATAACCCGGTTCATTAAAGAAAGGAATCCAAAATGGCGGCGCTTATTATGTCCTCTCGCTCCGTAAGTATTGACTGAACTAGAGTGCAAGCGAGAGAACATGATAAGCGCCTCGTTCGATTAGATTCCTTTCTTTAATGAACCGAGTTATACTAATTTAGTGTTACTTTAAACATATAAACGAAATAACCACAACCCTAGTGAATTAAGAAGGTAATTTTACAGACTTAAATAGAATTATTATATATTTCGAGAAATATATTACCTAAGTTTAATTTCTACGAGATCTACATAGTAAATAGATAATATAAATTAAATAAATCTATCTAATCCCATAATGTATACAGCTTAAAATCAAAAGACATTAATTATCCTACATTTTGCAATTAGCAAAAAATAAAGAAATATAAGTAAATTAGGATAGTCTTCAAATTACATTTCACTGGTATATGAAACAAAACGAAGATATTATTAAATTAGACAAATCTCATAATTTTGCTATAATCATAGCTTTAAATTTGAATAACACTTATGTCAAATAATATTTTGTCATAATTAATTGACGCAGGTAAATTAACAGATTTTCTTGCACTTATGTGTTTTGCACATAATTTCTAGTTGCAAGTATGGATTAGTGTAAGTCGAATGACGTAGTATTGCAAATCTGATTTCAAATATTATTCAGTTATTCAATATACCATTCATTTACAGGAACATACAATAGGTATGTAATAATGACAGTAATATTCTAATGTAATATTAGTTGGAATGATATAAATAAGAGTAAGAACACCGTATTTGAAAATCATTTTTTTCATATTTTATCTATCAACGCCCATTCCATATTTTTATCTATTGACGCCAGTCGAACCTACCTTTGATTTGTTGAGTACACCTTTTTAAATAATTAAAACTCTACTGATACATTTTTTGAGATAATACTCTCTTACTTTCACTACAATAGCTTATGATATGAGAAACACGGAATTATATGAATTACTCATGAAAAATTTCCTAAGATTTACTTTAAATGGTGATATCTATGAAGCTTTCAAAAATTGTATGTTCAAGATATTAGTAGAATACGTACAAGGATTTCTCACATAAAAATATCGTCAATTTTCGTTGGTAGAATCGAAACAATGTCGGTATCTAAGTTGAAGATATTTTATAAGTAGTTTCCGTCAATATATTGTGAAGACCCTTGAGAAATAAAAAATAAAGATAAAACAAAATATTACCAATGCTAAGGAAATCTGTGGTCTCTGCCTACCCCTATGATGGGATACAGGCGTGAGTTTATGTATGTATGTATGCTAAGGAAATATTCTAAATGAGTAATCCCGTATTTCTCAATCTACTACTTGAAATTTTGCAGAAGAAATAGTCAAAGTGCTGCAATTCCTCAACCAAGCAGTGCAACGGAGCCACTATACCTGCTGTTGCTGTAGCTTCTTGTCCAGGTGCTCCACTTGGTCTCCCTCGAGGTCGTTCAGCTTGGAGGTCAAGTGGTTGGAGAAGTCTTTCTTGGACTCCTCTTCGTCTGAGGTCAGGGTTAGCTGGGTGTATGGCTGGAATTACAAATATTTCCGTTTTTCAAACTTGTTTTGGGATGGTTTGGGAATGTAGATAGGATGAAAAAAAAAACTTCTTCAACAAAGAAAAAAAAAAAAAAAAGAAGAAACAGGTGAAGACGAGTTTGTCTTGGACAGCTGGAAGGTGAAAGAACATACTTGGATCAAATCGGTAAAAGTAAGTTCGTATGAGCTAGTGACCAACTCTAGTGACGGAGTTTTTAGGGCGCCTAAAGGCCTCCGTGATGGCTTAACGACTTAAAAGCCGGGACCGATAATTGGCTTCCGATGAGCCTAGTCCCGTTTAAACAGTAAATCGATTGCTATTTCTTATTACATAAGACTAACAAGAAATAAAAATCATCAGTTTGTTTTAGTCAGTTTGTTTTAAGAGACAAATCTCAATCAATTATGAACTTACCTCACTGTTCTGTCTACTATGAGGGTTGGAGACCTCAGGAGACGACTGGCCTTTATACCAGGCTTCAGCCGAGGGCCCCCTGTCGACGTCCACTCCTGAGTCTCTGCTCTCTCTGAGCTTAGCGTCCATGTCGTGGGACAGTGTCTTCTTGTAGAGAAGCTTCTCTATCTTGGTCTCTTCCTGGAAGGAGAAGGCCTCTTGAGAGAGAGAAAGAGACCGATTTGTCGATGCTTAAACCGACAAATGAGCTTATCAAGATTTCCCAACCGAAGAATGTGGATTCCGTGGCCGTGTTCGGCTTGAGGGGGATTGCTTGTATCAATGCGGGTTCGAATCCCGTCGGAATCGTTAATTTTGATAATACTTTTCATTTTTAAGGAGAAAGAGACTGTTGAGACTGTAGTGATTGTCATGAATCATAATAATAACAAACTTACTGCTTTTCATCGCTCATGGCCCCTAGGCGCTGATAGGCGAATGGTCTTTATTACAATGAAATAAGGATACTGAACAATTCAGCACTGACGAGAGCAATCAGCGTAGCCATTTCTGCTAAGCAATCAGTATCCTTATTTAATTGTAATAAAGATCATTCGCCTATCAGCGTCGACGGTGCTCGTGACAGGAAAACCAGCCCTAGATTAAGAAAATGTGATTATGACTATAAATTCAATTTGGCTTTGTAATAGATTTTCTACCACATACCTGCAGGAAGGAAGTGATGTCCGGCCTGGGAGCCAAGTTGAGGTCCACATCCAGGTAGCTGTCGTCGACCTGGCCTTCAATGCCGAGGAAGCTGGTGCGCTTGTTGCGAATCTCCTTCATAATGCGCCGCGCTGAACTCGTGTGTTTAAAGTTACCCTGGATATTAGATAGATTACGGATTGCATAAGATTGAAAGCTATAACCTTAAAATCTGCAAAGAGTAATTTATGGATGGCGCAGTGGGTGAAGGCCCGCCTGTGACGCAGGAGGGTTCGATCCGGGGCGGGACAAATGTTTGTATGATCTGAAATCATTTGTCTCGGGTCTGGGTGTTTTCTATGTATAAGATGTATGTTTTTACAATAACAAAAAGTATATAAGTATACTAGCTGCTGACCGCGGTTTCGCTCGCGTGTTACCCGGATAAAAAGTAGCATATGTTACTCTCCAGCTCTCCAACATCTCCACACAAAAAATAACGTCAATCCGTTGCTCTGTTTCGACGTGAAAGCAGGACAAATAAACAAACAAATAAACACACTTTCACATTTATAATATGGGTATGGGTACGGATGGGTACGGATATCAGTCATGTGGTTCAGTGTGGTTCCCATAACACAAGCTCTGCTTAGCTTGGGGCTACATGATGCTGTGTGAAATGTCCAGCATTTTTTTAAATCTAGCTCCTAAAACGTTTGAAAGTGATATAAGTTGTCCTATTTAATAAATGGATTGTGATTGGGAGGTCAGTTTTTATTAATTCGAGTAAAACTAAATTAATTTTGGTATCAATGTTGATAACATGTAATCAGTGCATCAACTGATACCGCGAAATCTCAGAGGCACACAACAAGCTATTTTTATTTGTTTCCCCCGAATTACTCATACATTGATAAACATTGATTACAGATACCGAGCATTATTTTATCTTGATAAACATTGATTACAGATCGATCGCAAAATTTATCTTTGGCACATGCTAAGATAAAAAAGTTGTGCGTCAATGTAGTTCTTTCATAAACTTGTGAAATGTTATTTAATATAGGTAATAATTATCAGAAAATAGAAACAATTTAAAAAAACAGCTACAAAAACCACAATCATTGGAATGTCCTAACTTTTTGGGATTTTTAAAAGTTGAAATATGTAAAAACTGAGGAATGTTTGTAAAATTAATCTAACACTCATTGGATCTATGTTGTTTGTTTTTATAAAATAACTCTCAACTGGTAGTGTCTGTAAAAAATTACTCACATTTCCTAATAATTCATCATCCACGTTGTCATCTGTAGGCGGAGGAGGAGGTTTCTCTTTGGGCGGTTCTAGAACATTCGTCGGCATATCCAGTGGAAAGGCATCAGACTCATCCATTGTGTTCTGGTAAAACAAATCAATGTTCTCATACAGAGGAGTCACAGATATCTTCTTAGTAAACTCTGGGTCATCATCGATCAGATCTGTCTGTTTGGTTTCTGGTTCTAAATCATCCATGTTGCTGGTGATGTTGTCTTCCGAGTCCAGCTCTTGGAAGGCTAATTCTAGTGCATCAATAACCTGAAGAATTTAAACCGTTTTTAAACTCCATAAAGAAAAAAACTAACACGTTCAAACTAAGGCTCAAATTAGAACAATAAGCTAACCAAATTAACTCGACAAACAATTTAATATACAAATAATTATCTGAATTGCATTCTTGCGTTTGCATCTTTGCCTTAAGATAAGAAACTGTAAATAAGTCCTACTTAAGAAAAATACAAGAGCAATAAAAACTGATGATTTGCAATTCAAATGATTATGATAAACATTAAAAACAAAATTTATTTGCATATTGAAACTGAAAATAAATAACATGGTAAACATCTCGGACAAAACAAATAAACGGACAAACAATAAGAAAAACAAGGTGAGAAAACAAAAAGGCGTTAACATAACATGCTGCAAAATGAAGAGAATTATGAAGCGACATGCCAGCTACATAGACGTTGACGTCTTACCTTGAGAACCCATCACCCAGACGACGCAACTGTACCTAATTAAAACAATTTGAATTTAAAATGCAGAGACCTACTCACGGAGCAATGACTTAACTAACTAACCGTGTTCAGGAAAGATAAGAAATGTTTGTCAAAGATAAGGCTCGGCAAGATAGCAAACCTAAATTACTTCCTTTTGCGGCCATGAATATTAGCCATGATTTTTATTATGAACCTAGAAGTTATCATGTCAAGGATATAATCTTAATGTCTGATGGTTTAGTTTCAATAGCCGAAGATGATATAGGATCTTACGAATACATACATAAATAAAACCCATACAATTAACAGTGTAACATATATTTTCAATAAATGAATTTACAGATATCACGATTTCTGGATAAATATACTACTTGGACACTAGATGAAAGGGTCTAAGATCTAAATCGTTTGTATATAAAGACGATCTATTTATACATAATGTTGGGGCATACATAAACCCTGTATGAATCTAATGAATAATGTAAGAGCTAAGTGCTAGGAATTTGAAGGTTTAGCTTTAAATTACTACGTGGGACATCGATGTTACGAACAATATTAGTAATAACTTCACTAGATACTAAGGACTGGACACGTGATTTACGACAGAATTAATGTGATGGATAGAATGGTGGGTGAGATCAATAGATCATAAAAATTCTAGAAAATTCAGCCCAAAGCAATCTCTCATGTGGCTTGCGACCGGCAATGTATGAGAAACGCTTGGACCACAAACATTGATACATTAGGCCTTATCGTTTGTATTGGAATTAGTCGATTTCGTTGTTACTTTGTTATTAATAAACAGTATAGTCTTCCTCCTGTTCGGTTCCAAAGAACGCTTGGTTCGCTTCTGCCAGAAAGGATTAGAATCCTGAGTCGTACTTACCACGTCTTTGGTGGGAGCTGTAATGTTACGGGTTTGAGCGACGTCGTTAGGTTTAGTATTACATGTTATGACATTAGGCGAATTATCTACACATTGAACAAGTGAACACTCAGATGTACACGTAAGATCAGCGACATTATTAAGCGTGTTATTTTCGACAGTTTTTAGCATTTTAATGGAATTTTTAGGTGAAATGTTAGTGATTGTGGTTATATTAGAAACAGTTACCATTGGCATGCTCTTCGTGTTAGTAGAAACATTAGTAAGATCATTAGTATTCCCAGCACCAGCGTTCATTTTGTTGCAGATTTCATTCAAGTTTAAGTGTATAGTCATTTTGCCCTCAAAAACTACTGTATCACCCTCTGATGCAGTCGAAATGGGATCATTCAGACTTACACTAGTGTCTTGATTATCCAAACTTTTTAATGTGTCTTCATCTTCTTTGTCCATTTGTATTTCTGTTACTTCTTCAGTGAGGCTCATTTCTTCTGGCTGAGAGACGGCTTGAGCGTAATGGCTTGCGCTGTCATCATCAGCTTTGCTGTATTGCTCTTCTTCTTCCTCTATAATTATGTCCTGCACAACAGTTTGCATAGGAGGTTCTGGAGTCTTCATCATATCAATGGACTCTTCTATTTTATGGTCCATCATTATTCCATCTTCATTTGAAGATTCATATTCTGAAACCATAGTTTCTCCGATGGGAGATGCAACCTGTGTCAAATCAGCGATATCATCAGCTGGAGCTGAATCTCTGGCTGTATGTATTCCACTGTCTTCTGTCTCGATATCACTTGGAACTGTGTTATTTTGTAAATCACCACATTCGAAATCTTCAAGACTCTGTACTCTTTCAAAAGAGCTAGGAGACGATTGTCCGTTTATGTCCAGACTGTCAAGTGAACGACAGAAACTTTGCATTTGATTTTCAATGCATGAAAGACTGGACTTCAATGAACTATCATTGAGTTTTTCATCTGTTTCGTTAATGTGAGTTTCCATTTTTTCACAACGAGCGATCTCCTCTTCAACGGATATTTTGGGTATCTCTTTATTTTTGGCCGCATCAAGGCATGAAAGTCTTTCTTTCAGACTCATGGAAACTTCTTTAACTTCAGTTTTACTGGTCTTGATCTCCTCTTCCGATTTTTGTGACTTTAAACTGGAAAGACGTTCTTTCAACGATCTTGTGTTATTGATATCACCATTAGACAGTCTTTTGACTTTTTCTGGCTCAGCTGAAGCAGATTTCACTTTCTCAAGCGAAGACAGGCGTTCTTTCAAAGGTTTAACTTCAGTAGGCAGCTTTGTAAGGTCGCTTGTAGATTTCTGAACGTGAATCTCTTCTGTAAATCTTTCTAAACTAGACAGTCTTTCCTTAATCGACTTTTTGTTAGCGATTTCTGGCAATTTTGGTTTCGCTAGCGATTCCTGTGAGTTTTCTCTTTCAAACTGTTCTCTTCGTTTGTGAATGTTGACTTTTGGCAAGTCTTTTTTCAGGTTATTATTTTTGGTGTCGTTTGCTCTCTCTTGTTGGAAGGATGAGACTTTTTCTTCTATTTTGTTGCTGACTGACGTTCTGATTCGATTTACGTCTGATTTTTCAGGTGATTTCTCTTTATTATTGTTGACGAGTGTTTTGACCATACTGCTGTTGGTTTGTGAAATTATTCTGGACTTGTAGCCTTCGATGGCGCCTTCGTAGGTGTATTCTTCTGGCTCTGGCGAGCTGATGGTCGTGGTCGTGCAGGTGTCGTATTCGTTGGCACTCGAGCCCAGTTTGCGATTCATATCGCAATTTGACATGTTGTCGACGTCTGAATGGTTTTTGTCCAGGTCCATGCCGTCGCTCTGAAATTAACCCGAATTAAAACTTCCTTCAAAAATGTTGACTTATCTATTTTGAAGGTACTCACGGCTAGGCTGTGTGTATCACAGTCTTCGCTGAGGCTGGACTTCGTGCTGGAAGTGCCGATCCCCAGGTCACTCAGGTCATGCGAGTCGTCCTCTGAGTACAATGCTAGTGGGTTCCGCCTTCTTTTGCCAGCTCTGGAAAAAAGAAACAATATTTGAAATATTTTACATAACTAGGAAAATTAATAGAGCATGTATTTTTAATTATTTCAGTTCTTGTCAAAGATAGGCCATCAAGGTATGCCTAGCGAACCAGAGACAGTATTTATGACGAGCTAATAATAACAGGTCTATGGATAGATCAGATTGTCACGGAGTCATTGTCCGACCTCAGTCACGGCGTGGCTATGTAGGTTGCGCATACGCATAAATGCAATGTTTTAATTATAGATTAAATTATTGAGAACGATGGTCTGCCATCTGGCCTTAGATCTAGATAACGCAATAAAACGGTAATAAAATTAGCTATTGTGTTATGAAATATTAGTCTTTATAATTGAAACATAATAATCGATCGAGCGAGCGAAGCGAGCGAAGATCTTAGTGGTAAGTTGGGCGATTTTGCTTTGTATGTTTGTATGTTTGTATGTTTGTATGTTTGTATGTTTGTATGTTTGTATGTTTGTATGTTTCACGAATTGTTGTTCGAGCATAACTGTCGAACCGTTCATCCAATCTGCATGAAACTTGGTAGGTCAATAGGTTGTGGTAAGGAAATTTACGGCGGAGCATATGAGCTTAATCGATGAAGGGGTTGTGAAGATATTGGGTTCCCAAGGGGGTAAAAAATTATGAAAGTTACACAAATATATTGAGTGGAGTGTCATACGAAAGGGCTTATTTTGTACATTCCAAAATGGTTTTTATTTTTAATCTAGGATGTATAGTTTTTGAAATACGACCAAAGACCAAAAACTACGAAACCAGAGCTGCAAGAGCTCCCGTTTCATAGAGTTTCGATGTCTTCGTAGCTCATTGACTGGTCGGTCTTAAAAAGAGAGTGGCATCGTTGCGGTTTGGTTTGCAATGATTTTAGATGCTACTTGATTTATTTTCATGATAAAAAATTTTTTGATAAAAAATGAAAATAATTGGGGTAAAAAAAGTTAAGTAAACAAATATATTGAGTGCGGTGTCAAATGAAAGGTCTTTATTTGTACATTCTAAAATAGTTATTATTTTTATTCTAGGACGTATACTTTTAAAAATACGACGAGAATTCATAAATATGAAATAAATGAAAAATTAGACACGACATTATGTATTGCATGCATGCTAGTATTTTTTACCATGAAGAGCTAGCGCAATAGGCATACCCGGCAGTAGTAGCACTTGAAATTATAGGGGTAATCAGAAGAAAGTCCAAATGTTGGCCATCTACGGTGCGCGAGATCTCAGTTCGGGGCGAACTACTAGTTATTGATTGAAATGTTGATTGTTTAATGGAGGCACCTCAACACACCTATTAATAAAAGTCTGACGAATATTCTGAGCTCGCACGAAGATACTTCTAGCTAGCAGAAGTTTTGGCTTCATTATTTGTGATAAAAAGGTAAAAAACATAGCGCAAGATGTAAATGTCGTATTTCTACTAAAAACCGGAACTGTGAATCATTTACAGAGTTGGGTAATGCAGAAGTGGTTATGACCATATAGAACGACCTAACAGTATTCATATTGTTCGTGGGTTTTTAGTTCACGTAGTCTTTTATATCTTTCGAAGTAGTTTTGTAATACAAGGTAATATTCAGATATTACAAAAAATACTTATTGCTTATGATCATTTGTTTGTTCAACTGATAGTTGTAGAGTCCTATCCTATGAATTCTTGGGATAAATGAACTAAAAATACACGTGCAGTGCACCAAATGCTTCACCTTTTAGCATGTGTCTTGTATCTTCAAGCACATAAACTACACTCACACTAATAGCTCAGGCAACATATCCGTCGTTCGCCTAGTCCTACTGAATCATTCCTATTTATTCTGTGTCACTATAATTATCTGCAGATACATCACGACTATGTTTGTTGGTGTTAGTCACACACATTGGTGCTGCGTTTGTCATCCTGTCTTCGGAGGAATACGAGGAACCCCTGGTTTGACTTGTTTCTTTTGTACAACGTAAGTTATACTGCGTTAGTTTGAGTATATCTTCGCTGTTCTCTTTCAGATATATTGTTAGATTAACGTTCAAAGTAATCTGACTAAGTTCGTACTAGCTCGTGGTAAACTCTGGTGATAGAATTTTTAAACCGCCTGTTCAGTCATGGTTTACCGACTGAACTGCCGGGCCATTTAATTCAAATAATAAGGTTTAAAACATCGGGATTTACCTACCGATAAATGAAACTAAATAAGGTGGGTAGGAATCAAGACAATTTAAATATTGAATTTTACGAGTCAAGTTTAAAAGAATACCTTTCACATTGTAGCACAAGTTTAAGACCTTTGCCGTCTCAACTGTTAATTTCACAGGTAACCTCCGACCAGAGCCGCACATTAAAAACAAATCTCACACGTTCGAGGTCACACATTTGACCTCTGTTTTCATGTTAACCCATTAGTTAAACTATCGGTTCCAAATGTTGCTGTTACGACCAGTACATACTTCTACCGATTTGTTGTGTCATGTTTGTACTGGGAATTGTTCGTACATTGTTTTTGTAACTTCCGTTTGGCTACCACCGCTTGATATATTAATCCTATCAGGATACATGTTTAAATTAAAATCCACTTTTCACTAACTAGCAATGAGCTTGTCACAGCAAGTGTCGTGTTAATGAGCGATGACCCTAAACTCAGAACACCACTTTCTATTCAAATACGGCGAAAGTAACACATGGTTGACACATACACATTATGAATATTATTTACATTATTTAGGCTGTTACTATTACGTAAAACAACATAATAAACATAAGTTTACAGATGTTTGGTAATACAGTGATGGTATTTGAATTTTTAATTGAAATTATGAGTGCAAAGGTGCTTATCTAAAATGATACAAGTTGAATACGATCAGATCATAGTAATGCGTAGGTAGACTCGATCGATATAGTGCTCGATAGAACCATTTTTTTATGACTTGACTTCGCGGGTCAGTCTTCTTCATCGATAGTGTCAATCGATATTTTCTCAGAAGTTATACCCAAAACTATCTAGTTAAGTTCGTTTTTAAATTCTAACAAATTTTTCTAATCAACATTTAATATCACAGCCACATCGTCACTTACCATCAGGTGAGATTGTGGTGAAACAAAGGTCTATCTAGATTTAAAAAAAAAATCATTATCGTACAGACTTATGACAAAACTTAATACCTACAGTAAGTACAGCATACAGTTTCATAGTTTTGTATGGTTTTGTTCTAACCTTTATCGACCCACATTTAGTGCACCTGTACCCAGTAGAGCAGATTTCCACTCAAAAAGTCAGCTTAAATAATTACAATTCCGGTATTTCCGATGTGATCTTGGCGCCGATGGTACTTGAAAATGAAACGATAGGTTCTTGAGAATCCAATGTGTTGTGGCTTTTCACACGTTCCGGTTACCGGGGGGGCCGGTGCCGGCTACCAGGCGGTGTTTGTATGCAAATTACGCCGGTACGTAAGAAAGCTACCGTACATGCCTATACACTTCGCCACCGCCCGCTACCCGGCAAACCGGGACGTATGAAAAGGTACTGAAGTGTCCATTGAAATCGTACTGATAATAAGATAGTAGTAAAGATCAGAATTATTGTCTCGTACGTTCTCAATTAGGTACTTAACTCACTTGATATGATAACTTTACTAGCACTAGATATTATCTAGAACTCAATAGATCTTTATGCATATTTATAATTTTATATGACTTAATCACGACTCATCAGATTTGAATAATCTATAGAATTATTTGTTCGTAATAATTTGTTCTAATTAAGTGGATAAGCCATGACGGAGACCTCATACGAACATAATATGTTCGTATGAGTAAGTGGCCAACTCTGGTGACGGAGTTTTTAGGCCGCCTAAAGGCCTCCGTCATGGCTAAACGACATAAAAGCCGGGGTTCAAAAGGTGAGTTTACCTTTTGAAATGTAAATTGTTTCAAATGGGCATATTGTCGGTCCCGGCTTTTATGTCGTTAAGACATGACGGAGGCCTTTAGGCGGCCTAAAAACTCCGTCACCAGAGTTGGCCACTTACTCATACGAACATATTACTTAATGGACATAGGCCGTTCCCTGTCGAAGTCAGGGCGGGCCGCTGGCGCTGGTATAGAATAATTGGAGTAGTATATAAATATAAAGTGTATGTGAGGAGCTTCCCGATTCCACACATTCCTCACAAATTCCCTTTCAATTCCTTAACCTTCGGGTCGTGAGGCAATTTGCTCGTGATGCGAGGCACGAGCGGTACAGGGTTCGATTCCTGTGAAAATTGCACCTACACATTCTCAGGCTATTAGGATATGAACAATTTATCTGTTCGAAACAGGAAATACAATCGTTTTATTTAAAAATCGTGGACCAGTGATGAAACCAAATTAAAAAAAAACTAAAAACCGTCTTCACGTCCTTGATATTTGACAATTATAGGACCACCTGGAAAGTCTACTCTTTCAAACGAAAAAAAAAATCAGCAGCATTGTCCAAGTGGGATAGTACCTCGACCGATCCGAAGGTCGTGGGTTCGAATCCTGACCGTGCATCACTAGATTTTACGTGGGTATCGAAAATCGTATTATGCTTATTACGAGCTCTAAACGATGAAGGAAAACATCGTAAAGAAAGCCGCAGCTTAGTCAGCCCTACACGTATAGACCATGTCTTTCCTGTGGATATGGCCGTAAACTGAAGGGATAGTTTAGGTGCTGGGCAAGCCAACTCCATCTCAACACTATCCCAGGCCCTACAGTGTCCCTTTAAGTGTAGGCAAAGATTGCCTTATGACATTGTATAAATCATCTAGTAATGTGATAATGAAATAAGATGCGGATTTTCTCGCAATCGTCATAAAAAGAGGTGTGAAGCTCCAACTGATTTATCAATTTGGAAAGCCCCGGGTTCCCACAGATGTCAAGGTGAATGTCATACCGAAACTGTATGCAAATGTCTTAGGTAACGAAGAAAGTGAAAACTCGTCTGGGTGGCATGAATTAGCGATCTGTCAATGCGCAAACGCAGCCACGGAATTTATTGATGGTTTTATAGTCCTTGATTATTGTTCTCGAATGAAGTAAAATACGTTAAAATCTCAAAAATCAGACTAGCGCAAGACCGCAGTACAACTTTTATTTATTATCTTTGCTTTATACGACATCTTTACGACATGACTGCTTCATAAGGAACATCGTAGAAGGAAAAGTAGAAGGAAGACGAGGAGACTGAGAATTGATTATATGAGATACACACAATAGGTAGTAGATATAGTCTGGGATGCGGATGTCAATTTGCCTTTAATTATTTTATAAAAATCATCCAACCAAAGGTACTAAATTAACATACCGAATGTACCTAATTTAATCGACATAAAAAATACCATAAAATAGAAGTTATGTTCGTTTCAATACCATATCACAAAACCGTACATAATAGAGATGCTAGAGATGATAGAATTTTGCATAAAATCCATTTCTTTATAGTACGTTCTGCGTTGACTTAACGCCAAACAAAATTGAACTCTTAAGACGACACAAGGTCATAGAAAGGATAAATCTAGTACAAGACAGTATTCAATGGGGTAAGAAGGCAAGGCGGCAAAATATAGCATTAGGCCACCTTCGATGGCATTTCCATAGAACAGATAGCTATTAGGGCTAATAGATGGGCAATCACGAACACGGGGGCAATGGTGTGTACAATAAAATGCACAATTTATTAATGGCTGGCTGGTTTTATAATTGAAACTCTCTCTTGGAATTTATTAATGCATGTGGGAAGTTTAAGTTAAGATAAGAAGCTTCAAGAAGCTTCTGTGATTTCACCTTGTTTTTAGGTTACTGCACTATCCACCTTCAAACTATAGGTATAGAATGGAGAAATAAACTGACATTGATACGGGGAAAACTCGAGCTACGTCAGGGTCATTTCTAGTAAAATGAAATCATTATGTAAAATCATACACAATTGTTTACCATTCCAATAGGTGATTATGAATGCACAGTTAATAGAATGTGATCTACTACACATAGATAAGGTCGATAATGCGACTGTGAGCACGAAGTTGGTAAATGCATGAATCGTGGATTTTTGCACGAAAATCCACTCTTGCGCATTCCAAACCGCCAGCAAGAGGCGCGGCGCGAGTGATGGCGGTAATAAGGGCGTAGTGCGACTGCTAGCGATAATTGATTCGCGTGCCATAACCGCATGCATCGCAAATGAAGGTAAATTGAGCAAGGTTATGAGTTAAATAGGACTAGTGCTGATCTCATTATACACATTGAGTGTAAATGGCGGCCTAGGCTATTTGAACATTAAAATTCTGTGGTGCCTTAAGTACACCGATGATCTTACACATGTATTTTCCTATATTATTATTCTGTTGTATTACTAAATAATCAATTACGACTGATCACTTCACTTATCGTAACATAATAAACTTAGCAATCCATATCTTGAAAACCATTGAACCGATTTTGATCAAACTTGCACTGTTCTCGAAATTGAAGTTAAAATATGTAATTGTAAAGCTGGGAACAAATTATCGGACGCGGCTGACGGACGCGGCTGGCAGCCGCGTCTGATAAGTGTGCACACCGTCCGAACACCCAGCGGGCCAGATTGCCTTCGGACGTCTGAAGGTCCAAGGACGCGTCCGCGACTTTCGTCAGATAATGTGCACAGTTCTATGTTCGTTCTATAACCAGATACCTATTCAGTCGCGGCTGTCAGCTGCGTCCGTCAGCCGCGTCCGATAATTTGTTCTTTAAGCCATAAAATTAAGCCATTAAAATGTGGTTCTGTGGTCAATGAATGAGTATTACTGGTCAAAGTCACGTGTCAAATAGTGACATGTGTGAGTCTGATGACGGCTACACGCCTCGCCGCATTGTCATATAGGGGTAGGCAGGTGCAACAAATGCTATTTTCAAATGATCAATATAAAGTATTCGTAAGTATTATCTAGTTATGTCAAATATACACCTACAGATCATGTATAGTCGTATTGCTCATTATACGGACTAAAGTGAAGGAAAAAATGTCATTTTTCCTTCAATTTTGACATAAAACGCATCAAAACTAATCAAAATTGAAGGAAAAATGACATTTTTTCCTTCACTTTTAGTCCGTATAATGAGCAATACGACTTATAGTGCTGATTCCACTTAGAGGGATAAGGGGATGAAGATGATGATGATCATCTGTTCCTCTTCTAAATAGAGATGTGGGAGGAAGTTGAGAGTTAAATGATTCTACTGTGAAATTATTCCTTTGGGAACATTGGGTTGCGGACGATTCGGACACTTGTCCGAATTAAATGTTGACAACGAGAACTTTTAGGACGCGTTTTGGAGTAAACAAACCTGTTCATTGGTGAAATATTTAGTACATACCTCTGGTTACATACATTGTTTAATTTAACTACTCAGTCAGTACTACTGATTAGAAATCGCTGATACCCCATGCTACTCCATTAACCGTTCGGTACTTTATGGTAACGCAATAAATTAGTACAAGTAGCCCGCAAATTTCTCCACACTATCCGCCAGATTAGATGTAGAAGAATTAAAAGCACTTGTTCCGTCCATTAGCAACATGAATAATGCAACAGCCGACAAGAAACAAAGATGTTTAGTTGAAGGACTGATTGCTCCAGGTCAAGACTTTCAAAGGCTTTCAACTAGTTTGCATAGAGATAGCAGTGTCGATGAGTAGTGTGGGAGAAATGTCGATAGTGAGACAAAATGTCAGCAGTGTAGGACAAAGTGACGACAGTGTAGGACAAAATGTCGGTAGAAGAATTGAGTACCTACTTATTTTGATAGTTGCATTTCAAAGAAAATTTTACTCTTTAGTATGAAACAATTTGTTAGAAGAGTTCAATAAACGATATTCCTCATAATATTATCAGTTTGCACGAAAGATATAGCAAAAACATACTTTTTTTATTACATAAATTTCACAAATTTACCTTTTTTATGATTTTTTTTATATGTATAAAGACAAAAGATTGCTAGTTTGTTGAGCAAGTACATCGGCCCATCACTAAGCTATGGTATAGCTAGAGATAGCTTTCAAACGGCCACGAGACGTAATAGGCAACATGCCACGGAACCCGCAAGACGGGAAGCGAGGCTTTTTGCGCACAATCCAATAAAGCACTGCACAGCTACTTCGACGAAACGATAGTCCATCGGTAACAGTTGGACATAACTGCAATTTTTGTAGGGTTTATGTATGGTCAAGGGTAGAACCAAGTCATCTTGAAGTTTTACTCAAATGTGTTATTTCGTGCTTCGGAGGGCACGTTAAATTGTCGGTCCCGGCTTTTAAGTCGTGACCGACAATTGCCGCCATGACGGAGGCCTTTAGGCGGCCTAAAAACTCCGTCACCAGAGTTGGCCACTTACTCATACGAACTTACTTGCTTACTCAAATGTGTTCATCAAAGTTAAAAAACTTTTAAAAATACAAATCAGAAAATAACTTCCTGAAATATAGAAAATATAAACGGCACTTTTCGTGAATAAGCTTTGTGCAGTAATCTTAAGATGTGTGTCCCGTTTTTAGGTTCTTTAGTTTTAGATTGATTTCAGAAACTAGGATATCATTCACAATATAGTACTTATGATGTCAAACCGATACCTGATAACGTCAAAGATATTACACAAGCGACATATCGTATGAGGACTGGTCTAGTAGCACAGGTTGTAAGGCGACACTGGGCACTGGGGTTGGAATAAAACAGGTTCAGAAATAGGTGACGATGAAATGGATATTTGTAGAAATGTAAATAATTTTTCCTCTGCGGAAGATCTAACTATTTCCTTCGGCCGTTTCACTTTTAATAGAAGACATGTATCCGTTAAGGATTAGCTTTCAAAAGAAATGTCATCGTTGACTCCCCCCAAACGCCCCTCTACCCTCTATCTATTCACGATATTTTGACATGTTAAAACTTTTGAAACTATCTTGAAATAATTATAATTTTAACATCTTGTTGAAGTAGCGAACATTGTCATGGAGACTTCATCAATTTTTTTTTTTCGATGGTAGTGATACCTAGTTGTTACCTTCATAATTATTATTACTTATTATAGAATATCTGGGCGACCAAGCTCTGCTTGGGTGCAAATCGAGAAAAAAAGAAAAAGAAAAATGAGTTAAGTATGTATTTAAAAAAAGCTAGGTCTCGATCGATCTAGCTAGGTAGAGACCTAGCTAGATCGATTCTTCGCCCCCGTAAACCGTAAACCTCTGTACCGCAAATTTTATCGAAATCGTTAGAGCCGTTTTCGAGAACGTGAGTACAAATAAACAAACAAACAAATATTGCTCGTTTAATAGAATAAGATAATATAAGATAATATTTCATAAGAAGATCATATACTTGTCGGGGAGAGGGTTCTGGGCGTGAAGTATGGATGGTCCGATATGTTCAAAGACACGAAATAACCAATGTAACGTGTAGTCAGGATGTCTATTTTGTAATCACAATTACTTTCACAAGACTTAAACAGAGGATTGATTCGATTTTTGCCGATTAGAATTACTATCACCATTTAAAAAACAAAATGGAAACGCGGTGAGTTCAACAGAAAGAGACAAAGCTACCCACAGAACATTATTACTATCGAGGAGCGACCGCTCCGCTCCGATGCCAGAACCAAAGTGGCCACGCCGCCCGCCACCCGCTCGAGGAAAGCGAACTGTCCAACAACAAAACTGACTTTAGCACCCTCTGCCTACTTTGTGTCGACCACACCCAAGTGACAATGACAGTTGTCTATTTGACGTTTCCATTATTAGTCTACAGATGGCGTTGTTAACAGGATGTAGTGCAGAACGAAGTATCAAATCAATTAACATTCCCTTTTCTAGCTCCAACTCCGACATAATATGTATTATATTCTTTATACCTAGATAAGTCTAATCACAAATAATTGTATGCTGTGTTCACTGTGTGAACTACAAACTACAAACTACGCCGACTTTGCTTTCTTAGGACTGTCATAATACGTTAAGTTTAGCGTAAATTACAATTTGTGAACCATAAACTTTCATATGACACCCCATTAAATTTATTTGTATAACTTTTATTTTTTTACCCCCTTGAGTACCTAATATCTTTACAACCCCTTCATTGATTAAGCCCATAAGCACTCGGGTCACTCGACACTGGATATATGCACCAACCGGAGTTTAAAACACTAAAAAACACGCTATAGTTACATACGAGTCGATAAAGTACAAAATTACAGTACTAAAATTAACTATGTAAATTAATTTTAGATTAAAAAATAAACTAAAAACCACGTCTTTATTTATTTATTTAGAATGCGTTGTCATCGAGTTGTGAGCTACCCTGACAGTTTTAGCCGGCCAGCTACACGGAAAGTGCTCGAAATTTTAGTCGCGCGAGATTTCCCCCGGAACGACAGACAGATAGACAGACGAACAAGAAAGTGACTATATAAGTATAATAAAAACGTGGTAAAATAATAATGTCATTGATCCTTGATAAGTGTGCACATTTTGATCCGACGTTTTGAAATGGATTAAAACTACGTTCTAAGATTCTGTTGACATAGATGAATACAAGTGAAGCTAAAAAAAACTAAATTCGGGGTAATATCCCACTTGGCCAAGACAGTCCTTGAACAAAAGCCAAATTATATAGTTGAGAATGCGACTCCACTCCATTTTGTTCCGAATGACATTCGATTTCGACTAGTCCTATTATATAACAAATGAGAGAAGTTTGTGTGAATGTTTGTTTTACCACGTATCTCCGTAACTACTAAACTAATTTTGCCGATTTTTTGTTCTACTCGTAATCTATAGTGATCTTCGATCTTCTGTTCTATCTAACAAGAAGGTGAAAAAAGGAGGCAAGTTTCTAAGAAATAAATGTACCTAATTTCTTAAATAACAATAAAATAATAAGTACTAAGTTATGAATTTTTAAAGGGGTTGCAATAAAGTTCTATTTTAAATAAATATTTTCTGGTTTGATTCACCAGAGTAATTAAATACCTACTTTATTTTTATTTTATTCAAAATTACCCTTAGGGAGGGACTGTGCATTATTACTAAGGTCGTAAAGTTAGTATTGTTTTTCCTAATCGAAAAAAAACTAAATACTTACTAACTTTATGACTTTTTGGTTTCATTTTCTGTTACCTGTACAAAGCCGGGGCGGGCAAATAGCTTGTCAAATGTCAAAATGTCAAAACGCGCGTGGATCCGACCTTGTGACCGCCCAGAAGCGGAATGAGCTGCGTTCGATTCTGTGTTTATTTATATAGCAACTCGGGACTCAATAAGGTTGATTTTCGGTTGATCCGTTTAACTCTCTGTGCTCAGAAGTAAAGCTCAAAACTAATTTTGCTTATTATGAGAAAAATAAACAGTCTAGGTAAACGATAACTTAGAAGCAAATAAAAGACTAAATTTCCTTTCTGTGAGTATTTATTTTGTATATGTAGCTGAACTGGTTTTCAAGAAAAATGCAAAAATCTTGAGAAAAGGTGTCATTTTCAAAACGTAAAAGTATCATGTAAATTTCTATTAATCGTGTTTCTGCCTTTAGAACTAAATAGAAAAAAGATTAAAAAATCACATAATTGGAGTTGTAACTTGATGAGATATTCCGTTTAGTTACAATTTGCAGGCAAACAATCATAACCGTTTTGGAGCTTGGCCAGTCAATGTAAATTCCATAGAAATCAGATTGATATATTCAAATGCCAAATTAAATTAATGACCACATTGCCTTACGTACATAATAGTGAATGCAATATAACTACTAGAAGGTAAATAATGACCAATAAAACATTATAGTACCGTCTATTCTAAGACCAATTTAAATTTTAGTGATGGTACAATCGATTATGTACAGTACAAAGCGACTTGCAATTGTAACCTTGTGATGCTTTTTGTAATAGCATGGGAGTTTAATTATAAGTATTTCACAATGTAACGGAGGTTTTACATCAATGAAACAATGTTACTTGGGACGTAGGAGGCGCACGTGGATATAAAGCTGGTCGTACATCAAACCCACGCAATGGACATAAAGTTTTGTTCAGCTCACGATGACACAATACGTAAAGTCTTGGATGATGTAGCTATTAATCATTGTGATAACGCTAGCACGTATGTACCTGCTGATTTCAAAACGTTTACATTCCAAAGTACGGATACGGTTTATCTAGAATGTGCTGAAGAGACTTTCATAGATAACAACAGATACTCGGAGATGCCAAGTCAATATTTGATTGACAAGCGAGCTAGTTGAACACTCAAAGATATCAGCAACAAGGCACGCACTGGAAATCTTTTATTGTTATTATGGTAATAAAATTAAGTGGATGGGTACTAAAAGAATATGTAACAGATTAATGGCTATGTGGGCAAATGGTTTGGCAATACAGACGCACTCATAAGGCAGAGAACAGATTGAGAGATAGAAACAAATCATGGCCAAAAAGATTCAAGAAAGAAGATAAAGACCACAAATGATAAAATAGATTTCTGTTTTTGTTTTGGTTCTAGGATTTACGAAGGCGTTCGAATAAGGTAAACAATATCGAGTGCAACATAAAAGAACCAGTAAATGACGTAACTTTTCAATGAATCGGTAAAACTGCAAGTGTTACACCTACACTGAAAGTATTTTAGGTATAAGTGGCCACTTACGATAGGTGAAGGCCAACATTTTATACTATTAGCAATTTGTGGTTTATGATATAGCATAGCTTGGGGCATCATTACCTAAAAATATATAATAGAATGTGAAGGAATGTTATTCGAAAATGCTTACTACATTGATTAGTTTTCCCAGACCAACATATATTGCATCTACCATCCTTTCTACTTCCTCAATCTTTAAAATGATAATTACTTCAAACTCGGTACATAACATACCACTTTTAAAACCAATAATCACACGGAAACCGTTTATTTCCATTTTCGTTTCCTCACCACTGCTGCCCAGGGTTCTCCAATTGCCCGAGGAGTTATACAAAACCAGCATTAGATTATACAAACTATTGCGTATATTCTGGGTAAATGTTAGTTAATAATTACTACGCACGGTATACATTCCTGGAAAAATATTAAAATTAGCTGCACTGCACATAATGAGTTTGCTACTGATAGTTTCTTGACACGTACAGTGCTGTAACCGTTTAGAGGTAACATATAAATTGTTGGGTGGCTATTTGCGTAGACGTGGAAGCTGGATATGAATAATTACAGAGAACTATGTTAACATCAGGTAGAAGTGCATAGAATGTTAGAAATGTACTAGTATATTCAACATCACCGTTTTCACATTCAACAAAAGAATACCTACACACTAAAGCACACAATCAGACTACTTACATAAAATATGTTTAAAAAATCTGTGCGCATTTATGTATTTACAAAAAAAAGAATATAAGTAAATATATCAGTCATGTAGTTCCCATAACACAAGCTCTGCTTACTTTTTGGTTCGTTAGATAATGCTGTGTGAATGTCCAGCGTTATTTATTATTTAAATGTAAAACTACAAAAAACACTCATCACAATCTCTACTAAGTAATTGATCTATCATCGCATATTCTTCTTAGATTATGCTATAAAAGGTAGCAATTACAAAATCATTACATTACTATGAGAACCAGACGACGATTAAGAAACTCAAAAACTTTTAAACAACTAAAACATTCCTAGAATTCGCCATAGCTTGGTTCTTGTGCCCAACTGCTATCCCTATAAAGGCATGGTCCTTCGTATATGGTCAACAATCATAATGCCGCACAGGCAGTACTTAGATGAATGTTAGCTGGTTCACTTGATAGCGACAAATCAGCTTAAAGTTGTCTATTCTCTACGTTTAAAAGCATTTCAAACATCATCATCATTTCTTCCATAGAATCCTACTCGTAATTCTAGCACTTATCTTCTTCAAATGCATTTCCTTTCTCACACAGTCCATCTTTTCATCACAATGATTAATAGCTTCTTAGTTTTTAGTAATTTAGCCAAAACTTAAACGTTATTTGACAAACAGATGTAGCAGTAAGTGCATTCCCAAATAGTAAGAGTCAAAACACCGAAATCGCCACTTTGCTGAACATAAAATAATACCATGATGGTTAAGTTTAAAACCAACAGTCATATAAGTATAGTCTAAGAAAAGAGATCGGCTTTTAACGATACCTTTGGTCCAGCTGTTCTGAACAATCTGTCTGAGATTGGCAACAGGAATGACACGTAAGAACTACATTATAGCTTTAACCCATAAATTGTAACTACGTGATGTGGGGCTGTTATGTGACGCTGTGTATGTGGGAAAAAACAACGTAACTCACCTATTGTACTATCTCTTATTCTGTGTAGAAATTGCAGGTTCATAACGCTATTGAATGGTAATTGTTAGAAATTATAAGAAAAACAGAATAATAAACCGATCACCTTCGTAGCTTTCTTACACACTTTTTTAATAAAAGAGGCTATTTCGTATATCGTCTTGAGGGTTCTCTCACAGATCACAAGGCAGTAATGATACCTCCAAATCAATTAAAAGAAGATGATAATGAGAGCTAATTAAACTTTTTAAGTGTTAATGAAATCGTGATGATACTTGATACAGGTTACGCTACAAATAAATGCGTTTGTTAGAAAGTTTATTTCGCTATAACAGCTGAACATTATGGAACGAAAGTTGGAATTTACACAGATCGCGAATTGTAATAGAAACCATGATTGTTTGTTACACGTGTGAAGGTTCAAAGATTGCTCCGTACACTTCGAGACACTACGTGATAATCAAGAGATAATCATATCGACAAACCTTGAAGATATAAACATTTTATTTGTCTGGTATGGAATCCTTTTGACATAATAGTCACATTGTTCAATTAAAACGAATATAATTTACAAATATACATATAAGCTTGCTATAAACATACCGGTTGAACTATTAGCTTAGAATACTAGTACATACTACGTAAGGTCGGATGAAAATAAACAAAGCCAGTTTAAAATACCCAAAAAATACATACCTAAGCTTTCATAACCTCTTGAAGCCGAGCAAAACTACCCTCCCAAGATGTCAAGTGACGCTCAGATCCATTTGAAGTAATGAGAAGCAGGAAACCAGGGTACAGTGAAAGTGGCTGTCCCGTGTTATCAGACATCATGATTACAGGGACCCCACCACCAGCTAATGATAGTGCTCGTAGAAAGCTACCTCGGGTAGATCTGTTCTGTTAAATCACATAATATTTATCAAGACGTGCTTGTTGGAAATGTATGGTTTCAGGATTGTAATCGACGTATGCAATATTAAAACCAGTTAATCGCTAAGCTATATTCTTTGTCTAAAAAGAAATACTTTTGAGTCAACGATTATTTTAAAAGAATTGAATCTGATTCATAAATTTAGGATTGTACAGCGTCAGATTAGTGTTTGGGACATTGTTGACATGGCTCACCAGCATTATGCTAATTTCTAACACCTTTACCTTTCTCGGTCTAAAGATTTAATCAATTCAATTCAATCAAGTTTATTTGACTCCAAAACTATACCTAGTACAAAAGGTGCTTAATTTCTAAAGATAATTATAGTTTGATGGTAGGTATGTTTTGTGCTAGTCTGGTGCCTGAAATAGGTTTTTTAAAAACCTGTGGTACAGGTCACCAGGGCCCCCACTCCACTACAAACAAACATAGATAGATTAGGTGTGCAGTTGACTTAGCCACAGGTTCCTCACCATGTTTTTTATTTCGTGTCAATGTGCTCTCTCTCTCCTAAGCATTATTATTCCCATCTCATGGTGATTTCGTTCGAAAATTCTGAAATTCGCTAGAACTCATAATGTGAACATTGACTATCTATAGAAAAGGCAATATAGAGACATCTATAATCTAAACATTCGATGCTGCAAATTACAGTTTCGAATCAATCGGACGGACAGACAGGCAGATGGTCCGGCATTAGTGCGTCGAGCTTTCTATTTGATTGCGCGTTTGTTTGGCTACGTTTGACCCTAAAAGACCCTGAGTTTGTTAAAGTAGATTAACTTTTAAGTTCTGGAGGAAGAGAGTGATAGTTTAAAACTGAATGAGTTTTTAGCTTCAGGGTTTAAAACTGCCGGAATTGATTTTTGTGTTCTCTGAACTGATTTTTTATAATCTAGATCCACAGGACTAAAAAGGCCGTTATAGCAGAATCATAATATGATCCGCATTATGTTTTGTTCTTGTCACTCTCATTTCTATGCAAAGAGACGGCATATAGTGCAATTCTTAAGGCCTTTTTAGCCCCGCCCTCTTTCGACACCTAGTTAGGTAATAAACTAGAGAAGATCACGGCTCTATATAAAAAGTATTTTGTTATTGCAGGTTAAGATCAATGTTGTTTACAAGTTTCATCAATTTAATTCCAATCACAGTTTATGGAAACTAGTTAATATTCTTAGGCGGCGATGGGTTTGCAACTAGTCGCGTACGGAATTACTTGTGCAAAATGTATATTTTGCATTTTTTCGAGGCGAATTAATGTGACCTTGCTGTCCAGGCTCTAACGAGACCTAATGCGGCGAACAAAGCTCATCTAGGTACATCAAAATTACCATACATAGATTAATTTTATTAAATATCACCGTCATTGTACCACATCCATGTAATTTGTGAACCAATAAACATTTCATTTCATTTGGACTAGGCCCAGACTCCAAAGTTAAACACATTCAAAGGATCATAAGAAACTAAACGAGCAAAAACACGCAGCGCCGAAAATACACTGTTTTGCTAAAGCTCCACCATAACACGAACAACATTGACGAGGTCCTGGTTCAAGTTCTCTCAAAGCAATTAACAAAATCACTTAGCACCTCGCCGGCTGAGCCGTTAGAGATAAAGCTTTGACGCATGGTGTTATTACAGGAAATTGTCTCTTTAATTTCCTTTGGACAGTTAAGATTGCATTATCTGAGGCAATTAAATGCATTTATACAGGGATTTTAAGCCTAGGATTCACAGGAGGCGGTGAACGTTTTTTGTCTAGGCATTGTGGATGTTCCGAGTAGGTATAATAGAAAAGTATTTTCCTTACATTCTATTTAGGGAATTTTTCGTTCTTTTTTGCCCTTTTGAGCATTTGACTGATTTGTTTTTTGACTATTTACTACAACAATTTAGTTTCGACCTGATGTCGAAGACGTCCGTAATAACCAGTGATCGGAATTAGGCGGGCTAAAATACCTAAAGTTCAAAGAACAGAGGCAAAAAAGGGGAGACTTCCTTACTACAAGAATTTTATTCTTGTAGTAAGTAAGAATTTTATTGAAAGTTGGCACAATTTTCACAGTGAGTAAGTACATTTAAAATTAATGTTAATAATATTGTGAACTAATTCAAATAATTTTTCTATTTGACCGACGGAAAAAAGTTTTTTATCCTTATAATTTACATTTTAGTTTTTGTTATTAACTCAGGTAAAAAATTGATTCACCTTATTGTTAGATAATGTCCTGGAAACGGAAATAATTGGGTCGAAAAATATTTAGTCCTAAGGCGTTTCCATTTGTCTCTGTTATTTTTCGAACTTTAGGTATTTTAGCCCGCCTCATTCCGATCACTGGTAATAACATTCGACGATTTCAAACGAACCCATGCTAATACCTCACCAAATTTTTGAAACGAAAAGCCATTTTTACCAAATTTTTTTTTTACATATTCGTCCCGTAATATCACGGCGGCCATATTCTTAGAAGCGTAGTTAAAGTGTTCTGTGTAATGGGTGCATAGCGGCACTGGATGGCTTCTTTAAGTTAAGGTTTATGGCAAAAATAACGACTACGCGCTCATAAACACTGGAATTAAACTGCTCACAATTGAGAACTCAGGGTGGGTAACAAAGTTCATATGAGCAAGTGGCCAACTCTGGCGACGGAGTTTTTAGGCCGCCTAAAGTCCTCCGTCCTTAACGACTTAAAAGCCGGGACCGACAATAACGTGCCTTCCGAAGCACGGAAGCGCTGGGTTTAATTAGTTTGTAAATCGTTTAGGTCAGTGGTTCCCAAACTTTTTTTTCTCATGGAGCCCTTTCAAAATTTTACTGGTTTCGGTGGACCCCCTGCTGCTACATTTCTACCATATTCCCAAAAAACTTGTGCATCCCCATTTTTGTTTCTCGCCAACGTGGACCCCTTTCGAGTCTCCCGTGGACCCCTGGGGGTCCACCTGGACCACTTTGGGAATCACTGGTTTAGGTAAAAACCTCCATCACAGAGTTAGCCACTAGCTCATACAAACATACATACATAGGTACATATTGTTTCTATGACTTTGGTAGCAAATCCATAGAACTAACTGGATTATGGAGAGGTAACAAAATATCAACATGGGATATTGCATTTTTATATCTCATCAAAATTAATGTTAAAAATGTTGCCATGTCTAGCTGCTTTTTAACACCTTGTATGATACCAGAAATCTAGTTGGCAAATCTCAAAAAAAAACATCTTTTAATCTTTAAACTACCAGGCTATCTAGATTGTTTGATTGCTTACGCAATACTATAAGCAAGGCTGTACAAACTAAACTAAGTACAATATTGTTCCTGAAATGATTCTCATCATTTTTCTGCCCTCATCCCACCTAGGTAAGGTCAGCACAATGGATTCTCTCTTCCACTCTCTCCTATCACTTGACTCTTTTTGGATTTAGTATTCTCTCTTCCATTTTCTCCTATCACTTGACTCTCTTTTTGGATTTAGTTTATGTTCTTTTACGTGCATTCCTACATCGAAAGGTGGTCTGGAAGAGATCGCTTCTTAGCGGTAAAACCGCCAATTATACAATTATGGTAACGGTAAGGTTTTCTAGTTCATAAGTTGATCGTCTTTTCATTCATTAATGGTGATCTCAATATTTACTCGTGATCATTTCATAAATAATTTCACAAACCGCCATTATCGCATTGCATTCAATTGAGTTTAGCAACGAGCTGTAACAACGTGAGATAATACAGTCCGTTTATGGTCCATCTTGATAATCTGAATCATGTCATCTCGATCACGACTTAAATCAATTTCATAACTTTGCAACGGAGTGGCGATAAACTATAGATACAAACAAAGATAAGCAAGTAGCAGTAAGCATAGAAGATTTAAAGAACGTATTGCTGAAAATCTTCTTCCCAGCAAATATAACAGGGTCTTGGGCCTTTACATCTTTACTAGATGATTTATAAGTCACGTAGTCAGAGTGTAAGAACAAGGGATGTTAGAAAGAGATGCGATTGTAATATTGCTAGAAGGACAGTTTAGACAGCCCTAAATCATCATCTTCCTGGCTTATGCACATGTTCTTTTTAGAACACCTTAGGTAGATTATTTTAGAAACAATATTAACCAGTCAAAACAGTTTTCTGATACGTGACATTAATAAAAACGATTTGAATAATTGAGAGACGAATAAAAAATTGGTGTTGCAGATGACAAATGAAGGTAAAATTGTTGAAAGAAATGTTGAAAAAGACGATCATCAAATAATAGATAAGTAAACACAGCAAAATAAAGATCAAAAATCATAATTTGAAAATTTGTCATCTCTGGCTACACCTGTCTGAAACTCCCGTTTTTTTTACACACATTAAAGTGTACTGTACCTAAGTATCTGTAAAGTCCATTTAAGCTCGTCGCCGACTCAGTACCTATACGTTCCATAGCTCGACAGGCGCTGTCTAGTCTTTCTACTCGTATGTCAGTCAAACTAGTGTTTAAGGAATTACTGGATTAAAACAGAACCGTAACTCTAGTAATCGCAATAATCATTGAGCCTTCATTGAGCTTACATCATGTCAGATTCATGGTAATTTAGGAGTACTAAGTGTACATTTAGTTTGGATACTAAGTTTTGTCATGAACTTTACTTGCAAAAACCAATCGATTTTTGGTAATTTTTATCGGTGCGGGCATTGTCGTGTGTTTTACTTGCCACTGGCTAAACATCTTTGATGCTAGATTTTAGTTTGTGTGTAAGTCTTACATAGCAAATGAAGAAAAAATACGTGAACAGCTCACGACTGTTTCTTCAGGAATAGCAGACTAAGATAAGATCAGATTAAGATACTCATTGAAGATTTTTTATCTCTGTTCTCTTTATTCAAAGGCTTTAGAAATATCTGAAAACATGGTGATATTGTCGTGATACAGCAAATGTCGAAAGGGGTGGTTGGAAGAAAGTTGAAACACAATAGAACCATCTAATAAAATCTAAGGACATAAAATCCATTTGATTGTCAGTCAGTCAGTAACAACAGTTGTATAAGTTATGATTATGACATTATGAAGCTTGTAGACCGTAATTTGATTGTTGCTAAAGCCAGTGTTAGATTAAATTACTTTCAATTTGTCTTAATGTTACGTCACATAATTTTCATCATGTTTTGGAATTATTCTGAGCTTGACTGGGGTATACAGACGCGATTATTTTACGCGCAAATTTCATGATGATCGGTTGAGTAATTAGACAAACAATCTCACATTCTCATTTATAATATTAGTAAGGATTATGCAGGGGGAATACTTTAAGGGATTCCCATATAGACATTGAATGACGTTGATTAATTCACCGTAATAGTAAGTTTCCTTGAAGTTTTATTTCTCTAGGGTCGTCACGCTGTTACGACCACCCCACAAATGTCAGCTGTAGATATGTCCAGCTTGTCTTACTGTGAATAAACTGTGGTTGTGTTGGCCGCAACTGGGTCACTCATATTGATTGCATCTGTTTATGTAATGGACAAAGATGTTGCGCCTTTATAATGACAGATTCTATATGTTTGCGTACATTGAACTAGAAATAAGATGACTTCTGTAGAATTCATAGAAAAATTAATGCTTACGCATTAAATTAATGGTTAAGCTGAGAGGATGGTTTAGTTAGGTGCTGGGCAAGCCTACACAATCTCAGCATTGTCCCAGGCGCTACAGGGTCCCGCAAAGATTGCCTCCAGACATAGTATAAATCATCTAGTACAGATGTAAGGGCCT
The DNA here is from genome assembly GCA_958496255.1 of Camptogramma bilineatum. Taxonomy (NCBI): domain Eukaryota; kingdom Metazoa; phylum Arthropoda; class Insecta; order Lepidoptera; family Geometridae; genus Camptogramma; species Camptogramma bilineatum. The sequence goes on along the minus strand of OY292468.1, from coordinate 13,256,029 downwards.
AAGTTTTTTTAATGTTTTCATTATGTCACTCTCATGTCAATGAAATAGGATAGCAAGAGATAGCAGATATTTAATTTTAAGCTTTAAAAAGCTTTTAAAACCATTACGAACAGGGTTTATTATGTCTAGGTAAACTACCCACTGATCTCGGGAGATAGAACAAACAAATAAAGGATGTGGTTTCACGCGGACGATAGTGAATAAAACAAGAAAGCTGGCGGTGTAAGGTTTCAGTCTGCGGCGAGTTTTCTCGACTATCCGGTGACATGACATGACATATCACGCGCGACGCTCCAGTGAAAATTAAAAGGAAGGAAATTATGAGAGTGAAACGCCTTCCACCCGGCTGGTCGGGCTCTCTGCAGAGGTCATTTTGGTCGGAGCGTCGGCGTCGGCTGGCAGATTTTCAACTTCACTATGATTTGAGCTCTCGGTCGTGCTCCATAGAGTTATTATCTTTTATACATACACGACACGTCGACGACCAAGGCGACCGCCCCTCAAACGGCAGATTCTGCCAAGGTGACCGCTGTAGAGAGCACGACCATCCGCCGTGTGGAACGCCTTTGAACGGAACTGAGTCCCCAAGGGACGGTCTCTTGGGGACTCAGTCCGTCAGATCCAAGAATTCAGAATTTCAAACGATGAGATGCCTAAGGGAAGATGCATATTATTAAGTATACTTAAACTTTTTTGAGAAGATTTGAAATTTTGATTCTTTTGGAGATGGCGATATAAGATCAAGTCAAAGAAAGTTAAAATTATTTGAATTATCACTTTTTTTTTTCAATTAATGATCCCAATGTTGAATTCTTGTTTTTAGGGTTCCGTACCTTAAAAGGTAAAAAAAGGAACCCTTATAAGATCACTTTCTTGTCCGTCTGTCTGTCCGTCTGTACGTCTGACCGTGTGTCACCATCGATTATCTCAGGAACGGGTAGAGCTAGCAAGTTGAAATTTATACCATATACTAAGGTCTATAGTCCCTATTGTGAGTATAAAAATCAAGGTCCTGAGTCAACACTATAAAAAGATATAGGCAAATTTAGGTTTTCGTGAAAACTTGTGAGTACCAAAACTTACCTTAATTATCAACTTTTATTATTTTTCGGAATTTTTCCTTTACTTGTGCTGGAAGACCTTGCTTGTAACCAAAATTGACAATTCTAGGTCAACCGGAAGTACCCTAGAGGTTTTGGGTCGAAAACCTAAATGGTAGTTCCCGTTGACCTAGAATAACGAAATTTGGCAAAAAGCAAGGTCTTATAGCACAAATAAAGGAAAAATTCCAAAAAGTTAAAAAAGTTGAAAATTAAAGGGTGTTCCCATACATACATAGTTGACGCCAATTAAAATTGTCCTCCGAGTTGTATGGGCGCTCATACAATTAAGCGGACTAGCTTAATTGGCACCATGGCTAGGTACGGAACCCTCGGCGTATGAGTTCGACTCGCACTTGACCGGTTTTTATTTTTGTCTAGTTTTTACACGGTATTTTGTTCTTTTTTTTCCGATATGTTTTGTGAAATCCCATAGTATGTATTGAGATTGAGAAAGATTTAAAAATACTATCTTCTGCCTTTTAAAACAGACGATTTTGTAAGGTTCATAAAGATGATTGATTTGCCTGTATTGGTTCACCAATCAGCTATGCCCAATATTATTGCATAAGCTTAATTAATTAAGCTGCATAATTATCTCTGACGACATTGTTCCGATTGTGTTGCGTAATGAAATCAATTTAACTGACTTTCACACAATAGGTAGATTTAATCTATTTTGTTAAAAGATTAGTTAGATTAGTATTCTATCAGTTATCTGGTTCTCATAGTACAAGCTTTGCTTAGTTTGGGGCTAGATGGCGCTGTGTGAAATGTCCAGCAATATATTTGTTTATTTATTTATTTATTATTAGTAAGTATACTCATCTACAAAAGTTTACTAGTTAAAAAATTCCACTCACATTCATACTCAAAAGTTTGTGTGTAGTTTATTTGATACTTCATCAAGCTGAAACGGCTGGATAGATTTTGAAGAAAGTAATGGAGATAACCTATGATTTGGATTAATACATAGCCTACTTTTTTCCCGTGACTTTGCCCGTGGGATTGTAAAAATACACTAGAAGCCATCTTATGTAATTTGATGAAATATGTAGGTATTAATTAATATTAGTATTTCGTTATATACCCACTACTACGCGTAGGTAGTGGGTTTCTACAACAATATTGTAACCACGGGGCACTAATAATATAACTATACTAGCTGTCGCCCGCGGCTTCGCTCGCGTGGTACCAGGTTAAAAAGTAGCCTATGTCCTATTCCCGGTTATTATCTATCTATATTTTAAATTTCAGCCAAATCGCTTCAGTGGTTGTCGAGTTATAGAGGAACAAACATACATCCATGCATCCAAACATCCAAACTTTCGCATTTATAATATTATAGTGTGATAAAGGTATAGTTTATGGAACCCGTAGCGGTAAAATCAAACACTAATCAATTTCAAATCATTTCATTCACACACGTACTGAAACTTGATCAGTGTTACTTCTAGCACTAGTTACATTTTCGACAAGCAAGTTTCAAAAACGTGCATAATACCAATGATGTTGGATAAGTACAAAAGTGACTAAATTTTGATTCGAAGGGCTTCGAATCTTCATTTTTTTTTATTCCAGGTAAAAATTTAGTAATTTTTAGCACTAAGCGGCAAAGGAATATCACGAGAAAACCAATTAGTATTTTAAAAGGTGGCGATATGATTGCAATCTGTCACGTATAGAATGCTAACTTTTGAAATATTATTTTTGAAGTAAAATTTCTTTACGCACGCTTGACTTGGGGAGTAAGCTGGTGAATGCGTGACCAGAGCGTTACGAAAAGTGCGATCGGGCGAACGGAAGGTTTACTTCAGTCGTGTGGTCTAAAAAGCACACTCGTTTTTTTGGACCTGAATCTGACCAATCTTAAGACATCTTCAAACAGGGGTATGCCATAAGCTCGAACCGCAAATGTGCAAAAAGTAACGGGGGACGAGCTAAACACGCATTGGTGCATTCAAATCTCCCGCCTAATCATCCCGCACACCATTGGTTCATAATCTTACAATACGCACACAATTATGAAATGGGCGTGGTTACTGCGTGTTACGCAGTGTTTAGACGCACACTATGATAAATCTCTAGTGATGGGCATTCGATGAATGAACGATGAATGAATGAATGAAATTAGCGTCTGTGTAGGTAATACTATTTTCATAGTCTGCCTTTTTTATCCGACTATGGCGAAGCCCGAAAGGTATGTGTTTGACCTGTGGACATACATACCCAAAAGGTATGTATGTCCACTCATAACTACTCAACGGCTCAACCGATTTTGATAAATGATACGTCATTAGATTCGTATTGATGACATGAGTGTCACTGAGCACATAATTACAATTATTTAAAAAATCAAAATGGCAGATTTGATTGTTTAAAAAAAAATCAGTGATACGAATCACACAAAACTCAAAACAAAGACCACAAAATGTATGCTTAAAATCCTTTAATTCACTCTGGAACACTGTCAGATAGAAAATACCTACCCTCAGTTTGATTCACTCGGACTGAAAATAAAAAACCGGTCAAGTGCGAGTCGAACTCGTGCGCCAAGGATTCCGTAACTATACCGCCATTATACTGCCATAATAAAATTTGTATCATTTTTATTGGTAGCTAAGTGATATTTGGGCAAATTTAGATTTTTGCGAAAACTTATAAATACCATTTACCTTAATTTTCAACATTTTTTATTTTTTATTTATTTGTGCTGTAATATTTTTGTAACCTTGCTGATGGTATCATAATAATACAAAATTGAAACATGGGCAAATAATGTTTCAATTTTAGATTTTTATATCGCTATAATGTAGGTACCTAATCTAAAAGATATTAATTTTTAAAAACGTTAGTATGCGGCCGAGACTTAGAAACGACAAAAAAACATTTTGACTTGTTAACAATATAACGATGAACTCCGGCTGCATTCACGAAAACGTGTGTAGAAGCACGATCGGCCTAAGCGTTCGTTTCGTTATCACGTAAAATTATCGTCCGTAAACCGACTTTACAGACAACAATTTTTTTTCATATTATTGACTTTTCTTGTAGATCTCGTAAAAATAAACATTTTTTTAGTATAATTTTTTTTGTCCGACTTGTAGTTTTTGAGAAAATCGATGATTGATGTGCGAGTGACTTACTTAATTTAATTAATTTCTCGAAAACTAACAGTCCAATAAAAAAATGTTTCTTACAAAAAACCTTTGTTTTTGTTCATACTTTAAATTAAGATCGAGAAAAAGGTATGTTAATAGAATAACAGCTATGTCAAAATTTTATTAAGTGTTTGCCTTGTAAATGCACCAGTGCCTACTAATCGCTGCACAGCCTTTTGAACACCCCGACCGATATCGTTAAAATTTCAATTATTTTTGTACAATAGGTAATATACATCGCGTTTTGAAATAATTTTATGTTTATTCTATCATTCATTCGGTCAATTTCATTCAACTTGTCCCCGCACTACGCCTCAAGAAATAGTCGCCAATCTGTCAAAACTAGTAGTTCATCTAAATCAAAATTACACAAAATTGCAAACACAAATGACAAAAATAGCACTTATAATGTGATAGGAAATACCGTGTCCCCGTAAGTTTGTTGTCGCTGATCGCCTTTTACACAAAAATACTGCACAATTCACCATATTCACGGAGCTCTACTCGCGACACGAAACGTCAACATTATGGCCGTGGATGCGAGTGAAGTACTTTTATTTAACGTGTATGGCCGAGGGGCCTGGATGGTCACAGAGGGGTAAGCCTATATGAGAATATCGATGCCATCTCCATTCTATAAGCTCGAAGTCTTCAAAGGATCTTGAATGCCAAAATATAATCTCAATTAGTTACTACCCACCACAATATAAACCCGTGCTAAGGGACATGTCTACTCTGCTAAGTGACGGACGTAACCGACACCGGATCGTGACCGCGCGGCTTCCTCCGAGAGAGCTTGGGGGAATGGTCGATGAACCTATTATATCACTTGTGTAAAACAAAGACCTGTCTATTTGTTTGTACATGATTACTGAAGATTTGGTATAGGTACCTACTTAGCTACGAATAATACTCTAGATTTTATTTTATCAAGCTTCCGCCCGCAGCTTCGCTCGCGTGGTACCCGGATAAAAAGTATCCTATGTCCTATTCCCAGTCATTATCTATATTTTAACATTCAGCCAAATCGGATCAGTGGTTGTCGAGTTATAGAGGAACAAACATACTCCAAACATCCAAATTATATTAAATTATATTATTATATTATGTTGGTGGCACAAATAAATAAATAAATAAATTCGCATTTATCTAATTAGTGTGATAGCTGACCCGATAGACGTCGCCCCGAATACTGAAACGCTACTTAGTTTAAGTGGTGCTTATCATCTATCGACATTTACTGTCATTAACTGTCATTTTTATACAATTCTGAAGAGTAACATCGTCTCAAATATACAGCGTTTAAGTATTTGGGCAGTGGCGCTGCGCAAAGGAAGAAACTGCGGGCTTCCGATTCGACTTTGTTTGCGGATTTTCTCTAGTTCCCAAGGAAATTTTTCTCGTCTCGACTTGCGAGTGGATTTCTCGATTTTTTTCGCTTCGAGAAATCTCGAGCGAAGACCCTAGTCACAATTAATATTAAGAAATACGTAAGTACGGTAAATAATACTGTGTATTTCTAAATATTTACTTAGTTTCTTTGTTCTTTGGTTTTCTATAGCGGTATTTGATCCAAGGTTACGAAATAAACTTCCCATAAAATCACAAAAAGTGTGAAAATACGTTCAAATTGTGTGATTGTAATGTAACGACCGCGCACAATCCAATTACGAAATCGAACTCTATTGTTGGGACCGGCTTTCGGACACACATACAGGGTCCAGTGATTCTAGCATGGGTCTGTGATTTTCATTTATTTTTTGGGTTCAAAGAAAAATGGACAACTATCTCAACAAAACATGAGTAGCCCAGTCAAATTAGGAATTAACCTCGGAATGAGAGATAATAAGCTGAATTTTCGTATATACCTTCATTTAGGCGCCCTAAAAGTTGTCTCAAAAGTCTCATAAAATCTCGTGTCTGCGTCTTAAGTTATTCAAGGTCAAAGGTAAAAAAAAATAGTTTTTCGCGAATATCTCGGTTGCTATTGGTCCAGTGATGTTAACATCTATTATGAAGTTGTAGAGCTTAAAATTTGCGACCAATTCATTGAAAAAAAAATTCCATGCGCTCAACCGTTTTTGCGATACAGGGCCGTGAGCGCAAAGCGTTCAGTATGTGTATTTCAAAAACTATACTTCCTAGAACAAAAATAAAAACTATTTCGGAATGTACAAATTAAGTCCTTTCATATGACACCCCACTCAATATATCTGTGTAACTTTTATCTTTTTCACCCCCTTTAGATCCCAATATCTTTACAACCCCTCCATCGATTACGCTCATATGTCATATATCAAATTTCCATAGCACAACCTAGTTATCTACCAAGTTTCATGCAGATTGGATTAACGGTTCGATAGTTATGCGATAACATAAAAATTACACATACAAACATACAAAGCAAAATCGTAAGATCTTAGTTTGCTTTGCTCGCTTGGTCGATAATTAACTGATAAATAAAACAAATTATTCAAAATTCAAGGTATTCACAGATATTCACGTTTGACTTTGCGTTACAGTACCTACGCGTATGGTTGAGCGCTGCTCACTCACCCTCCTCTATCGCGAAAACGGTTGAGCGCATGAAAAAATGTTTTAAACAAAATTTGTCGCAAATTGTATGCTCTACAACTTTATAATAGATGTTAACATCATTGGACCAATAGCAACCGAGATATTAGCGAAAAACTATTTTTTTTACCTTTGACCTTGAATAACTTAAGACGCAGACACGAGATTTTATGAGACTTTTGAGACAACTTTTAGGACGCCTAAATGAAGCTACATACGAAAATTCAGCTTATTATCTGTCATTCCGAGGTTTAGACCATTTTTATGCTAAGCTGACTGGACTAGAGGTCCCATTGATTTTTTCCATCCTGTATGCTAGGGAATTGAGAGACCGTGTTGAGGTCAGATAGAGGTTGATGATGAAGGTAGTTTACATGATTAAAACATGATTTAATAAAAATTCAATTAAAAATTAAATGATAAACCCCCGACAAGACAAGAAAAGAGCTAATGATCTTTAAACGCCTGAACAGATCTTCATAAATTATAGCTAAGAATCATCTCGATCATGTCAGTTTTTAAACAAAAAAAACCGCATCAAAATCGGTCCATCCTCAGGAGCTATAATGCAACAGACAGACACTAGACACAAACACTCCTCTTTTTCGTCTGGGGTTAAAAAGGTTTAGGTACCTACATGATGTAAAAAGGTTAAGCCTGAGCTAATAGCTCTCTGATTGTCTTACTTTCTTGTCATGATAATTACGATATTATGGATATTTGTTTTACAATTATAAGCAATGCCAAATTTTGCAAATAAGCGAACGATTTAGAGCGCTTGACATTATACTCACTTTTTTTACAACCTCTACTTTTTTCTACTCGATGGTTTACACCCTGTATACTAGTACCGTGCCATGATTATCGATACTGAAGTCAATGACATCGATATAGTGTTACTAGCGTCGCGAATCGATAAACAGCCTCCTTATTCCATACCACGCGATATTCCAACAAAACCTTTTTACAATCGCATTATCATTAGTTCATTATTCATCGGTTTAGTTGCCAGGGTGCCGATTCTACTAACAAATTTTTATCAACCCCATGAAATACGTCAACAAAACCTTAGATTTTCGTCTGTTTCATATTCTACTAATGACCAACGGCTGTCGTGGTGACGTTTTAGCTATTGTTAGATCTTCGGTGCAACGAATGTTTGCTATTCTACTATTTCAAACAAATGACTGACTTTTTGAACGAAACAAAAAGCAACAGAATGATGAGACGTTTTAATTACTTAGTAGAATTGGCCTGGGTTGGTTTTGTTTGAAAAAGTCACCACAATAGAGTAACCAAACCTAACCTCATTGGTTATTAGTAGATTATGAAACAAAACGAAATCTAAGGTTATAGTTGACGTTTTGAGTTGGTTTACAAAAAAATATTAGTAGAATTGGCCCGCTGGTAAAAGAATCAGGAGTTGATCACTAAACCATAAGTAAACTAACACACATGAGTTTATCTAAGAATTTGCACCCAAATTTGCACAGCATAGAGTTGAAAATTCAGAACTCACATGTGAACTTTGATAGAAGTTAACCCTATAAGTTATAGCATTATGGTTCAAAGTTCAGTGCATTGATTTTGAAGTTTATAAATTGCAATAAATCCCTTATGTTATTGATGAAAGGTTGAAAGTTCAAAACAGTGCATTGATATCCGTGTAAGTAATTGTTACCGTATGTAAATAAGTTAGAGCAAATATAGTCCTTATTTTGTAAAGCTTAGGATTTGATATACTTCTTCATAAGTCCTAAAGCTGTAAAGATGAGTTTTCGTTCTTTTTCATTTTGTACTACACACTCGACGTTATGTCACTAATTTATTTTTCTTTGTCGATGGCACTCAACGTGTTAAATAGCCAGATCTATTGAATAGCGACATAACTGAGTGTGTATGGGTTAGTGGTAATTTTAACACAATCTCTGCCCAGCTACGTGGCTGACTGCAAGCAACATCCGCACGTGCGTCATCAGCACTGGACGCGTTGCGGACAATTTTGAAGTCAGATTGAATTTTTTGACGTGATACCGTCTTATAAATCGATGAACGCCGGCTGCACGCACGAAAAAGTGTCACGTTCTTCTGAGCCGAGCGTGCAAGCGAGAGCGCGGAACAAGCGATAGAGAAGCACGATCGTTCATCAATGTTTTCTTATGACGTTATCACTTTAAATTTATCGTCCGTAAACCGACTTTACACACAACCATTTTTTTATTGAAGATTATATATGGACACGGGATTTTATCGCGTAATTTACCTTATTTATATATCCCGACGTTTCGGCTATGTTACCCATGGTCGCGGGCAGACTAATAATTTTTTTTGTCTTAATTATTACTGGGGTCCGTAGGGTCAACCTAGATCCACTAATGTTCAGTCAGACTCACCGTTCCTCCAGCATCTCATTGAAGGTCTTGGACTTGGCGCGCGGCTGGCTGGGCTCCTGCTCCATCTTGCGCAGCTCCACGCACCGCTCGATTATCGGCTCCACGCGCTTCCGCCGAGAGGACTTCCAATTGTCCAAATTCTGGAAGAAAACATGCACGATAAGAATTAAGTTCGTATGAGCAAGTGGCCAACTCTCGTGACAGACTTTTAAGGCTGCCTAAAGGCTTAAAGCCGGGACCGACAACGGAAAAACGCTAGTAGGGTTGCTTTAAGCTCAATAAAACTGGGCCCCAATTCCTCTACTTTACAACGTCAACCATTCAAGTATCACTGCCGCTGCGTTTTGTTTCGTTCTCCAAAATGACAGTAATTTGCAAACCATCATTGGTAATTTGTTTGAAAACGCAATCACAAGAGTAACCTAACCTCATTGGTCATTAGTGGATTAAGAAACAAAACGAAATAGTTGACGTTTTACTTTGGTTGATAAGTTTTTTAGTGGAATCGAGGGACAGGAGCAATATCGTACCATCAACTGCGCTAAACTGTATGTGTTTGATAGACACAAACAAGCCCGAGCCCCTGACCTATTCAGCGATTGAGGCGAATGCAATAAACATGACAATGGATCAGACCGATTGGCATCCGTGCAGACTGCTGATGGATATGACTCACAAAACGAGAGATCAGAGTAAAATGTTAATTAAAGAATCGTTTTGTTCAGAAAACATTTCCCACGCCCGATGTCAAAAAGAGTTACACATTTGCCAAGGACTTCACATTTAAAATCCTTCGAAGATGTCTCAGGTAGTCCAAATATTTTAGCACATGCCAACTTCTTGCCTAAATCTTTGAAGTTTTAGATTCTACTTTGCAAGATTTTGCAAAGGAACACCATGAAACTGGCATTGGACCTGTACTGACTACTGATGAGTGACTCACTCGCTTACTTAAACAAGCGAGACTGAATTCTAGCCAGCAATGTGAAGAGCCCTGGAATTTTCCTTAAGAAAATTGCGTAAATGTGATAAACCTGACCTATTGTATGGACTACCGATGAACCGTATGACCAGGGACGTAGCTATAGCTTTGTTAAGGGGGGGGTCCAAAGGTTCCAATATACCAAAGATCTTTGTTAAGGGGGGGGTCCAAGGGTTCCAAAATACAAAAATTGACTAGGTTTCCTCCGAACTTAATGGGCTAAGGGGGGGGTCCGGACCCCCTAAACCCCCCCCTTATATACGTCCCTGCGTATGACTCACTAGCCAACAAACGCTACTGTGTACAATCATGTTATACCACTAAGAGGTAACATTGGAATGAACAAACACACAAAGAATGTTTTTTCCTATGCTGAAATTATTTTCAGAATAATTCCGGAGTCCGGACCCAAAGCAAAGCATCAAGATTCTGGCATCTTATCTCTTTCTTACTACTTGGGGAGTGGGATAAGAGTGACAAAGGCAAGATGAGGAATTGATACGAAAGAGGAACACCCTCTTATAAACATTGTAAATGTTTAACAACAAAGTAAAACTCTAGATAGTGGACAGCCCAGATACAATGTTACGCGCCAGCGAGGCGTCTGCGACCCCGCACGCATGCAGCTCGCGTGCTCGATATACAATGTTTTTTCGCAATTTCGCTCGCATTCGCAATGAGATAAGTGCCGCTATTTGTTTGGCTCAAGCTATCAGACATTGGAAATCAAGTCTTTTAGAACTGCAGTGTTTCTTTAGACATCGTGATATTTTTTGATTACAAACAAAGGTCATCGGGCACCGTAGTATGGAAACCATACCCACGGCGGACAAAAACGAAATATAGCAGAATGTAATGTTTTAAGGCTCTGATTTACTATGGCACTAGTCGCATTAATGTGAGCCACTGGAATCTCGAAAAAATTAAGTGTTCAAGTGTTTCATAGTGATACAGGGAAGTTAAATAAAATGCTAATTCATTAACATATTTCATATTCAACTTGATCCAAATCAATCATAGGGTCATTTAAAAAGGCAGCGGGTGCCTTTTCTGGATCTGAATTTGCGTCTGGATTTTGAGCTAGATAAAAAACAAACGATTTCTAAGGATTTTATTTCATCTTTTGGCAACGGAGTGCGAGTCAGATCGCAAAACACATGCCTTATGAAAATGACCAAGGCAGTTTGCACAAACAGCAGCATCTGGGGGTCTAAAGTGGCCACTTTTGATGAAACACCAGATGTTTCATATATTATTAGAAGCACTTGATGTTGATGAAACGCTTCATAAATGCTTTATATTCTTCATATAATTATGCTTCATACTCGTATAATCCATACCCATATTATAAATGTGAATGTGTGTTTGTTTGTTTGTTTGTCCTGCTTTCACGTCAAAACAGAGAGACGGATTGACGTGATTTTTAGTGTGGAGATAGTTGGAGGGCTGGAAAGTGACGTAGGCTACTTTTTTTTTTTCAGTCAGACTGAAAAGAGACGGCATTATAGTTCATTTCATATTGCGATTCTGCAATAGGGACCTTTGTAAGCCCGCTGGATCTGGATCGAATCCAGCTTTAGATACAGATTCAGATCCAGCTCAAAATCCAGATGCAGATACAGATCCACTAGCTCCGGATCTGGATTTTGACTTTTGGATTTTGGCTCTAGAGCTGGATTTGGATCTGGATCAGGATTTAGAGCTGGATTTGGCCCTCACTACGCTCGTGCGTCAAAACATCTCGTACGTAAATAGGTTACTTTCGTCTATTGTGATAAGTTTCATAAATGAAGCATTTGGAAAGCATTTGCGGAGCACTAGCGGACGCCCGCGGCTTCGCCCGCGTGGACTACTACTTTTTAATCCCACGGGAAACATGCATTTTTTTCGGCATAAAAAGTAGCCTATGTCGCTTTCCAGCCCTCCAACTATCTCCACACTAAAAATCACGTCAATCCGTCTCTTTGTTTTGAAGTGAAAGCAGGACAAACAAACAAACAAACAAACACACATTCACATTTATAATATGGGTATGGATTATACGAGTATGAAGCATATATGAAGAATATGAAGCATTTATGAAGCGTTTCATCAACATCAAGTGCTTCTAATAATATATGAAACATCTGATGTTTCATCAAAAGTGGCCACTTTAGACCCCCAGATGCTGCTGTTTGTGCAAACTGCCTTGGTCATTTTCATAAGGCATGTGTTTCGCGATCTGACTCGCACTTCGTTGCCAAAAGATGAAATAAAATCCTCAGAAATCGTTTGTATTTAATTTTTTTTAAACGCTCCTGTACATTTTCCCCCGTCGATTTTTTAACAAATAACTATATGCAATGAAAGGTCACATTATTCTCCTTAGTTTAAAACTATTTTGGTTAACGTCTGCCACTTTTCGCAAAGCGGGTCAGATATGCCCGATGACCTTTAGGCCCTTAAGATTGTTCCTCTCATTAGTACATCTAATATTCAACGTCTTTGGATACAGGTAGTTACTTTCTTTGTCTAATTAGTTACTAGAAAGAGAAACAGTGGACCATAAATATTGCATCGTAGAGTCACAGAGGAAGATGAAATGAGACTGCAGGATCTGATAGTGATGTGTCCCTTGCAAGAAGCATTAGTATATTGCTGCCATTAAGTTTGCAAGGGACAACTTCTTGGTAAAGTTAAGAAGACTCCAAAAACCAAACAACGTTATCAACCATTTATAGTACCTACACAAAGCTTATGACATAGCTTATTGGCTAAAACAAGAGTCAGAGACGTCTTTCTTTCAAATCTACTATCTATAATAGACTATCTTCTACATTTTGCACCACATACAAGAGACTAGACTTAATAGGTCTATTGAGTCGTATTACAAATACCTATTCAACAAACACTCGGATTGCGCAACGTCTAAGCACTTTAATCACAGCTTAGTCTCTAATAGCAGGTCGTAAACCTAGGAAAATGCTCGTAAAGATTTCGGAATTTTTTAATTATGTTCTGTGTAGATTTTTCTTCGAAGATTCCTTGATAATACTGTGACTGTGATGTGAGATTATTTCCAAGTTCCAATGGAACTTAGTATACTGTGAATAGATTGGAATTCCAATAAAGTTTTCCCTATGTTTTTGTTCGTGACTTTAACGAATGGAAAATTATAAATAGAAACTAGACCTTTAGTTCAGACTGGACCCGTAAAAACATTTTCCTACTAACAATATGGAGAGAATATTTGCGAAATCGATTTGGATATGGACTAGACAAGGTCGGTGGGCTGCAACAGTATTTATTTTTTTCAAAATATTACAGGAGTGATGCCGTGGGTAGAAATTACACTAGTCTAATTGTATTAGTACAATATATAAAGTGATTTTAGAAAGTACTAGTAGCGAGTAGGTACTTTAATTTTCAGTTTTAAAGACCCTTGTGATTTTCATGATAGAATTATATCTAAAAAAACACCTAACGACAGATTTAAGATTGTCACGAGTTTTTTAATTACTAATAATTGCCAGGCCATCCGCTTGTTCGCTTAACTATTTATCATTGAAGACAATTACAATGATTAAACCGCGGACGTCAAGATGTAATTGGTATTTATGGCGTAATGACAGCCTTGGAGGGCCGCCTTTAATCACTCTTTTTATAATCACAGCTAAATCAGAACTTGTCTTTCCTATAAGTATAGCATGTTGACGGGACGAAACGCTATTCGGTGTCTTTTCTGAGCACTGCGTCTATTTCAATCATTATAGTGTGCTAGGGAGTTGTGAACTGTATTTATAAGTTATGCCTCGAGTTTTTCAGAAGTCTTCTCAATATTGGTCAGGCACTACCGCGTCCCTTTAATGTATAGGTTGCCCTCCTGAGCCGGGAGTCCCGACACTATTGAAATCACCTAGGACCTAGATAAAGAACCAAGTTATGCTGTGTGTGTTATGTTTAGAGAATACTTGCCAGCACTAACAAAAATTTCACGTAATAACTTAGTTGAGCTGACTAAGCCTCAGGTTACTTTTGAATTCACCATTCGTCGTTTTGAGCACGTGTCAATGCGTCTAAAACATTTGTTGATGACCGAAGTTCAAACTTTATCATCCTCAAATCAGCGGGCTTAAAAAGATCGCTATTGCAGAATCGCAATAGGAATTGAACTAATATGCCATCTCTTTTCATTGACTGAGAGTGAAAGACGGCGTTATAGTTCATTTCATATTTATTCGTCGTGTCAATATGCTCATACTTATGCGGTGTTTAAATTAGCTTGCTCCAATATGACGCCACCTCTATGGCCCTATCTGAAGCCGCAACAAGATCTTCGATTTCATATTGTGATTGTGCTTTAGCGACCTTTTCAAGCCTGCTGATCTGGTGAGGAATGCATCCCAAGACGTTCCCGCCGCTGAAGACAATTTGAACAATTACCGACCAATGCGACAGGGTTGTTTATAAAAGCTGCTGTATAACGGAAGCCGATGCATTCTTGGGCTTCGTGGGCGCTTCCGGCGACGGGAATAACAAGGTTTTTGTTTACAACTATTCGACACTGGGTATTTTTAGCTACAGTTGGGGAATCTTTGAAATCGTTTGCAGGTGAGTTTTCTACAGTTGAAATGTTAATACATCCGACGTCGACGGTAGTTTCATCGTTATTGTCATGACCAGAAGCGCTGGTATAGTGTGCGGAGTTTAAAAAGCATTTTTTAAAGATTGGTAAAGAAAAGAGACGATGAATGGATTTCATACATGTGGTTGTTAATACAACTGAGCACTTCAGTGCATGGAATGCTGGCAGCAACCAAAGCCGTTTGAAAATCATCAGCTATTTTCTAATTCATGAAGAGATAATAATATGTCGGGGGTTTTTATGAAATTTTTAATTTAATTTTATTAAAATTCTATTTGGATTAATTCTATAATGGAATCCTTGAGGTGATTCATAAACTACACCAATCAAAGTTATACACTAGAATTTAGTACTGATCTCATCATCATCATATTGATCTTAGAAGTATAATAACCATAGACTACTGTTTAAAAGTATGAATGAATGAATGACAATATTTTATTGTACCTACACTGCTACAAAATAAACTTTATGAACTATGAAATACACGAGGAAAGTTTGCTACCAAGCAAATTATCTGATTGATGAGATTCGCGACACGAATTCCAAATTCCTGATAAGATAATGAAATGGAAAGTAGCAGAATGAATCACTGAGTCATATCATAACAATATATCACGACTCAAATTAATAACAAGGCGTTGGATACTCGCTGGTTACTATATTTACGACACATAAATCCGTACCCACTCTTGGAGATCAAGTTTTGGTTTTCTGTAAACGGAGACAGTTTTAAAACGGTCGTAAGATTGTAAATTTTCTCCAAAAATTTTGAAAACATTCCGAAAATAGGTGTATTTCTAATTTGAAAATTGTTATGGATAATTAAATGGCTTAATAATAATAAAAAAAAATAATTTGACCAGTTTCTTCTTGCCATCGTCTCACTCGTTCACCCATTCTTCCCTCTCTTTCTATTTACTATTGTAACGGTGCGTGTCGGTGATTAGTTAAAAAAATCCGTATTAATTATGATGGTTTTATAATAAGATACCAAACCTCTCAAATAACAACTTTAAGTTATCATAAATCTCAAAGTTTGAGTGAACTTGAGCTGATAGATCTGATTTGAGTTTTAAAATTCAACTTCAATTAATTGATTAATTAATGGTTGTGTTTCAATGATGCTTAAGGAAATAAAGAAAAATAAAGAATTAATAATTATTGAAAATCACATGACCGAAGATGTAAGTAAAAATCTTGTGTGATTAGAAACACCTATTTTAGTTTAAAAAAAACGCAATAGTTAGAAAAGGTTCAACTGAAAAATAGGAGTACCTCTACCTACTAATAAAAAGTTAGTTCATAAGTGGTTCTTTCATCATAATTTTACCGTTTCTTTAGAAACCAATGAGCATTAAAAAATCGATAAATCAGTCAGGCAGTAAAAGGAATTATTCAGAAGAAGCCTAGAAAACATCTGCCAATTA
Source organism: Camptogramma bilineatum (assembly GCA_958496255.1). Taxonomy (NCBI): domain Eukaryota; kingdom Metazoa; phylum Arthropoda; class Insecta; order Lepidoptera; family Geometridae; genus Camptogramma; species Camptogramma bilineatum. Next base: position 13,239,765 of record OY292468.1, on the reverse strand, counting down.
ACCTGGTTATGGGCCTCATCAGTAGCGGTGGAATCCAGTAATTAGGGTCGTGGTGACAAATCGTGCCACGTGGGAGAAAACTGAGGAAAAGTGGGTAGTATTGATAGGCCCACACAACCCTAAGAATTGATACTCAATAGAAAATGCTTGGCACGGACCAGAGATTGTGTATTTATTTATAGAGACAGGCAAAGACCTAGATATAGCAGCACATCGTTAAGAAATTAGTCTTAGGGCGCTGCTAGTATTAAATTAAGAAAGTGGTATAATAATAGGCAACCTAACCCTAACCGGTTTAAGGAGTACTGAGGCCCCAAAAAGTGTTTGTTGCCCTGGTTCTTCACGGTCTTGGTCGCGAAGAAACAGGAGTAATCGCCTAGCTCTTAGGACGTTTCAAAGTGATACACCATGTGATTTTATTGCATAAACGAATTTGACTTCGACTTTGACTTTGCTTATGTGTTAGTATGAACTCTGAGATAACATAAGTAGCCAATTTTGGCTTTGAATGTGACTCTATCTAAACATATTCCGGGAACTACAGCGATAATGATAAACCTGTAAGTGATAATGTTGCTACCAGACTCTTAAATTATCTACATAGAATAGATACAAGTCTTTCTTACTGTATTTTTCAGTCTTACTTTATTTTTTCATTTCCAAAGTCGATAAAAAGCTAAAAATAGCGACACAAAAACTTCTCAACCTGTCTCCCTTGACGGAAAAAAACTGCTATCTTTTCCGGGTCCACGCCAGAATCTAACTATCAGTTTTTATGCCATGCACATTTGTGACTTCCTTTATACTTCCTCATCCGAAAATAGCTGTCTGCGACTTCGGAATTTTTATACTGCTCGTTTCAGTTTTGATTGCATCGTTCGCGAGGTATTTAGTGGATTTATGACAGGCACATACTAAGCTTTGACTCTGAGGCGAATTGGGAAATTACTCATTAGTTATATGCGGCAGGGAATGCTTCAGTGCCCTTTTCTCTGATCATGCTAATGGCGTCGCATACTGGAACAGTGCGTGCTTACAAAGATAGAAGCATCCAATAAGCAAAGTATTCGGAACACGTACTCAAAGGTAAATAGGGAACTCCCACAATTTTTTTTTATGATTTTATACGATAGGTTATATCGTCAAATAACCGTAATAAAAATTCCAGCACCGAAAAACTAAAATTTTATAACAAAAATAATTTTTAAAATTTACCAACATTTTCACGCATCTGAAACACGATTATTATTGTTGTCACAGATTACTGTTGTAGTAACAATTTGTGAACTTTGACGTGTGACGTCAAATTGATACTAAGTACAACAGTAATCTGTGACAACAATAAGTTCGAGTTTAGGAATTGTGAAAATTAAAAAAAAAACTTATCTATGGATCGTTATATCTGACTCGTCCTTGACTCGTCTTATGAACTCGTGTCGTCACATCCTTTCACATCCTTTTCAAGTATTTTGAAATTCCTACTATTTTTTGCAATTTTTAAAATTTATTTTCTAATCGAAAATGGTTTAATATTAAAAAATAATTACACACACATACCTCTAAAGCAACAATGTTCATAATAAAATACATTTAACCCGCTTTTGAGTCAGACGCATGTTCCCTATTGTTAATCAGGAATACAGTCCGTTCAGAGTTATTTTACCTACGTCATGTTGGCAACCTGGGCGTAGGAACAATCTTTCCAAGACTCGCTGCCAGCTTCTGTTTACCCCGAAAACTATAACCTGGGTCTCTTCAAGTCGAGAGTGAATAAGTGTCTTCTAGACCTTTGTGATCCATCGTCGGCCACATCGTCGCTTACCATCAGGTGAGATTGTGGCTAAACAAAGGTCTATCTAGATTTCTAGAATAAAAAAAAAACATCATAGCAAATTTGTTCCTACGCCCAGGTTGGCCAACATGACGGCTAGAGGTAAAATTATTGTGAACGGAATGTAGTTTATTGCTCATACATTGACAACTGTCTGAGGCAATATGTGAATCAAATGAGTGTGGCTGAATTATGATTCAAGAGTACAGATTTCAGAATACGACACGGCTTGTAAAGTCTGCACTCAAGCATGAATCGTATCTCAAGCGATAATTCGAAGAGCTCGTGGCGAAGCTTACTAAGACGTTCTTGATTGATCGTTGAAGTAAAGCAGCGCTGTGCGTGGTCACAATTTGGATGGGTGTCCGCAAGTGGCATTACGAGCTGATTAACTGATGTACTGGGATTAACTTTAAACAGGCCTATAAGTCTACTTGTACATACCGACTGCCAGTCTTCCTGCCGCTCTATACGAGCCGGCTCAGTCCGCTTCGCTAGCTCGGCCCTCCGGAGCTGCTCCCTCGCTCTGCTGCCGAGGTCCGCGGGCCCGACGCGCACGAACTGTAGCGGGTTCCCAGCCGGCTTCCCGGGCAGCACCGCCGCCGTGTGCGGCCGGACGCCGAGGAAGTCTGCGCTGTCTGTTGTCTGCAAGAGGAATGTATTGTTAGAAGATACAATGTATGTCTGGTTCCAACCAGGCAGAAGCTGAGCTCTTGCCTTTTCAGCAGGCGAACAATGTTTTAGTTTCAAGTACCTAGCTAGTCAACTGTCTTCTTTATTGTCCGTATACATAAATTACTTATTAGTTATAAATTAGTTAAGCAGCGTTGTGCGCGGTCACTTTAAGGATGGGTGACCGCAAGTGGTATTACGAGCTGAGCGCTTCCGTGCTTCGGAGGGCACGTTAATTGTCGGTCCCGGCTTTTAAGTCGTTAAGCCATGACGGAGGCCTTTAGGCGGCCTAAAAACTCCGTCACCAGAGTTGGCCACTTGCTCATACGAAAGAAGAAGAATTACTTATTGCTGAATAAACATGTTTTCTTTCTCTCTTTTTTCCTTCAAGGCAGTGCAGCTTTTTTATCATACAACATTTTCTACTGCGCAGCGAAACGGCTAACTTCACGTATGCCTAGATCCATTGTGAGAAGTGTACCTTAGTACCAATAAATTATTTGCGAGTCCGAGGTTCAGAAGTTTCAGCTGGCCAGTCATTTGTTTTGTGCATGTGTTACCTTTTTCAAAATTATGCCCATTGTTCATAATCAGCTGATTCAGCTGTCATTTTGGCAAGGCTTTAGAGTGTTTTATTTTTGTCTCTTACGTTTCATTGAAAAGAGATGGAAACAGATTTAACAGCCGTTTGAGCTCTAGTAAGCTTATAAGTCCATTATGAGAAATAGGGATTATTTTAAGATTGGATTATGTAAAAGACAGTTTCATTATTGAACACACTTAGAATACTTTATTGTCATTTACGAGCAGTTATGTCCGATACTAGCAGCCCACTTAAAGAACTTAACTTCACCAAGAAGATTCGAATTTCATGCTAAACAGTGCAGTCTTGCACCTTATTAGCCTTTTTATTGAATTTAATATAGATCGGCTGTCATTTTATTTGTTTTAAAACCATAAAAATGTACCCAACTTTGTATTATGCATTAAACTTTATTGCAACAGCAGTAAGGTGTAAAACTGTTTGGTTTAGTATAGAAAGTCTTCAAAAATCTACAATTAACTGTCTGTCGATAATCGCTGAGATAAATTAAAGCTAAACAGTTATGTAACAGTTTGCAAAAAATTAACGAACTCGTTTAAGGAACAAAATTAATTATGAACGGACAGTTAAGGCATAGTCCACAGAGAACAGTTCGTTCAATCGAGTCCAAGGCTAATAATGAACTTTGAGAACAGACACTTTGCATTCTTTGTTCTAAGTACTAATACAAAAAATTTTCAAAATGTTTGATTTTTTTAAGCGGATGATGATAATGAATCTATTCGCTCAGCTCAATCAGCCTTATCCACAGGAAATACACGGTCTATGGAATGGAGTTGACTAGCTTAGTTTTAGAGTACAAAATGCATATTATTATTATTATTATTATAGTTAGCCCATTCTGTCCCACTGCTGGGCAAAGGCCTCCCCTTGATCCTTCCAAACATCACGATCCTGTGCCATTATGCATATTAAAAAAAAATCAAGCCCACGACTTTCTCCTCCAAGCACTATCGTACTTTGCCAATAAGACTAGACTTCTAAGAATTGACAGCATTGGCAATATCTATCAAGAATAGCAGAAGTTGAACAACACAAGGTCAACAACCGATATTACATTACGTCAGATGCTCCCGCGTACGAAACCGAAAGTGTTGGGTAGTATCGTGGATGTGTCCAATAAATCACAATTAACTCTCGTACACATTATCTTTGGTTAGAAATGCTAGTGTTGTACTGTTTCCGGTAGTGATAGCAAATATTATATTAATTCTTGGAGATCAAATCGCACGCTCAATAATAAACTGACACAATAAGATTTAGGTCGTCGACCAAAATCTTATTGTGTCAGTTTATTATTGAGCGTGCGAAATGTAGCAGGAATCGAGCTTTTTAGAAAATCAATGTACACGGTATGTAAAACAAGTGAAATGTAGAGTAAAATCTAAAAACCACGTTTCTTTCTCCAAGTATAGAAAGTTGTTTTATTTATTTTCTTTTCTATTGAAGTTGACAAAAAATCTCAATTAGGTTTTCTAGCAATTATCTGATAATGATCGTTATAATTGATTACTAGCTCCGAGAATTTGTTTACATTTAGCGATCACTCAGTCTGAAATTATGCGCTCTCTTTATTTGCTTTGGTGGATCTGAGTGCCTAAGTACCTAATTTTTAAATTATTATTAACGGGACTTAATCGCCGAATGTAATGTCAATGTAATGTAATGTAATGTCGCCGAAACGTCGAGGTAAATAAAATAATTTCATTACTCGATTAAGTCCCGTTAATAATAATTTAAAAATGTGTTCAAGTCGCGAAAGTTTAAAATAAGTACCTATTTTTTTTTAATTATTCAGTATCAACACCGTAAACTTGGATTTGTTATCAGAGACAGGCTTTGTAGTGGCGCGTGAAAGTGACTCGAGACTCCTGTCTCGGTCTCTGCCCCTTGTCTATCTTTGATAGCGACCAAAATCAGTCTCAAATTCTCAAATATGACATTTCATTTCATTTATTGATTTATTTCAAGAGCTAACCTATCTTAAATAAAAAAAAAAACATTTATTCATCAAACAATGGTACACATCGTATTTGAAATTCATTAATTATAATTAAAAACTAAGTCTATAAATATATCTTAACATTCGCACACAAATAATGAATTATTATAAAATTTTATATACTTACTTACGTAAAAAATAAAAATTAAACAAAAATAAACAATTATAATAATTTCAGAAAAAAATAAACGATGTCAAATTAAAATTAAGTACCAACTATTCTAAATTATTACATGTTACAAATTCGTCAATCGTATAATAACAGACGTATAATGACAGTCCAGTGACCAAGCAAGTAGCTCCGTCACTCTCATCTCAAAGAGACCGAACGCGACAAAAGATACCTACGCGATCGTTTTGACCAATTTGAGGTTTGAGACAAGTTAGACAATCAGCCTGCGGGTCTCGGTCTCAGAATCGAACCGCCACCTTTAGACCTATCATTACAGGTATCTTTCCCCCTAATCACCATAAGGAACAATGATAATCGGCTGAGCCAATCGCGATGTGATTGCCGGTTCACCGCAGACGACAAGTTACGGCGACGTTGTGTAACTTTTATTGTGATGTGATGTCACGTCATAATGTCACAAAGATCTCGGAATAAACATCAAACCATCAAGTCTCAACCGTACTTCCTACATACTGTTATTATAAATCGAAGTCTCTCTCGAATTGCTCTGTTAGGCTTTCTTACCTAATTTTTTTAGATATCTTTCATTTTATTACAAAACTAGCGGACCTTCAAACTTTAATCGACGATTCCCAAAAAAATAGTTTTTTGCGTTGAATCACTATAATTCTAAAAATGCGATGTAATACTTTAATCTAATTTTTGTTAATTTTATCCTGTCCATCCAAAGGTTACCTGGAAGAGATCGCTTTCAGCGATAAGGTCGCCCATTGTATCACTTTAAAATAATGGTTCCTTTTCCTATCGATTTTTCTTTTGTTTCTTTTTATGGTGTACAATAAAGTAATATTCTATTCTACTTTATGTGTCTGTGCTGTGCCTATGCAAGTGCGAAATTAGGGGGCTAGGTAGGTAATTTAGAAGTAACATATTCACAAAATGCAACTCATTTTGAAACTCTTACCATAAAATGTAAATTTAATTCTATGTTTGAAGGTCCATAAACTCGAAAAGAGAGAAAACATAACAGTACCTCTTTACATATCGCTAATTCCATACAGTACGTACTTTTATTTTGCTACAAGTTCTTTTATAAGTAATGTTGTTTTATGGATAGGTCTATCATCTCTTTTAAGTTTAAGGCTACGTTTTTGGTTCATGTAGTAAAAACAATGCGGGTAAAACCGCGAGCCGTCGCTATAAACACTTTCAACGAACTCATAAATAGTGTTGACCCTTTCGCGCACCATCATTTAGCCCTAAAGACTAAAGTAAGCAGAGCTAATGTTATACCAAACTGAGACAATCTTTTATAGTTTTTTTTTTGTAAATTCATCTTAGACCTGATACAAATATTTGCAGATCATACAAACATTTACCTCGCGGCGGGAATCGAACACGCAACCTTCTGTGTTTCAGGCGAGCCTTAGCCCACTGCGTCACAGAGGTCGTAGTATAGTGAACGCACTCATCGGGGCATTGACAAAGACAGTTTTCACGTTAGATAATATCGATAATCTCGCCGCGTAACCGAGCCTGCATAAGCGCCAAGACCGGTTTCTTTTATCGAACCATAATATATTCAAAATAGTGAAAGTAATGACAAAAAAAAGGGTATAATGGCCCCCCATATCTCCGAAATATTTACCTATACGACACGGCGACAGCTGTCAACCACTTTCACTGTCAATGCCAATTACAACAATCGAACTGCCCCACCTGGATCACGACCGATTAACGTATGCGTACTTTTACTAAAAGTAGATACCTACTCTAACAACAAACAGCCCGTAAAACGGAACGCTTTAAAAAAGAAAGCGGAATCCCTACGGACAAAGTTCACACTGGCAGCTGCACTCGAAATTAAAAATAGAACGTGCAATCCGTTGGGCGGTCTAAATTTCCGTACGGTATGCGTTTAAATTTAGAACTCGACTTAGTTCGATTCGACACTGTCGTTTGTCACTCGCTCGTTCTATATTCGAAAATGTTTCGTTTGGGAGTTTTCACGTTTCGTTTCAAGCAGACGAGATGGTAGATTGGCGCGCGCGAGTTAACTACACGTCGAGATAACTTTCGCGGTTTTCCACAAGTCCAAGTCCCCAAGAGAGGGGAAAGTAACGTGTTGGGATAATTAATGCATAATTTTAACGGTGGATACCCGAGGCATGTAATTATATTCTGATAAAACATTATGTTTCTTTCAAATGGTTTTTGAGTTGAGTCGTTTTTTGCTTGCGTGCCTGCGGTCCGTTAGTCAGTTTACTTGATGTTTTGACACATTTGTGGACATGAGGCGTTTTGCAATTGAGTCGATAAGCATCATCATTCCCCTGCCCTTATCCCACGCTAAGTGGGGTCGGCACAACATGTCTTCCTCTTCCACTCACCTCTATCATTCGCCAACTCAGAATCCACTCCTCTCACATTCATATCCTCTTTCACACAATCCAACCACTTCTTCTTCGGCCTTCCTCTACCTGCGTACCCAGTCACATTCATACTCATCACTCTCTTGGTTATATGGTTTTCATCCCTCCTCATAACATGTCCATACCAAGCTAACCTAGCACTCCTCACCTTTTCAGTAACAGGCGCCACTTTCAAACTTCCTCTTACATACTCATTCCTTACTTTATCCAAACGTGTCACCCCACACATCCATCTCAACATCCGCATCTCAGTAGCGTGCACTCTCCTTTCATCAGTCTTCTTCATTGCCCAACACTCTGATCCATACATCGCGACAGGTCTGATTACTGACTTATAAATTTTTCCCTTAAGCTTAAGAGGCATTCGCGGGTCGCATATCGTCCCTGAGACCTGTCGCCACTTCATCCATCCCGCATTTATCCTATTATTAACGTCTCGGTCAATATCACCGTCGTTTTGGAGAAGCGAACCAAGGTACTTAAAATCGGAGCAGACTGGTAGGGTTACACCATCTAAGGCAATTTGAGAGAAACTAGGGGAGCCACTAAAGTTGCAGAACAGATGTTCAGTTTTAGTGCGGCTGATCTTAAGGCCCACTTTCTCTAGCTTCTCTTGCCATTTTCCCAGTCTGCTCTGTACCTCGGCTGGATCCTCTCCGACGAGAACAATGTCATCGGCAAACAGCATGCACCAGGGTGCCTCCTCCTGTATGTCTGATGTCAAAGCATCCATCACCAGGAGGAACAAATAAGGGCTTAAAGCCGACCCCTGATGCAAACCTACTGCCACATTGAACTCGTCGGTATCGCCGGCTTCGGACCGGACGTTCGTGCGTGCTCCTGCATACATCGCATTCACAAGCCTAACATACTTCCCTGGCACTCTCTTTTCTTTTAAAGCCCACCACAGAACTTCCCTGGGAACACGGTCGTACGCCTTCTCTAGGTCAATAAAGACCAAGTGCAAGCTCCTATGTGCACGGCGATACTTTTCGCAGAGTTGACGTAGAGCAAATATTGCATCCGTTGTCCCCCGTCCTGGCATAAAACCAAACTGGTTCTGGGTAATCACGCATTCCTCTCTCATTCGTCTATCTATCACTTTCTCCCAAACTTTCATACTGTGTGACATGAGCTTTATTCCTCGATAGTTGTTACAGTCCTGTACATCACCCTTGTTTTTGAAGATGGGCACCAGTGAACTGCTGCACCACTCTTCAGGGATCGCCTCCTCATGTAATAACTTGTTGAAGAATAAAGTCAGCCACTTCCATCCATCCGCCTTCAAAAATTTCCAAACTTCAACTGGTATTCTATCTGGACCAACCGCTCTACCGTTTTTCATACTCTGAACTGCCATTCTAACTTCTTCCACACTTATCTCTTCTACTAAACCCAAATTTAGTGGCACTTCCTCTAAATTTTTAATTGAGTCGATAAGCATTTTTACTATTAGCGATTACGACACAGAACACTGCAGAAATGTCACAAAATGAAATTTTGATGAATTTTATTGACTTAACTAAATTAACACAATAATATAAGTACTCTTTTATATTAATTCTATCCTAGTCCTGATTCGGATCGCTAGCTAGTAAAATGACTAAGAAAAACTATTAGCACAATACAACTTGTTATAAAAGAGATAAGCCTCTTTTTATTATCTGTCAGATATAATAAATTCTACCTACGATAATGTTACAATGATACATCATTAAACTTGTTACAAAACGGTCATAAACGGTATTAATACAACTTAGTCAAATGTTACCTTTCTAATTACGTCTTTATGGCAGTTCTCATCACGACTTCACAATACGGCTCAGCTAAATGTCATAATGTGTCACTTATGCACATACAACACTGTGCATCTTTGTTTGTATTACTCTGTCATTGTCGAAAATTGTACAACATACGTAACTACGCTTCAGCATTTTAAGACAATTTTTTCTATAGTTTGGTCGGGCTCTTAAGGTTAGCTGACCAGTCGCAGCCGCACCCGAACATCACCGCGTCGCCTTGGTATTCTTTGTATAGAATTCTATAGACCGACGCTCACTACATTAACTTCGTAACGTCACCAGATCGTCGCATCGCAAGCCAAAAGTGAAGGAACAAGTGAACGCCGAAAAGGCGATCCGGTGCGGGCGGCGACTGGTCATAACAGAACCTATGAGTATGAAGATGTGTACAGCTTGTAAGTGCGCACACTACAACGATTCAGTATCGGCCAAGTTTGCACTAGCAGCCCAACCCTATTAAACAATCGGCCGATAGAAGAGTTTACAGTCTGTGAGAGGTCTTGACTGTCTTTCGTTTTAGAACCATTACTTAGGGTCATCGGTGGGCCCATAGGTAACCGAATGGGTCTTTGGAGTCACTGATTTCCACATAGCTCGCTGCGACCCTCGAATGGAGTAACTAAATTTTTTGGCGTGGCAATCAATGTGTTAAGCTTTAAATTGTTGACACGCATAGCTTGGTTGTGCAAGTCTTAATTGCAAAAATATTCTTTGTATTTCTTTCTTGTGGAATTTGAGAAGTAAGTTGAGACGATGAAGTGCTGAGCAAGCTTACTTATATTTACATTATTCCGAGTAATTACAATGTCCCACATGCTTAGGCGAGTGCAGCGAGCTACACTCGCAATCAAAATGTTGATGATAAAACTCGCACTCCCTTACTAAGCCATTATTACACTTGTATTATTATAACCATGTCTTTTCTGTGGAAATGGCCGGCTAAGCTGAGAGGATGGTGTAGGTGCTGGGCAAGCCTACTCCATCTCAACAATCTCCCAGGCACTAGTGTCCCGATGAGTGTAGGCAAAGATTGCCTCCTGACACGGTATCAATCATCTAGTAAAGATGTAAAGGCCTAAGTATTATTATGGGCATGGGCTATATACTTCTCTCCGGTGTTTGAGTTATTTCAATGTATGTGTGGAGCCTACAGTAATTTTCCTGGCTGGGATTCTTGAATAAAACCGCAGTCTTCACATAATATCGTTGTATTGAAGCAGAGATAGACGTACAGAGAGTGGAAGAAGCTGAACATGGCATGTTAGCGCGTCATATGCCTTTCTGCCCAGGGCTTGCTCACGAGTTGCCAGCTTTTCAGCATCAAAGCTGTATCCGGTAACAGTGAGTACCACCAGTTTTTTAACACTCATACAGGCATCCAGACCTTCCAGCGTTTCGTCGACGAGGTGCTCCGCGGACTAGACTTTACTTAGGCTCCACTTATGTATAACAATGTTTACCTCAACACGAATGGAAAGTAATATGAACCACGGAAAACAATTACAGGTCGTGATTGTCGAAACCGGCAGAATGCATTTCGCATGCGCACGCGCCGATCATAAAGATTATGATTTACAAGGTTAATGAACTTTGCTCGGGTGGCTGTGGTTGGACTACCGTTTGTGCTCTCATTATGAGGTGCAAAAGCTGGTTTAAAAAGCCTCCATAATGACGCTAGGCGACTCTACGGCGTCAGAACCTAACGAATGAGGTTCTATCAGGGACCGTGCTGGCAGTAGAACCTTAGTCAGAATTTTTTGCCGGTTTTGTTCATAGGAATGTCACGGTTATATTCGTTTGGGGCTGGTTATGATTACGCTACTTTGTGTGTCATATTGTTTTTTATTTTAGAAATATACTATAAATAACTGCATGGAACTCATCTAAAACAGAAAAAAACAGAAAAGCCAGACAGAACAAATAAAAAGCATTGTACAATGCGGGGTCAAAAATTACATTATATTGACTAGATGTCGCGGGAACCTCGCGGAAATTGGGATTTTTCCGGGATAAAAAGTAGCCTGTGTCCTTCTCCAAGGTCCAATCTATCTCTATACCAAAATTCATCAAAATAAGTTCGAAAAGGTAACAGACAGAGTTAATTTCGCATCTATAATATTAGTATGGATAGTGGTCAAAATTAGAGGTGTCTCTATCACTCATCTTTATAATATTTTAGATGCCTGAATAGAAGAAGTTATTATGTGGATCCATGGGCCTATTTCTTCAAAAGAACTTACCAAACGAACTCCTGGGTCCCACGAGATTTTAAGGTATTACACTACCACAGTCCTTCATGCCCCGAAGGCTCAACGTACACTGCGCGACCAACGGCCGGCGGGCGACACAAACCCGCGACTTTCTCCTAAAACGTGACCATTTTGTCAAACTCCCTTCGTAATCGACTTATACAGTGTTATGCGGACGAGGCGTCGATAGAATGTCAATGCATGTCGCAATGGTATGTTAGCATTCGGAGTTGCATGTGAAATGGATTTTTGTGGTGCACGTGACTGGTGTACAATTTCAGGAGCATTTATTGAATAATTTAAGCTTTATATAGAGTAGTAGTCTTTCTTTAAATAGCTGTAACTATGAATACAAATTATCTCTTGATTAAATGAGTTGTTTATTTATATTTTATCCTAGGCAATGATTATAATTTATCCATTTAGGTATGTCCTAGCTAGACAGTATTCAAAAAAGAGCTTGGACTCGCCACCAGATTTGGAAAAGATTACAAAAAAATGACTTAGGTTCATCATCATCACCAGCAATGAGATTAAATGGCTGCATGTGATATGCACTGGGCATAGATTTTAAACATTTAAAAGAACTGCCGGTAGGGAGATTTTTTTTTGATGACGAGTCTGCCCTGTGGATACATACATACATAAAATCACGCTTCTTTTCCACAGGGGTAGGCAGATACCACGGACTCCATTTGCTACGATCCTGACACACCTCTTTCGCCTCATTCACTCTCATCCCATTTTTCGTACAAACTCGCCGGTATAAGGTACTTTTGACCTGGCCTTTCTCTAAAATGTCACCAATCCTACTAATATTATAAAGGCAAAAGTCCGTGTGTGTGTGTGTGTGTGTGTGTGTGAATGTTTGTTACCACGTATCTCCATAACTACTGAACCGATTTGGCTGAAATTTGAAACATAGATAGATAATAACCGGGAATAGGACATAGGCTACTTTTTATCCCGAAAAAATGCATGGTTCCCGTGGGATAAACAAAATAGTAGTCCACGCGGGCGAAGCCGCGGGCGTCAGCTAGTCTGATATAACTTAAAAACCACTAAGTAAATGTTAAAAAGTCGCGCCTTGATCCGAACTTATTTATATTTAGACATGTGGGGTAACTCTACATCTATTAAACGGAATGTAAACAGACATGTTTACACAGGCACGTGGTACATTTGAACTCTGACGTTAATAAAATCTAATTTTTACTAGTCTTCATCACCTTATGACAAAGCAAGGTCTATTCATTGTAGAATTGATGTGAGACATGAATTCAGAATATCTACGAAGTAATAAATGACTTTAATTGAACTCTTTCATCAATCAGTGTTAAATTAAAACTCGCTCGAAAATTCGCGGGCGCCAGTAGCATCAGCCAAGGATTGTAATTTATTAGTACATTCATTCTAGATTTTTTAGCGGCAAAATTAATAATTAAGTTTTGATGCTGGTGTGTTATACCTATAGGTGAGTACATTAAAAAAAACAACTCTCCCTCCCCCTCCACCTTCAGCGTCACCCCTCCCCCCCTTGAAAAGTGTCCCGTTTTACGGATTTTCTCAATTTTCAGGAAAACTATACAAGCTATGACAAAATGGTCAAAGACAAAATTAGTTATTAATAAATTACCTACAAATAAATACCAACATTTATTTTGATACGAGTTATAGTTTTCAAGCTATAGAGCGTCAAAGTTTATTAAAAATCTGCGCTTAGCAAATACACAGGAAACAGCAATATTTGTTATTTGTTACAGTTAATGCGTTTATATATTGTAATTATTTTTTTTTATAAATCAGTATCGTCATGCTTATCTTTTAAAGTTTTTAACCGACTTCAAAACAGAAGGAGGTTCTCAAAATTAATCGAAATCATTAATTATTTTATTTTTTTTGTGTTTTTTTTTGTGTATGTTCAGCAATTACTCGAAGACGTTTGGACCGATTTGAAAAATTCTTTTTTTATTTGAAAGGGTATACTTTCCGATTAGTGTCCTAAAAATTTGGAAAGGATCTGTTGAGGATCTTCGGAGCTTCTTCTACTTGTTCGTATGCGGCATCCGGGTTATTGAAAACGTTTATCGTACCTTGCAAGTCGATTTTTTTACTAAGAAGAACAGACTGAACCTTTCCTTTGCTGTAGAATGCTGATGCAGTATCGCAACCACTTATTGTGGCAATGTATAAGCGCATTAATTGTAAGAAATAACAAATATTACTATTTCCTGTGTATAATGTTCATTTTTGCTAGGCGCAGATTTTTGGTAAACTTTGACGCTATATAGCTTGGAAACTATAACTCGTATCGAAATAAATGTTTGTATTTATTTGTAGGCAATTTATTAAGAACTAATTTTGTTTTTGATCATTTTGTCCTAGCTTGTATAGTTTTCTTGAAAATTGAGAAAAATCTGTAAAACGGGACACTTTTCAAGGGGGGGAGGGGTGACGCCGAAGGTTGAGAGGGGGGGAGAGTTGTTTTTTTTTAATGTACTCACCTATAGGTATAACACACCAGCATCAAAACTTAATTATTAAATTTGCCAAATTTTCCATACATTGAAATCTAGAATGAATGTACTATATTGATTATTACGGGATTTTATCGCAAAATAAAAAAATAAATAAAAGGTACGCGATAAAATCCCGTAATATAATTTTCATTATGTTAACAAATCGCGAAAGTTTAACAAGATTGTAATTTATTTCGAACTCAATATACTTACATGTAAAATACTGTATTGTTGTGTTTCCATGGATCGACCTTAATCTGGTCGACTTGCTGTCGATTCGGACAAAATATATTGGGACACAGTGTCCCACACTTTTGATTTTAATATTTTTGTTACTGTCGATTCTATTTTTGTTTGTAGTATTGTCTGATAGCTCAGGCTATCTGTACTGTTTACAATCGGCCTAAGCGTTCGTTTCGTTAACACGTAAAATTATCGTCCATAAACCGACTTTACAGACAACCATTTTTTCATGTTTTATGAGTTCTCTGTTTGAGATGTGTGCCAAATATATCTTATTCTTGAAGTTTTATCTCATATTGTAATATGAAGAAAGAGAGAGCACAATTCTCAATAGGTACTACAAATAGTTACATTGCGCACATAATGCTCCAAAGCGCGATCACCTTAGTGAAACATAGTACAGTGAAACCAGTGCTACAACTTTTGTCAAAATACTGTTCAAAGTCAAGAACTGCATTACTGTTATTTTTTTAAAAATGACCGAGTATAGTGCTTCCTCTTTCAATCCGAAGGCCGTGGGTTCGATTTAATGAATTTCATGTTTCGTACATGTTAAATCGAGTGTAGTAATAAGTGGTGGTCATTTTAAACGACTTCATTCGTTTTTTTTTTGTTTTTTAAAATAGTTGATTGTTTGTGTTGATTTCTAGTGGCTCTACTGAGAATACCTTACTTGACATTACTCTTAATGCTTAAAATGTGAATTATTTTACTACAAAAAGCAAAATAACTGATAAATAGAATATTAGAACAGGCCGAAAGCAAGCTACACTACCACTTCAATGTACTATGGCGTAGGTAACTCTCACTAGAGACACGCGACTTAGTAAACACGTGTAGTGGGAGGGGGGATGTTTCTAGAAATAAACAAAGGTTACTTGAACCCAGCGGTTACCGATTCGTTTTGTTAATTACCGCTTCGTGCCTTTTCACGTGCACACGTAACTTACTGAGCACACAGTAGATAGGCTAGCGTCTTTATGTCTAACGTCTAACGTCTCTCTACGTCTTCATCTTTCTTTTTTTAGCGTCCATAGGCTACGGTGACCGCTTACCATCAGGTGGGCCGTATGCTTGTCTGCTACCTTAGTAGTATAAAAAAAAAAACAGTAACAAATCAGTTATAAATACATATCTATCCGGGTATTTATCACGTAAAGTGCCTTATTATTTTGCCCGACGTTTCTACTGGATTGCACCAGCCGTGGTCGCGGGAAGACTGAAGTGTTGCTACTTGCGGTCACCCATCCTAAAAGTGACCGCGCACAACGCTGCTTAACTTCAACGATCAATCAAGAACGTCCAAGCAAGCTACGCCACGAGCGCTTCATTTCATTGTTAGGTTAATATCAGAGAGATGTAGCGTTTTATAAAACAGTAGGTAACGTAGCGATGAAGAGTTTTTGTAATATTTCTAACTGAAGAACAAAACTATTCAATAGGCAATATGCGTCTGATTCAAAAGCGGGTTAAACGTATTTTTCTATGAACATTATGGCTTTAGAATTATGTGTGTGTAATTATTTTTTAATATTATTTCATTTTCGCTTAGAAATTAATAATTAAAAAGTGCAAAAATATAGTGGGAATTTCATAAGACTTGAAACGCAACGCTATTTGTCACATATGCTGTGACGTCACACTCCTTCAAACTCGACAGAAAGTTTTTTTTTCTACCTACAAGCGCGTGTAATTTTGGTGACTTGTGACGTCACGTCCGTTTCAAGTGCATGAAAATGTTGATAAATTTTAAAAATTATTTTTGTTATAAAATTTTAGTTTTTCGGCGCTGGAATTTTTGTTACGGTTATTTGACGATATATCCTATCGTATAAAATCATAAAAAAAAATTGATGCATATTGCCTATTTCCATTCGATCGCATTTGTTCTGTAAAATAAGACTGCTCTAGCAATGAATGCCACAAATCCATGAATTATTTTAACACACGGGAATTACTCACGTGAAAATATCGTCGATTTATATATCGACAATGTTTCGATTCATCCGGAGAATCTTCATCGGGGTAAGGAGGGAGTTGCGGCAAGGTTACTCCTCGCGCGAGCGTCTCACACAAATCTATGAATATAAACTGCATCAAAGGCAGGCATTTACATGATAAAAGAGCTGCAGTAAAAGTTGTAAAAGGATTACATGTATTACACGTCGGTGCGCAGTAGCTTTAGAGTCAGTGTATGATTACTTTACAGTCATAAAGATTACGTAAGACTTTCAATTCAAATATTTACCCAGTTGTGTACTCAATAGCAATTTAGAAAAAAAAAATCTCTGATCAATGGATAATCTAAAAATATTTATTATACACCATATATTGTATTCTGTGGCGATAATCAGTTTGTGACTTTATTCATAACTAGCTTCTGCAAGAGGTTTCATTCGCGTGGTATCCAGATAAAAAGGTCGCCTATGTCCTATTCCCGGTCATTATCTATCTATCTTTTAAACAGCCAAATTGGTTCAGTGGTTGTCGAGTTATAGAGGAACAAACATACATCCAAAAATCATGTTGAGTCTGATGTTGTAGGTAGAGAAATGTTAAGAACAAACAATAGCTTATCAAACAATCAAGAGCTAGTGACCGATAGCAGGGGTTGGTGACCCCGGCGGTAACCACAGCTTGTGGTGAAAAGCTAGGTCAGTCTCTTCAGAGCTTTCTCAGAGCTATCTTGTAAGCACAACTAGTGACCCAGCTAGCATTCGGAAAGAAAACAATCTTACATACTTACATGATTTTTTGGTTTATAATCTTATTATAATTATCTGGGCGACCGAGCTCCACTCGGGTGCAAATAGAAAAAAATTAAAAAAGAAAATAAAAGAAAAAGAAATGAGAACAAAAAAAAAAACTAACAAAAATATAAACTTTAATTCGCTGAGATTCGAACTCGCAGCCTTCGGCTGGTATGCGGAAATCCTAACCAATCAGCCACTTCGTTCTCAACAAAATATTATATTACGAACCACATTGAACTGGTAAATCTTTTTGCGTGAAAATGCCGAGAAAACGAATTTTCCAAATATGAGACTAGATCGATTCTTCGCCCCCGTTTTCGAGAACGTGAGTACAAATAAACAAACAAACAAATATTGCTCGTTTAATAGAATAGGATAAGTATAGTAAAGTTCCCGAGATCAAAAAGTTAGAATGTCATTCATAAAAGGAAATTGCATAAAGCATAGACAATTTTAACCCCACAGAGTGTACAACAAATAGACAAACAAAACGAGGTATGTCAACACTGTTTCATATTACGCAATAACGGTCTAAGTATGCAATATGTATATGAATGAATGTTGCAAACAAAAGCACATCCGGCAGTGCAAAATATATGGGCTATGCTTGATGATATAGTTTACGTGACTACTCTGGCTTCATATTATTAAACTTAATTTAGACTTTCATTCATACAAAGACAGTTAAATTCATTGATTCTCTAAAATTACATGAATTTTAAGAAAATGAAATAACAAACTACATATTAATGAATAACCTAATTCATGTACTTAGAATAAATGAATTTGAACTTTGTTAAAACGGAATAGGTCGATAAATTGACCGCAGGCGAAACGTAGCATTGTATGTATGTATATTGCATAACAGTATGGAATGTAGTGCCAATGACTTTTGACCAGTTCATTGCTTGGTCAAACAAACATGTCTACATACAATATACATACATACATGGTATACATACATGGTATCGGTGGCCCGTGTGGCCGTTGGCCGTGTGTCAATGGGTGTCACTCATAATAAGCTATGTAGGCTTTGCTCTCGTTTACTCTGACAGATATTGATCTTTATTTTGTTTAAATGCCCCGCCATGGTCTAAGAATTCGCTACAATTTACTAACAAGGTAGGCATTTTGAATAGCACGAATTCTTGTCGATACTGTTGTCCTGGTCTGATGAATTTAAAACCTATCTTCTTCATTGAATGTAACAAAATGTTATATGTAGCAGTAGTATTGTATGTAGGTTGTAGAATGATGACGATACTATTACTTATTGTTATTAATGATTTTTTTACTGAATTTGCCTGGCAGGCCGATTAGGCGAAACTACTTTAAATACAAATACAACTAATACAAATTATAATAATTACCAGATGTCGCCCGCGTTGGAACCCTTTATCGCGAAAATTGTTAAATAAAGCGATAAAAAATAGCCTATGAGTAGAGTATGTCCATTTTGTCCATTCTCAGGGTTCAAATTACGAGTTTGCAAAATTTTATAAAAATCAGTCAAGCCATTCCGTTTGGGCGTTAGTAAGTTCGTATGAGCTAGTGGCCAACTCTGGAGACGGAGTTTTTAGGCCGCCTAAAGGCCTCCGTCGTGGCTTAACGACTTAAAAGCCGGGACCCACAATGCGTGAAAGTGTCAGACTTACAGATTTTTTTATCGACTTCAAAAAAGGAGGTTCTCAGGTTTATTCTCTAATTAAATAAATGATCTAATATTTGTTTGAATCCCATAGTGAAGGCGAATGCCATTGGCACTGGCATTCCAATGCTTATGTAATATTTGGTCGCAGGTTGTCGTCACCTGTAGGCGGACCAGTATCTAGCTCGTGTACCACGCACCTTAGCACAACTTATTGCGTTATTTCTAAGGAAGTGGCCACACTGCGTTTTCTGCAGCGCGTTTTTGAGCTGCGCGTTTGTATCGATACAAACGCACGTTCGCAGCGCGTTTGTTTCCATACAAAAGCGAACCGGGAGCGCGTTCGAATCGCGTTTGTATCGATATAAATAAACGCGCTGCAAAAAACGCAGTGTGTCCACTCTCTAACTAGCTTCAGCTTGCGGCTTCGCTCGCGTGGTACCCGGATAAAAGTAACCTATGTCCTATTCCTATCACGGTCACTATCTATATTTTAAATTTCAGCCAAATCGGTTCAGTGGTTGTCGAGTTATAGGGGAACAAACATACATCCATACATCCAAGCTTTTATAATATTAGTCTGATGTGATAAGTATAATAGATAAATAACTAACTTCCCCTAAGTGGAAAAAACACTCACCCTGTATACACATCGTTACAAAGTAGGTACACTAGAATAATTCGTTGAGCCATCCAAGGATCTTGTTAAATCCTACTTGCCTATCCTATCCACTAATCATATAAATCGAAAGTTTCTTGAGCTTGTATGGATGTTTGTTACACTTTCGCGCAAAAACTGCTGAACGGATTTTAATGAAACTTGGGAATATACATAGTTTATGATCTGGAATAACACATTAGGCTACTTTTTATCCGAGTAGATATCACGCGAGCGAAGTCACGGGCGGAAGCTAGTAAGAATATAAATAGAACAAATACTTTAAGATTCCTTTTTAAATGTAATATAGAAAAATGCCAGTCGGTAATAAATAAAAATCTTATTTTCTCTACAAAAAAATTAGAAAACAGACTCGTCAAAGCTTCGGGAACGCCAAAACTAATGCTAGCCGCCCGAATAGAGTCTCGATATCTACAATCTACACGAGTTGGACAGTTTCCAGAATATTGATGAGTTGTGATAAGCTGATAACGTCTTTTAATCAGCTTTTATGACGCAAACGCTCTGTAAATATTACAGAAAATATTTGGACGATACCATTGAAATACTTAGTAGTTAGTACTTGCGGAGCTAAAAAGGTCGCTGTAGCAGATTCACAATTGGATTGGAATTGAACTAAATGCCTCTTTTCACTCTCAGTCAATGAATAGAGACGGCATATAGTTCAATTCCTGTTGTGATTCTGCTATTGCGACCTTTTTAAGCCCACTGATCCACCGCATGAATATCATGCAAGTTTACAACCTAACTTTTATTGTAACATTTTGATAAAACACACTTCAGTACTTTTAAGTTCGGTATGAGCTAGTGGCCAACTCTGTCGACGGAGTTTTAGGCCGCCTAAAGACCTCCGTCATGGCTTAACAACTTAAAAGTCAGCTCCGGTACCGACAATTTAACGTGCCGGCCGAAGCACGGAAGCGCTCAGCTCGTAATGCCAGTTGCCACCCATCCAAATTGTGACCGCGCACAACGTTGCTTAACTTCAACGATCAATAGCCGGGTCCACACAGAGCGAGCAGCCTCGCGAGGCATTTGCCGCGCGGAGCAGCTCGGTTAGTGTGGACGTGTGGCTCGGCCACACTAACCGAGCTGCTTCGCGCGGCAAATGCCTCGCGAGGCTGCTCGCTCTGTGTGGACCCGCCTAATCAAGAATCTCTCAGCAAGCTAGTCCACTAGGTTTTAAGATTTCAGATATCTAAAGATCTAAACGGAAGTCCAGCATCCCAGGAAACACAGATTGAGCATGTTTACTACACCATACGTTTTACTAAACGTGTAGCTAATTATCTAATTTAATGAATGAATAGAAAACTAACGGAACAGCTTATAAAACTTTCTTTGATGAATCTTGTACGATGTAGTTTATTTTATTACGTCGTGTTTGTGAATGAAAGTTGTGTCATACACGGCAATACAAGATTACACATACACGCTGGAAACACATCCATACACACAACACAACACGTATTTAATTTTGTTCTCGGGGGCAATTTTTTTTTAACATGAAAATGATGTAAAGCAACAAAGATGGAGCACGCTTACCTAGAAGGAACCTATTGACTCTCGATTTGAAGACACCCAAATTATACTTTTCTGATCGCTTTCCAATTTCATTTATGGATCCTATTCATCCAAAACTTTTAATTGAACTAAACTGTCGTAATAACGAGAATTTACCCTTTACAATGAACTAAATAGATCACATAAATTATTTTTAGTCACGGTTTATCCATATTTTGATCTGTTTTTAAAATGTGAGTAGTCATCGCGAAAAAGACACACTTTAAAAAACACCAACCTTTAGGAGGATATTTATGTTTGAACTACCGCACTGTTTGATGGTATTTGCAAGACTGAACTACACTTAAAGCACGGCCCATGACTTAGGAATCATGAACCATAAGAGTCTCCTCAAGCATGACCGACTATACCGGTGCGCGGGACACACAGTTACACACTGAACTGTATAATCACTTAATTAGCTACAAAAAAATATAAGTAGTAGAAAATATTGCATAATGTATAAGTAGATGATTTATATTTTAAACAAAACGTTATCTCATGTATGAACAATGAGACGGCGCGGTAGACCACGGAAGCGATGACGAGACATACTAGACGAGCTAGACACCTTCAATGAATATCAGCAGCAGACAATGGCGTTGGATCGAATACCTGGAAAACTCGAGAGCCTTTGCCCAGCAGTGGGACGTGTGGCTGGTGGCTAACTCTGGTGACGGAGTTTTAAAGCTGCTTGAAGGCGACCATTTAACGTGCCCTCCGACCAAAGTACGGAAGCGCTTGGTGTTCTAGTGAGATATCTCACTTCCCACTAAATTAATGCCTACTTCAATCTTAAAAGAACATTTAAGCAGGCAACGCCACGAGCACTTCAACACGCACTTCACCACTTACATGCTGTCCTATTTTAAGATTTTATTTTACCCTAACCTCTGTAAACCTAAATACCCGTCCTATTTTAAGATTTAACATCACCCTACACTGACAGATTCTAGTAGCCCCACTGAATAAATAACGTTTGAATTTTGAATCAGCCTTTAGAACTAAACCCACGACTCCTTGATATCCCCTATTTCCTCTCGATAGATTTCTTCGTATCTTCAAACTCTTGTAAGCAGTGGATAAGACTGCATTATTATTGCATATTTTTCTATTACTTTTACGTATTTCCCGTGTGTTTATAAAGTCAAAAGAAGAAGCAAGCAAAAGCTAGTTAAAGTTACTGTTAGCAAACGGCGCTGTGACCATCCGTGAAATCCAATTAAGTACTTAACAGTTGTACGGATTGACCGCGTGACGGTCGGTAATTAAAACTGTCACGGAGTGATTATTGTTATGACAGCTGGTGAGACAAGGTGAAGAATCAGCCCCCCCTAGCCATATTACACTATCTATCGTCGCGATAGAATAGAATACTTCAACATGAATAGGATTTGACGTTTCAAGTAGATGAGTCACGTGGTCCGAACGTCAATTCCTATACATTTTGAAGTGTTCTATTCTACAGCGACGATAGATCGTTCTACAGCGACGATAGATAGTGTTATATGGCTAGGGCCCCTGGGGTCATGGAGAAATTATGTAAGAAGAGAATATAAGAGATTGGACAGAAACTAAGAAAGCGGAAGATCTGTTTAGGCTAGCACTAGACAAAGAAAAATTTGGCAGGCTGACAGCTAACCTTCAGTAATGGAGAGGCACTAGAAGAAGAAGAAGAGAAAGATTATTAGCCTAAAGGAATCATAGCTTATTCAGAATGTGGACATGTGACCAACATGTATTGTAGAACTAGCCCCAACCCCAAACACTACAACACAAAGCTTAAAACGATAAATCGTGCTAATTTTCGTGATCAGCTTATGTTGGTCAAATGTACCTAATTCAGTTTCCACCAGCGTAAGCTGAACTACGAAAATTGGCACGATATATCGTTTTTAGTTTTGGTCAGTACCGGGCAGTTTTGCTCCCTGTGACAGGGTATTCAAGAGCAAATTCGAACTAGCCAGCCATATACGAGCACATGCTCGCCTCTTTACAGGGGTAGGCAGAGACCACGGATTTCCACTTGCTACGATCCTGACACATCTCATTAAAAACATTACGCTCCTTTGCAGTCGTCAGTTAACAAGTTACATGGTCAACTGCATCCAGCTCAATCACTGTACTTTATACAGCAAGCTTCATGTCATTGACCTCAACCATAAAAGAACCAGTGGCATTGCGTCTGCGTGGATTGTGTCAGTCAACGTCTCAAGAGAGCATGCCGTGGGAACGCCGACGCGGCGAGATTAGGAAACGTGTGGCCTGATTGGCTTGATAAGTTTTTCAAGAGTTACCTCTTCAAAACTTGGAGTCTGTATTCAAAATAGTCTATCTTCAACATTTCAGATAGAGTAAGCTCGGATGAGCTAGAGGCCAAGTCTAGAGTTGTGACGGAGATTTTAGGTCACATAAAGGCCTCCGTCGGTCGGCTTGACGATTGAGCCGCGACCGACAATTTAATGGATAAATTATTGCAAAAGAGTAAAATAATTGAAATAGGTCATGTTTTGATTGGATGAAATAAAAATAATAAAGTATTATGATAGTATTTTCGGGAATTTAGATACTTAGGTAGATAGGCTAGATAGGGTAGTCAGATGTACTCAAATTTTACAACTTAAAAGCTTATAGCGACCATTATCTCTGAACTACATAAAAAGCAGTACAAATATGGTAGAAACATGCTACACATTAGTTGTGTAACATAATCGCCATGGCGGTTACAACACCATGTAATTCAACTTAGTTTCACTCATTTCCTTCGACGTTTCTCCATTGGCAGTGAAACCGAATCCCATAATTCCTGGGAAAGTGTGCCGGTTTAGCCATGGGTACGGAGTATCACAATAGAACCACTACTATACCACTACTTGATCATGCTTCACATAGATATATTAACTTCATTGATGCTTCATAAGAATACGAAACCGAACAGTGATGCTAGATGCTTAAGATGCTACGTCTTCATAAAGGTGGCGACTGAAATGAAGAGCATTTGCTCGATGTCAATATTCGCATCGAAAAGTTCGGCGTTGTGAGCAAATGCTCATGGCACCTGCCCCTGATTGTCTTTCTTTGATCGACCAAAATCAGTCTGAAACTGTTAAATATGACAGTTCAGTGACCACACAAGTAAGTAGATCTGTCAGTCTTATCTCAACGAGACCGAACGCGACAAAAGATACCTACGCGATCGTTTTGACAGTTTGAGACCAATCTGAGGTTTGAGAGAAGTTAGACAATCAGCCTGCTGAATATTCGCGACGAATATTATGTTTGACTATGCTCTACCCTAGCAGATGTAGTCAAAATGGCTCGCTGCTCTAATGCGCTCATGCCGCCAGCGAGCGAGTGATTTGTAATGTAACATTCATCGGGATTCGCTAAAAAACCGACAGCTGGTGAATTCGCTCTGGTGAATAGTGAATGGTGCACATATTATAAGCATGTCATGACTAGTAAATTAATCCACAGCACACTGTTATACATCATGCGTATCGAGAGTATCAAATACCTTGTTCCTGTCGTTGGTTCTATTTATGTTGGACAAAAGACACTTTTTCTCTTTTTAACAGCATTGAAAATAAGGTTCTCAGTTCACTGTTTTTTTTACACTCAGTAAGCCATATTCAACCTACAGCAAACGTGTTAGAGATCATTGAAAGCCGCAAGTCATGTTTAGTGACAAAGCCAAGGGTATAGCTGTCAAAAGTAGAGCAGTTTGAGGCGTACAGTTACGTGCGTGGTCTATTGAGCTATGAGGGACAGTTGACACGTAACTGGGAAATATCGGTACTTGTACAGTCGGAGTCAGAAATGCACATATTTTTCGTTCAAGTCTTGAACACTTTATTTTTGAATTTGATAAAGCGTAATGGTGACTAATGTCAGTCAAGATAAATAAAATGATTTCGATACGCAACCGGGCTTACCCAAAATTGTAAAAAAAAAAAGAAATATACTTACGTACTCGTATGTTGCAGATTAGAAATGGTTTATAAAATAAAATGACCAAGAACGACAGTACCGCGAGTCACGCGCTCTTACCCAAATGAAGATTCTCCGAGTGAATAAAAACATTGCCGGTTCCTACATCGACGTTATACACACCAGCTTTATTTACTTCTTCAATTTTGATACCATTTCATCATCTACTTTTGATGCTGGGACCGTACCATGAGCTCTTAGAGCAATGTCAAAGTAAGATTACTTTCGTCCGTACTTAGATAAGACTGAAGTAAGACTGACGCAGGCATAAATCAGGCCTAAATCAACCTTGTTTTAATCCTGCCTTAGGACGGAAACAATCTTAACGCAGGGATGTTTTGGTGACATGACCAAGGAAGTTATATACCTACGGACATGACATCGACTAGATGCAGGACTGCGCATGTCCTGCTCGGTGTCATCGAGTAAGACATGCGCAGAGAGAGCGTCGAGAGAGTGTAATGCGCATGTCCTGCTGCATTCCTGCGTCAAGACCAAGGCAGGAATAAAATAAGATTGTTTTCGGACAAAAACAATGTCAAATCAAGCCTAAGGCAGGAATGGATTTCACCTTGTTTTGACATTGCTCTAAGAGCTCATAGTACGGCTACTGTTTGTACAATTAAACTGGCAAAAGAGTATGAATATACGGAACTTTGTACAATCGTGACAGTGAGTGACTTTGTACAGTGTGGCCCTACCAAACTTTGTACAGTCGTGACACAGTGTGGCATTACCATGATTTCTGTAATCTTAAACATGACATTGTTGAGAGAGAACTTTCAAGAGGTTATGTATTAGAGAACCAAAGATCTGGGAGACTTACGAATTAGATAATCTGTTGAAGCTTTTAGGAGCTATGTAAGCTTTTCGCATAAAAATAGTTCTAGACCCCTGAGGTGGTGAGGAAACCAAAGACCCCTGAGGAACCGTGGTTTTTGGTGTCATTCAATCTGCTATTAGTCAATTAATACCAGATTAAATGAAGCTGAAAGTACTGAAGGTATCAGACCTAGATTATCAGACTCTCCCGAATGCTTTTATCCTAATACAGGAAAAAATAGAAAGAGATGAATATTAGCTTACGAGAATAATGAAACAAAAACAGCTTATTATACAACATTAAAATAAATCACATATTAGACCCCATCACATCTAGACAGTTTGAATGCCAACAAAGAAATTAGCAAGTCTATGCAGCCATTAGCGTCGCGTTCCGAATAAATTTGAAACGAGTGTAATGTACGAGCGAAATATGCTAAAAGGAGCAAAGGTGAACGAGGGCGCGACCGCACCTTAATGCTGCATACAGATTCGGATATTGATAATGCATTTTAAGTAGCGATGATGTCATTCTCACAAGTTTTAGTCCGAACAAACTGTCCTGCTTGATGGTGGAGTTACTGAACTCACTTAAGTCCTTATCATCTTTTACAGTTCACTGTTGGTCTTTTGGTTCGAGACTTCGCTGCTGAGCCCATCTATGACCTCTTCTTGCAGCTACATTTCTTATAATGATCCATAGTCAAAACAGTGTTTTTTTCCATTATATTAACAGCTGGCAAAACAATTTTGGAACAGAGATCTTTACTGGAAAAAGTTGAGTCAATAAAACACTGATTGTTTGAGAATCTCTGATAGGTTGGTCTAGTACATTATTTTCTCTGGTACCAAAGCCTTTTCTTAGATGTGGTGTATGTTTCTTTGAGACATACACTTGAGTTTTATCAGTCGACAAATTACAGTCATCAGCGACCGCTGACACTGTCGTGTGGAAACTGCTTCCCAGTCATGCACAATAGCACAATGAACAATCGGACTGGACGACCTTGGACGGTGAAAGTCTATGTTTTTGACAAATGAAGGAAAAAATAACGTAAGACATCACATCTGAGGGAGAACATCTTGTGATTCTGGCTTATAGTGAGTCTAATAATCTTATAGGTAGCTTAATGAGGGTTTACGCATAATGTTATACGACACTTTTTCAGAAGATTTTTTGTGAAATGGAAGATATTCACAGAACATTCCACAAAAAAATCATTCTTATGAGAAGATAATAAAATCGAGAGTGATGTTTCTAGTACATACTTAAGTACAACTCCAATAGAGACCTATTGGAATTTTGTTCGGGAAAATCGTAAGCATTGAAATACTTAAGTAAATTGCAGTGAGCAATTCTCACGCGCATTTTATTACATGCATTGACGATTGAATCATTTTATGATGCTTCTAAGCCAGATTAGCCATAACAATTTAAAAAATTCCAATGACACAGGTTGGACTATTCCATTATTCCATTGAAATGCACCGGATTCCATCGCGGTCAGACAGACGAAAGGTCAGGGGTGGCAATGCTAATAAATAACAAGTTTGTTTGTACCTGCACGTTTTGTTGGCAAATCGACTGTCGATCGTGTCGTGATTACGATTTGAATGCTGGTCAATTCTGATCATGATACTAACCTACTGTCTAATTTGTCAAATATATCTACTATTATTTACAATGTACTTATCTAGCAATCATATCAATAATAATCGTTCAAGGAAAGTGTTGGATATGAATGTGGAAGGATACATAGGTAGAGGGCGGCCAAAGAAAAGATGGATTGTGTGAGAAAGGACATGCGTGTGAAAGGAGTGACTACTGAGATGACGAGTGATAGGAGGGAATGGAAGAGGAGAACATGTTGTGGGAAAAAGGCATGGAGATGATGATGATCTAGCAATCAGTCGATGTCAGTCACAAAAAAATTATATAGATCTGGTAATCAACAAAAAATTAAATAAATGTAATAAGAAAACAAAGAAAGGAAAAGTGAAACATCTTTCCCCAATGTTGTACAATTTGAGCCGATTGAGGCACACGAACAGTTTAATGAACAAAGCAGTAAAAAATAAGTTACTAATTGTCACGTATACCAAGAACTGAGAAGAATAGAACTCTCAGTTTCATTCACACCAATTAATCGACATTTCTCAATAATCAACCTACTTTTGCCTTCGCGCAGACACAATAGCCTGAACTGAACAAATAGATGATTAAATTAAATTGATACCAACTGGTTAATACAGGTGAATATGGTGTCAAGGGAGCCGTTTGAAACAATATTAGCTCAACGACTGTTTTTAAAAGAATATTTGGTTACCTGTTATTGAAAAGCGTGTTTACGTGATTATTTATTTCGCAAAGTTGCAAACTTATGAATTGATTTTGGGGAACAAATATAAAAATATGGGAAAGCTAGCAAGTCCTTTCATATATCCTTTCACGAACCTGAAATAGATGTTGTTTTTTGATTTCTGTGTTTTACTTTAGAATACACTAGGTATTGTATTTCACCTTCGGTATTTTTAAGAATGTTCAGAAGCAATACATTTTATATCTATATAAAATAGTTACTGACAGGTAAAATAAATAATTATCAACACATTCCCGTCTACATTTAGAACCTTCTCAGAATGTCAGCCGTTGTCGGCAGCTGGTACATTCCATGTTTTTACATCAATCCTGATCAGGAGACTTTGAGCTTGCATTCTTCTACCTTTGCTACAAAATAATCTTTTATGAGTTGTGTTCTTCCAAGTCTTGTAGGAATATGAAGCTTTCAATATTATTCCGACATCGCGATAATTGTTGCTGTTTTTCTCTTAAAAGCAAAGATAATTAAAATATAAAATTGATTATCAAGATTTATAAGAGTCGTCTAAAAATCAGTACTTATAGCATTTTAAAATTCAAGTTAACTCTAGTTAACTTATACAACGTCAGACATAATTGTAAGTTCTCAAGTTAGCGAAGAATGATTTATCGGACTAAAAAGATCTAGATTCTAGTGTATTTAGGAATAATAGCTTAGTTACTGTAAATAATTTGTATTTAAATTCCTTATAAATCCTACCTTATGTATGTTATCGAAATTTAATTAAGAACGTACCTAATTGGCTGAAATTGCATTGATAAGTGACAAGTTGTGTGACCTAGCTCTCGATTTGGACATGCCATGCACCAAACAGGATTTGAGAATGCATTTCACTTTCATGGTTTTTGAGAGGAGAAATATTTCAACGTTTTTGCAAGTATAATTGAAAGTGAATTTAAGCTCGTTAATTTCAGAAATAACGATGGAGAGTTTATACCTAATGAGTATTGATGGGCTATCATATATAATGCTTAATATCTGGGCGACCGAGCTTTGCTCAGGGGGTAAATAGAGAAAATTTTAAAAAGAAAGAAAAGAAAAAAAAAGCTTACAAAAAATCAACTTTCACTGGCTGAGATTCGAACTCACAGCCTTCGGCTGGAAGGCGGACACCCTACCGCTTAGCCACTCTAGTTTCAACAAATTTCGTGAAGTTACGAACCACATTGCACTGGTAAGTCTTTTTGCGTGAAAATGCCGAGAAAACGAATTTTCGAAAACGAACGTTTTAGAGAACGTGAGTACAAACAATCAAATATTGCTCGTTTAATAGAATAGGATAGTGAAAATGCAGATGATGATGAGATGCGGATATGACGATACGCAACACTCATTGTTCTTAGCAGTTACACAAAGGCTTTTTGAAATTGTTTTCTTGATCTGAATTTAAATTCTCTAATCTTCTGTTGCCAAGTCTAATATTCGTAATTTTCGTTCAATTTTTTATTAATTCCATCTACTACTTATCGCAAAATGTAACAGCAGAAGTCATAGACATTCCATACAAATTAACAATCAGAGACAACCTCGTTGAATTGATTAAAACTCCTAAGCATTTTGATCAATTCAAACAGTTTTACTTCCAATTAATTTGATACCCGTTAAAGCATTATTTTGCTTGTTATTTTTGTTTGCATCTGGGAATGTCCCACCATCTGTCTCAATCGCAGTGATCCTCGCTTCAACGTTTTTATCGCAGTGCTCGCGTGTCCTGATTAATTGCAAAAAGAGAGGCAGTAGCCGGCGCCTGCGCTTTGAAGCTGCCGATTGGACGAATTAGATGCTTCCTTCCAGCTGGTGCTTGTCAACAAAAACTTAAAATGATGTAATGTGACCCTAATTGGAACTTGAGCTGCGAAGGTTCGGTTGTTGTCTTATTACTGAAGTATCTTTATCCATAGTCGGTCGTTTAATTTATTCTGATCATTACCAGTATTTTGTTATTTCATAATATCAACCTTCGTTTATTTTTTAAAGTTGTCAATGTAAGTTTGTTTCTAGGTCGCATTTGTTATGGTCTCGTAACTCTTATTGTGAAATAGTCATTTAAAGTTCATTTATTTCCCATAAACCTGTAGAAATTAGTATTCATCTACAGATCCCTGAGCGATAATTACCGTAGCCTTCACCTCAATGTGTCCGTCTACCATTGTTTGTTTGTCCACAATATCCATTCTTTTACTTAATTATCTTTTATTTAACCTTGAGGTCCTTGAATCAACTGACAGTCTCTCATTAACATTTTAATGAAGATTATAAAAGATCGCTTCGAGCGGACTCTGATTTTTATGAAATTTAAATTGGCTGTCATCAGATTGATCGGACGCCTTATCTTATTAATCTCCATATGTTGCTACATCAAATTCCTTGGCATGTAAATTAAAACAACTACAGATTACTTAACGAGCATTTAGATTTCAAAGTCGATTTTAAATTAACTCTTTTAAATTCTTTAATAATTTTAAGATGGTTCTAAATGCATCGAGTAGGTATACAAAGCTGCCTTCGCAGAAATTCCCGCATTTTTTAAAACTCTTCAAATACCAAAAACAATTTGCATCCACCGCTTCCAATCAAAATACTTAGTCGGATTTTTTCACTCGGTATTTCTTTAATAAAATCACCGACGCGACGTATGGATAAAATTATGTAGTCGAGGAACGAATCTTTAAAATAATAATTATGTTTCTGAGAAAAAACACAATGAACTTCCGAACGCGATAATATAGACAAGAATCTTAAAAGCCCTAAATATAATTACTCTGGCGCTTTAAATTGATTCTTGACCTTACAAAGCCACAACCCACAATAGAGATATCGATCAATAGATTGAATCTATATACCTAGACAAAAAGTTACCTTGTTTTTTGCTTGTCTATTGTCTACCTACCTGTAATTCTTTGCTAGAATTCCTTATTTCCTGTTATTTGATTGGTAAACCAAGAAACTTTTTGATTCATATTTGTTTTTCTTTTCATTTAATACTTAAGCATTCCAACATAATACCGAATATGGCGCAAGTATTATGCAAGACGAAATAATTAACAATCTCATAGGCTATTCATTCATAACAAAAAAAGATTTACTCAAACTAATATTATGAAAACAAAGATTCGAAATTAGCTATTCAACGACTTGGACAATAACATGCAATCAATACAGAAACTCATTCAGCTGATGATGATAAATCGTTGCCGTGATGTCAAGAGCTCAAGAGTTAAACCTTTTGCGGAATAAGTTACTTATATTGCAAATGTATAATATATAGAGTTTAAGGTACAAGCAGAATACCATGAGTACAGGCAGACCAAAGGAAAGATGATGGATTGTCTGCAAGATGATATGACTAAGAAATTGAGATGACGGCTGATAGAGGGAAATGGAAGATGTCGACCCCACGTAATGAGGGAAAAGGAAAATCTGATGATGATGACTAATCTGCTGTGATGGTATCAATCAAGCTAGAAGAACAACTTGAGACTAAGAAACTAAGACGATGATATGACACATCTTGGTATCTGCAAGATTCTGAAGGTTGACTATTTAAAAGGCCTTGATGGCCATCCAAGCTTTTCTAATTCTGTAAAAAAAAGTGTTTGAAATAACTATGTAAAATCTAAGGAAAGCAACAAAAGTAACTAGTCACAGCTGAGCCATTGTAGAATGACTTGACGAAGCCCCTGACAAGATGGATAGATTACAAGTAAGGTTACAACGTGATGATGGAAGCTTTAATTATAAACATTGCGATGCGAAGGCGTAAAGAGATTTAACTGCTTAATGCTTGTGCAATGGGTATGAACTGAGATACTATGATGTCGTAATTCTTTTTATGTTGTGAGTTTTCATTGATGAAATGATTTTGAATGAAAGGTGTGAGAGAAATGTTGTTATATGCTATTGTTTACAAACCATCACGATCTGTGAACTCATCACTCATTGTTGGGCTCATTAGTTTGGGCTTGGATGGATCCAGATGATTCTTATTCTTAGACATAGGTAGTAGTACCAGATCCGGAATATTTTGTTTTTCATTTTATTAAGGTGAAATTGTGTGTGTATAACGTATTTTTAACGGGTCGGATGTTATATTTTTTATTGTGAACGCAAATTTTAAAAACTACTTATATTCGTATTACTACGTAAACTATGCATTTTTTGTCAACTACATATATCATTTTTATGTAACTTTTGTAATGTGGGGCGAAACTAGAAATATTTTTGACATGGGGCAGAATCCGATTTTTTTGAAAGTGGGGCGAACGAGTGGGGCGAAAGTGAAAAAAATCATTCTTTCTACTGTTCTGAGTTAAACAAGCAGTAAACAAAGAAAAAGCGGGGTTTGTCTGTCACGTTCCTCATG
Source organism: Camptogramma bilineatum (assembly GCA_958496255.1). Taxonomy (NCBI): domain Eukaryota; kingdom Metazoa; phylum Arthropoda; class Insecta; order Lepidoptera; family Geometridae; genus Camptogramma; species Camptogramma bilineatum. The sequence continues at coordinate 13,207,079 of OY292468.1, read as the reverse complement.
GTGCATGGCTTACTAAACCAAACAAGGAAAGTGGTCGTGCTAAATGTACATAATTCATTTACGCGCTCATTGTCCAGACACCACAATCAACGATAATTACGAGACAAAGAGACATCGCATATATGAATTAAGTTAGTATGTACTGTTGCTTAAGTAGATTAGGTATTATTTTCAATTGCAACACAAAGAACCACAACGTAGCTATACGAAACAGCAACGAGCTATAATAAAATGAATATAGAAAAACTATAGGAGGAAGGGCATAGTGGGTTTTTCTTGAGCAGCCCGACTGGGGAAGTACCTCCGCCTTACAGAATATGGCAGTCAAATAGCTTCATCCTTCTCGAATGGTGTTGTGTTCCTGCGGTGAGTAAGGTTGCCAGAGCTCTGCGAGGAAGCGCTGCGGTGACAACTAGTGGACCAGTCTTGTCTATTGTGTTGTCGGCGCAGTGATTCCTCTTTTAAAGGGTCAGCAGCGCGAGTGTGACATCTCTGGTGTCACAGGCGTCCACAGGCTACGGTAACCGCTTACCATAGGCCGTATGCTTGTCTGCTACCTTAGTAGTATAAAAAAAAACTGCCGTAACCGACACGAGCGCTTCCAAAGTGTGATTGTTGTAGCTTTTCACATTTTGTTCCATCGAAATGACATCGATTAATCGTAACCCAAATACAACACAATGCCTCATTATCCATCTTGTTTTGCCGCCAATTTGTCTACCATTGTTATTGATCTTATTATGGTCCTATTTAATTACGTATAATTATAGGAACAGGTACTCACGAGGTAAGCCTGTCACGAATTTGCGTGAAATTATACGTATTTTAAGCATACTAACTATTGTCTTAATCTGTGTCTATCTACTAAGTGGTATATATTCTGTGTCTTGCGTGTTTCATTCAACATTAGCGGAATTTCTTTCACGGATTTTTGTTGTATTGTTAAAATTTTACCAACATATTTTCGACTTAATGTGCCGTATCAAAAGGTTGAAAATTAGGTGATTGATAATAGAGACAGTATATAGGTAATTAAAACTAATTATTCTTGGTAACTTAGTAACCAATAATAATTAGTGTATTAGATTTAAAATTCATGAAATAGGAAATCCTACAGGAAGTAACTGGAGGAACTATAAATACATAAATTCAGGGACAAAAATCCCGTAGTGGGGACAGGACGAGGGGGGCTTTGGCCTTTTCGATTATTTATACAGGGTCGCGGCTGTCAGAGGCGGTCGCAGACTTTGATTTTTGGGGGGGGGGGGGTCACTTTCTTTGCTAATATATACCTACTTACCTATATTGGGGGGGGGGGGGGGGTCACGTTTTTTGCTAGTACGTACTTACCTATTTTTTTGTAGGATGTTAGAGGTTTGTCAAGGATTTTAGGGGGGGGTCATGACCCCCATAACCTCTCTCCTCGGATCGCGCATGACGGCTGTAGTATACGCGAGCTTCCTAAGATATTATGTAGGTTACGAAATAAACTCACTACGAGTAGGTCAAGTCGTTTAGGAGGAGAACGCACACCAGAATACAAACAAAGATTTTTTTTTCTGGTGTTAATGACAAATGACAACATGATGCAATCGTGATCTCAGAGGTTGCAATGCCACGCAATTGCACGATTATATCGATCTGAGGAATGAGTAATTAAATCGAAGGAAAACATTGATTTCACAATAATAATGATATTTCTAGAAGAAATAAAATAATATCATTTTTCCAATTGGTCCATGCGTCTTCGAGTAATTGGTGAAATTAAAAAAAAAACAAAAAAAAAAGATTCCGTACTGACGAATTGAGAACCTCCACCTTTATTTAAGTCGGGTAAAAAGCAGTCTAAAGTATACAAATAAATTAACCCTGTTCCCAATGATAGCTATTTTAATTACATATTGCAGTATACTAGAGCAAAATGTAAACACTCCTTATCTCAATCTCAACTAATTAATTTACAAATGATGATGACTGTATCAATCACATTTCTCGCGCATAACTAACGTGTTATCATCCGATCATAACATTTTATGTCTCTGTTTACTGTTATACTGTGCTCACAAGAAATGATCGTTCTAGTAAATGTTTAGTATGTAAGTAAAACGATATAGGATTAAGACTGTATCCCCGAGGTACGGTAGACAGGTCTTCAGGCTTTAGAGATATAGGGTCTTACTTACGAAAGATGTTTAAAGTTGAACAGTTAAACAACGTCCTATCTTTATTTGTGGGTAGTGACGAATAGAGACAGGACGTTGTTTAACCAGTGTTCAACTTTAAACATCTCTCATAAGTAAGGAGGATAGGGGCTCAGAGGTATCAGGCAAACAAATAGCAACGTACACTTCCAAAGGATCTTGGCATTCGTGAAGTTAGCAGTTTCGATGCGCAGTGCAACTTTTTCATACCAAAACTTCTACTGCGCAGCGAAAAGCACAAAAAGAGAAAAAAAATAAAAAAAAATATTCCGCCGAATTGAGAACCTTCTCCTTTTTTGGAAGTCGGTTAATTAAAGCTACAAAATAATCTTAAAAGAACTTCCTACATTTATGTTTCTATAAGGATAATGTTTGTTTGTTTGTTTGTTTTTAGCCTACACTGTCCCACTGCTGGGCAAAGGCCTCCCCTCGAGTTTTCCAGGTAGTTCGGTCTAACGCCATTGCCTGCCACTGATAGTCGCTGAAGGTATCTAGCTAGGATAATATGGATATAATATTCGTATCTGTTTATAATGAAAATGTTTATTACGCCCTAGATTCTGCTAGACAGATAGTGCGGTTTTACGTCTCGACAATTATTTGTATTGCATTAACGAGAACCAACTCCGAGATAAACTTTACTTGAAATGCTACAGCCGAAGTCATAAGGAACATTAATTTATAATTTAATGATAACTTTCTTTGACTCAAAGAAGGTGATCCATTAGCGAGTAATACCGCTGCTAAGCTATTGAGCATTGATATGGTAGAAAAAAACAGCTCTGGGGCTATTGAACCGCTTGCGGTGTGAAACGACTAAAGACCCGAAATAGAAACACCATGTTCTAAAATCAGTGTCATTTTTAATGTGTGTGATTTTTAAGCCTGTTCTCTGAACCAATAAAAAAAACCGAGTGTACTTTAGACCAGTGTTCCGCAATGAGTGTGCCGCGGCACACTGGTGTACCGTGGTCATTGGTTGGTGTGCCTCGGAAAAATAAGGTTACCTATCTCAGTTAAACTACTCCAAATTTGGACCGCATATGCTCAACTAAACAAGCTCATGTTTCGCATAAAAATATTTGTCATTTATGGTTTACCTCTAAAATTTTCCGATTTCCTAGATGTACCTTGAACACAAAAAGTTTGCGGAACACTGTAGACCACACGACTGAAGTAAAACTTCCGTTCGCCCAATCACAGCTTACTCCCCAAGTCAAGCGTGCGTAAAGTTTTACTTCAAAAAATTAAAGGTGAAACAGTACATTGTCCAACGGACAAGGTAGGTATCGTGAAACACGTACACAAGGTATCCACCAAACACCTCCAATCCAGTGTTAACTAATGTTGGGTATGACATGATTTTAGATTGACTTTTGTAAGAGTAGGTTCATTTTCATTTTGAGCCGGTGCCGTGAGTCGGTTCATTTGAGCCGGTCGTTTTCAATTGACTGTTCATTATTTTGGCGGACTACTCACTCATTCTCCAAATGACAATCTGTCCGGTCAGTTCTGAATTTTTTCTTGTCATTGTCAAGCGAGGAGTGATTGAAGATTGAATGAAGCTTGAGGAAAGAGTCATTTTCTGATTTTGTCATATTGTGTACGGTCACATGACATTTGAATTGAAGTATGACATTTGTAGAAGTTGAGCCGATCACACAAAGTTTTGTGCGGGACAAAAGAGCCGCGTCAGTCACGTCATACTCAACACTAGTTAACAAGATCGTCTCTTCTTATTGCAATGGGATCAATTCCGACCACAGACCTTGAAATGGGACCTCAATGTCTCACGTACGCAAAAAAATAACTCAATTTGTGCGTAACTTTCGACCATCTTTCCGATTTCACATTGCGGTTATTTCAAAGTTAGAGGTACATGGAACAATCTAGTTTTGGTGATATCTGTTTGAATTTGAGATAAAGTATTATTCAGTTGCCGTAATAAGAAAAAAATAGATAAATATTCAGAAATATTTTTTTTCCAAAAGAGGCTTCGATCAAAATCGATCTAGGAAGCATTGTAAAGAATTATGTAGATATGTATGTATGTTCAATTTCATACTTCATATTAGTGACTAACTCTGGCGACGGTTTTAAGTTTTCAAGAAAGACTAATTATACTTTACTTACACATAAAACAAACAAACACTACTCATCAAAACTAACAAGTAATTTCGCAAAATTTACATAGCGTCATGTTTACTATGAGTACATTCACACTACTGACTCAAAACGAAACTAAGGCAAGTCTACATGCTCCACATTCGACAGAAAAACCTGTGTCCTAATTACAAACAGCCTTGGGGTAGGTTTCATAAGAGGTGCTTTCCACTGGAGGAGTTTTCCGTCGCTTTTTAAAGAAATGGAGACAAAAAATGTCCATTTGACAAGCCGAGATGACCTAAAAACTCAAAGGATAGCCTAGTTTAGGTAAAAGCTCGGCTGTTTGTAAAAAAGGAAAAAGTAGATGTTCTAAATACTGCGTGAACTGGGATGTTTGAATGTTGGCCTAACTTCTATCCATGTGAGATATCTTCGTCACATCAAATTATAACTCGTTCTTATGGCAAAGATTTTAATACAAATTCGAAATGAGAAATGGAAAATACTAATAGGCATCCATTCAATAGACACAAGACAAGGATCACTAACAATTGTCTGAAGAGCTAGCTCGATATTAGGTCTAATCAAGAAAAAATTGATCTTGTCCATATTATATCTCAAAACATTACAATACCTAAAACTACACGATTTATACAAGCAAATCTATTTCTTCCTATTAATTTCGTAATAAATATTATAGTAAGAAAGTTATTACTTTCTTGGCCAAAGCAGGACAACGAAAGCGCAACATTGAGTACGCCAAATGCCGTTTTAATTCAAACTAAACCAGCGAAAACCTTAATCCCACTCCACAATGAAACCAATTTAATTCGAAGATAATCCAATAAATTGTACTCTATATTGACAGTGAACCATTAACCGTGAAACATATTGCACTGACAATAACTGTCACTTTCGCTTGTCAACCGCATTGTACGTACTTAGTGTATCGACTGTGCTTTATTCTGGACTGGTCCGAATTCGAGGTCAAGTGTGACAGTTTCCTTTGTAAAACATACCGGTTTTAGCGATTTTACAGATTCAGATGAAATTAGGTCTTATTAATTTGTTGTAAGGTTTAATACAGCTTGCGTTTTTTGTTTCCTGATGCTTGATTTTGATAACTGGTACGGAAATAGATTCAATAGTAGGCTTTCGATACTTTAAAAGAGGTCAAACAATCTAGAGGAGTAACTAAGGCTGTAGGTAAACATCATCTGGATATATCATCAACATCATCATTGGCAGCTCAAATAATGGCCAACTGCTGGGTACCGACTGCCCGAAGAAACGAGGTTTATGCTTTTCGAGTGTACTTATATATGTATTTCTTTGTGTCACGCTGCAGCCTAAACGGCTTGATGGATTTTAACATGCCTCCACCCTCAAACGCCATTCTAATTGGACCTGTGCCGTTCTCATCTATGCCTTTCTCTCTATGGCTTCTATGTCGTACACCTTTGGCCGATGGTCTGCCCTGCCTTCTATCGCAAAAAAAAAACCTAAATACAGTCGAATATAGAATCTCCTCCTTTTTGAAGTCGGTTAAAAATCCATTGTAAACTTTGCATTAGTGAGCTATTTGACCTGCAGGGTTAAAAAGGCCGTCATACCAGAATCACGATAGGAATTGAACTATATGCCGTCTCTTTTCATAGAGAGTGACAAGAACGGCATATATTGCAATTCCTATTGTGATTCTGCTACAGCGGCCTTTTTAGCCCCGCAGCTCATTGCCACTTCAACTTGCCTTCCTACATTTCTGGGTTATGTTGATGATTTGATGTTTCAATATCTCTTTGTTAAAAACCACAATGACTGTTGAAACTGATGGTGAAATCATCTTTATCAACTTTTTGGTACGACTTTGAGGAAACGTCTTCTCAACTAAAATCTATTACTATAATAAAGCTAACCTCTGCAAAACGTGGGCATGTACCAAATCTGTATTTGGACATACCTCTGACTACCCCCTTAGACATCTTCAAAGGATCTTAAAAAATGCCTACCAAGATCTGAGGGAATGTCTACCGTGCGTTGGGGATATAGTCGTAATCATATTTTTTTTTTTTTAATAAAGCGGGAGAGTTTGTTTGTTTGAACGCGCTAATCTCAGGAACCCAGTCTGATTTGAAAAATTATTTCTGCATTCGATAGCTAAACTCTTGAGGAAGGTTATAAACTACTTTTCATCATCATCATTTTCATATACTTACCATCACTACGGGGCAACGCCGCGAGGGCGTTGCTAGTTAGGAATATAATAATAAGAAGCGCTCGTGGCGTAGCTTGCTTAGACGTGCATGATTGATCGTTGAAGTTAAGCAGCGTTGTGCGCGGTCACAATTTGGATGGGTGGCCGCAAGTGGCATTCGAGCTGAGCGCTTCCGTGCTTCGGAGGGCACGTTAAATTGTCGGTCCCGGCTTTTAAGTCGTTAAGCCATGACGGAGGCCTTTAGGCGGCCTAGAAACTCCGTCACCAGAGCTGGCCATTTGCTCATACGAACTTACTTAACTAAAATTAACACTAATATTCTTTTGAACGCTTGATCTCCAATTAACTCTTATTTAAAAGTTGGTTAGATAACATGTATGTACTTGTAGCTTCGTTGTAATATAGTCTTTATCACAAAGGTATAAAGTTCAATCAATCGCACACGCTATAAATGACGTAACATACTTTCTTCAGTTTGCCGAAAAGAAACTTGAGTTTGTATAATGTTTGTAATTTAATCTCATAAGCATGTAGGTAAATTAATTTTGATTGTATTTGTATAACTAATGAGCTTAAACTAATAATGATTAATTAATTATGTAAAAATGATGATGATGATGATGATGACTTCCTAGCCGATTTCGGCCACGGCGACTGTATTTTTCTAGATTTTTATCGATCGAGCGAGCGAAGCGAGCGAAGATCTTAGTGGCAAGTTAGGCGATTTTGCTTTGTATGTTTGTATGTTTGTATGTTTGTATGTTTGTATGTTTGTATGTTTCATTTTTATGTTCTCGCATAACTATCGAACCGCTAATCCAATCTGTATGAAACTTGATAGGTCAATAGGTAGTGCTATGGAAATTTGCTGTGGAGCGTATGAGCGTAATCGATGAAGGGGTTGTAAAGATATGGGGTTCCCAAGGGGGTAAATTTTTTTCAAAGTTACCCAAATATATTGAGTGGGGTGTCATACGAAAGGGCTTATTTTGTACATTCCAAAATGGTTGTTATTTTTAATCTAGGATGTATAGTTTTTGAAATACGACCAAAGAACAAAAACTACGAAACCAGAGCTGCAAGAGCTCCCGTTTCATAGAGTTTCGATGTCTTCGTAGCTCATTGACTGGTCGGTCTTAAAAAGAGAGTGGCATCGTTGCGGTTTGGTTTGCAATGATTTTAGATGCTACTTGATTTATTTTCATGATAAAAAAATTTTTGATAAAGAATGAAAATAATTGGGGTAAAAAAAGTTAAATAAACAAATATATTGAGTGGGGTGTCAAATGAAAGGTCTTAATTTGTACATTCCAAAATAGTTATTATTTTCATTCTAGGACGTATACTTTAGAAATACGACGAGAATTCATAAATATGAAATAAGTAAATGAAAAATTAGACACGACATTATTGTATTGCATGCATGCTAGTATTTTTTACCATGAAGAGCTAGCGCAATAGGCATACTCGGCAGTAGTAGCACTTGAAATTATAGGGGTAGTCAGAAGAAAGTCCAAATGTAAGCCATCTACGGTGCGCGAGATCTCAGTTCGGGGCGAACTACTAGTTTTAATTACTTATTTTATTTTAGGTTGGACATCGTTGTTCTGCCCTTTGATGCGCTCTTTCGTGACTAGAGTACCCAATTTTATTTGAAAAGATACGCGCGCATTTGGGGCATGTTAATACCCCGCTGACATAGTTGTACGAGATGGCCGCAGGTGGTCTGGCCTTTAACTCGTCTCGTTTTCTGTCTAGAGCGAGACATCGTTCTTCCTCGTACTGGTTCGCATGTAAGTGGACTTTCCGTCTCCACTCTGTACGTTGTGCTGCGTGCTTCTCCCATTTAGATGGTTCAATATTGCATCGCCTCATGTGTCTTTTCAGAACATCCTTATATCTAAGGTACTGTCCACCGCTTTTACGCTTACCGTACTGGAGTTCTGAAAAGAAAATTCGCTTGGCTATTCTACCCTCTGACATACGGGACACATGACCACACCAACGTAACTGTCGCCTCATCAGATACATCTCAATGCCTCCAATTTTCGCACGTCTCAACACGTTTGTGTTCCTTACACGGTCAGACCATCGGATGTTTAAGATATCTCGAAGGCATTTGAGGTGATATCTGTCAAGTGTGCGAATGTGTTTGCGGTATAAAACCCACGTCTCAGATGAATATAGAAGATTTGGCAGTACTGCTGACATGTATACACTGACTTTGGTGGAGAGTTTTAAATCGTGTGACCGGAATACCTTGGCCCGTAATTTACCATAAGCGGCAGCAGCAGCTCCTATTCTGCTATTTATTTCGGCATCTAGGTCGCACTTTGATGTTATTGTGCTACCAAGATACTTAAATTTATCAACACGTTTTAAAACATCTGTGCCGATGCATACACTTGGAGGCATGTTGTTAGAAGCATCCATGATCATAACTTCCGTCTTTTTGACATTTATTTTCAGACCAAATTTAGTGCATGTTTCGTCTAGATTAGTCATGAGGTTTTGTAAACCAACTGCTGTGTCTGATACAAAACATAAATCATCAGCGTACATTATCTCCGTTATAGTGGCATAGGAAACTTTCGTTCTGGATTTGAGTCGAGACAGATTGAAAAGTCCACCGTTCATACGAAAACGAATATGAATGCCGTCAGGCAAATCTTGGATGGCTTCACGAACTACAACCGCGAAGTATAACGCAAACAGAGTCGGTGCGAGAACGCAGCCTTGTTTCACACCACAGGTAACGGGGAAATACTCTGATTGCTCACCATTAGAAGTTACGCAGCAGGTCATGTTGTCGTGTAGTAGTCGTAAGAGCCTTATAAACTTGTCTGGACAACCAAGCTTCGATAGAATAATCCACAGGGCCTCACGGGGGACGCTATCAAATGCCTTTTCAAGGTCAACAAAACATAGAAACATAGGTTGACCTTGCTCCCTACTCTTCTCCGTGAGTTGACGAATTGAGAAGATGGCTTCGCATGTTCCCCTGTTTGGCCGGAAACCAAATTGAGTCTCGGGGAGTATCGACTCCGATACAGGTAAAAGGCGATTAAGAAGTATTCTTGTGAATACTTTACCAGGTGTCGACAATAGTGATATGCCCCTGTATGAATTGCAATCAGAGCGATCTCCCTTATTTTTATAGAGCGAGCAAATACGAGAAGTTTTGAAGCTCTCTGGGACCTGTTCTTCATCCCACATTCGTACAAATAGCTTCCATAGAGTAGCATGCAGATTACTTCCCCCATATTTGAGGATTTCACCGCAGATGTTATCAACGCCTACTGCTCTCTTGTTCTGCTGCTGTTTTATTGCAGTCACGGTCTCTTCCAGTGATGGAGAATCCACGAGATCAGTATTTGTAGGCAGTTCAGAGATGGAACAAATGAACTGAAGATCAGCTGAACGATCGACGTTAAGTAATTGTTCAAAATGTTGTGCCCAACGTTTTAGAACGTCATCTTTATTGGTCAGCGGAACGCTATCTAATGATTTTACAGGTACTGAACTGTGATTGTTTGGACGCGAGAGCTTTCGAACCTCGTCATAGAAAGCGCCAAGTTGGTTGGTGTCTGATAACCACTGCAGATACTGTGACTTTTCTTGCCACCATTTGTCCTTAGCATCCCTTGTCATTTTCCTTATGTAAAAATATACAGATCTTAGGTATATTATTTAAAATTGACAAATAGTACCTTTAAACATTAATATTCTGACTATATCATCACAATAATCACACTATCACACTAATATTATAAATGCGAAAGTTTGGATGTTTGGATGGATGTAGGTTTGTTCCTCTATAACTCGACAACCACTGAACCGATTTGGCTGAAATTTAAATATTGATAGATAATGACCGGGAATAGGACTAGGGCTTGCTATCCGGATATCCGGATATCCGAATTATCCGGATATCCGCCAATTTTCAAATCCGGATAGTGACGACCACTATATCCGGATAATTCAGATAATACGGATAGTAAAATAAATAAAAAAATACGATTTGAATGTGGAATTAACTCATCAAAACAACAATTTATATGCACTACGTAGATGTATCCAATCTATCCAATAGGGAAACACTGTTTAACCTTTGTTTTAAATGTTTTAATAACATTCATAAAGTTGCACGCTCGAATCGCGAATTCGCGATACTAACGTCTGGTGTATCACCCAACGAGCCCTTCGCATGCCCCACGTACACACCTTTCTTGTCTTTTACTCATCGTAGCGCAACCAGTGTTTAGAGAGGACATGAGCTTAACGTTTGTTTGTTGCCCTGATTCTTCACGGTGTTGGTCGCTAAAGAACAGGAGTAGAATCACCTAGCTCTTAAGACGTTTCAAAGTGGTCATAACGGTCCTACTGAATAAATGATATTTGATTGATTGATTGATTGATTCCTGCTGGCGACTGATGCCACAAATTACCAAAAATAATAAATTGTTCTCTCAAATAAAAACAAATCATAATACCCGTGAGCTAGATGAATACCATACCAACCCGCTTATAATACAGCGGCTTTTTTACAATGGACCACAACATCACGTGAAGCAGCTGATGGAGAAGTGAACATAGCCGGGAACCAACCGGGAAGGTGGTTACAAGTTGTCATCAACGTGGGATCCAGTTATTAAGAAGTGTTCGTGTCGTAAAAAGCCGTCTAGTATGTCGCCGGACATTGTCAGTGTGGTGTGTCGCAACCCTAATAGTGATTTGTGTTGACTGAATGAGGGTAGTTCTAACCTCATCAGTCAAAGATTCGAGCGAACAACGGCCGCCAGTCTACTCGTGACCACGGCGACTGTAATGTCGCCGAAACGGTGAGGTAAATAAAATAACTTCATTACGCGATTAAGTCCCGTTAATAATAATTTAAAAATGTGAACATAGCCGGCCTCTTGTCATAGTTTTCATTGACTACGAGAATGCCTTCGACCATTGGGCCGTGTTCCACGCTCTCCTTCGCTGCAACGTCGGACGACTCACAATAATTGTGTGAATGTACTCCGTGAGTTGTATTCAAATTTACGACTGCACGACTTAACCAACCTTGAGCCCATCAAGCGGGGAGTGCAACAGGGAGACATCATTGCGTCCAAACTTTTTACTGCTGTCATAAAGGATATTTTTAAAACGCTAAACTGGGAAAACTGCATCATTAACATCAATCAGACATGGACGCTCACGCAGGAGGCTTTGTACAGGATGAGAGTTGCACAGATAGCCAAAGCCATAGAGCGTGTCATCCTTGGCATCAAGTTTATAGAGCTATGCCCGTCCCAATAACGAGATTCGAAATCGAACAAAGGTCAAAGATGTTGGGAACCGCATAAACGGAACTAAAATGGAGTTGGGAGGTCATCTGGCAAGGCCTATAACTAAACGGCGCGGCTTCTAAGAACCGGGTACAGAAGCATCGGTCGCCCAGCAGCACGATGGGCTGGACGACATAGCATCCGTTGCAGGCCAGACTTGGATGAGGCGAGTGGCGTCGACGCCAGCGGACCATGAAGATTGGCATGGCACACGCGAATGGAGGGCTATACCTACCCAGCAGTGGGTGAAGTCGGGCTGTCGTGTTAACTTAGTTATTTGGTGTACGTATCTATTTTTTTAGTAGAAAAGGAGAAAATTTTAGATCTTGTTACGTACCTTGTTTAAAAATGATTCATATTTTAATAGTGATTGTTGGAATAACTCAAAACTACGTCGTATGCCGTATTTTTTAACTATTATCTTGGTTTGTGTTCGTTTAAAAAAAAATCTGTAATTATCCGAATTATCCGGAAAATCCGGATATCCGGATAGTAAAGTGCTCTACTATCCATATTATCCGGATACCAAAATGGGACGGATAATGCAAGCCCTAAATAGGACATAGACTTTTTATCGGGGTACCACGCGAAGCCGCGGCCGGAAGCTTGTTGCAAATAAAACTCAAATAAACAAATTCTCTTAAATCTTCACGCATATAGGATTCATCATCATCATTCTCCTGCCCTTATCCCTCGCTAAGTTGGGGTAGGCACAGCATGTTTTCCTCTTCCACTCATCATTCGTCAAATCTGAATCCACTCTTCTCACATTCATATCCTCTATCACACAATCCAACCACTTCTTCTTCGGCCTTCCTCTACTTGCGTACCCAGCCACACTCATACTCTTTTGGTGATATGGTTTTCATCCCTTCTCATTATGTGTTCATAGGTTCATACCATGCAAATCTAGCATTTTAGGATTAGGTATTTGAGTATATTATTCCGATTCTTCCACAGACTAAAAACTAGCCTCACCACTTTGGTATTTAAAGGCTATTTCAAATATTAAAATGCATCTGAAGAATAATAAATTGACTAAAACGACCATTTAGTATTTGTTATTCACATTAGAACGGAATTATTCGTTTTATTTATGACTTAGGTGTTATTTAATTCAAATCTAATATTATCAGCATTGCATTGACTCACAGTCACAGTGACCCCTAATAATTTATTCATTAAAGTATTATCCTTACTAATATAAATGCCGAAGTTTGTTGGTTTGTCCACCATTCCCGCAGTAACAAAGCAACGGTTTGCCGTGATTTTGTTTAATTAGATATTTTAACATGTCTTTCGCCACCAAACTCTTTTCCACCAAAGATGTGCTTTGCAGCTAAGCGCCTGCGAGGATGCGTAGCGAAGCTATCAAACGGTGAGCAGATGAGCGATGCAAACTTGGAACTTTTTGCATAGTTTTTTCAAGAACAAAGTCGCAAGCGCTCCGCTAGTCTAGCCTATCGATATGATAACCAGTCCATTAAGTATCGATGAAGGTCAGTGCAAATGTCAGTCAGGTGCATTCCTAGAGCCAGTTAGAAACCCGTGAGACTTGATTTTGGAGACCAAGGAAGTAATAAAAAAGTATCAGTACATAAAATTAGTAAGTGAGCAGACGCCTAGCCTGTCAAGAAGAATAAAATTAGTCTACTGAATAAAATGGGACGAAACGAATATAAAAGGTAGACAGATAATAATAATCTATGATCATAGCACAGTAGGATCCTACAAAAAGGTCTTCTAGAAGTTCAAACTCGCGATTGCACATGTCTTCAATAATTTTGCTGGTGGCCTTTAAGCCCATCGTCGCTTATTAAAATAAGACTACTTGGTACATACTTTGTTCGGTGTTTTTGTTAATTGATGAACAAGATCCGAACCACGACCTTCGGAATTCGAGGTACGAATACATTCCACTAGGCTAGCATGGTTCCAACTACGAGAGCTAAATAGCGTTGCGTTAAATGTCAAATAACATGGCCATAATAAAATAAATGCCTAGATATTGAAATCAACCGTTCTGTTTATGATCTAAGCGTTAGCATTTATTACAATCTTGTAAATTCCGACCACAATTACATCGTGAGAATGGCATCCATTATGCCGCGCCACGCCCCGCCTGAGGCACTTGATAAACATTTGTGATGACCTTCGGAGTTCCATTGTCACTTGTTCATTCGTGGTCTAGGTATATCCTCCTTCCAAGGGAGAAAATGTATACTCTCTGGAGAAAAACCTACCACATCTTGGCTCCATCAACTCACAAGAGAAGCTGATGCACCGATCTGTCGTGGAACGTGTAAAAGTCACATACGTCCAGTTTCCATATTCTATCTATCTGCGATATATGATCAAAGTCTGCGATATTGCTTACTTTGTACACTTGACATTTTACTGAAAATGATGAACAAGATAGGCAAAATATTGAAATTTCGTGCCGAAATCTGCCGCTGAAGGCATAAGTAGGGATTTAGGGAACTGAGACGAACACAATACATCTGTGGTGTTCCTGTGCAATCTATACCGGTGTGCCCATTGAGTCCTAACCCCTGTAAGAGACCTCAATCCTGCCACTGATACGAGCAATTAGATGGCAGCCACCTTTTTTCTAAATTAATCTGATGAATCATTACCACGACATGGAGAAGCATTTAACGGCCTGGGAATGAACCAGTCACCAACTCTGGTGACAACTTTCGTCAAGGCCACTTGTTTATTTGTGGCCACACAGCCTACAAGGAAATACCTAGTTGCCTAGAAATACCTAGAGCTATTGAATAACTCTAGTGACAAAGCTTAGACCTTCGTCATGGCTTCATGACTCTGTATTGGCTGACAAACGTGTCCTCCGAAACATGGAAGTAACTTGCAGTGCACTGGTTGTGTAGACCAGTGTTCCGCAAAGGGTGTGCCGCGACACACTTGTGTACCGTGGTCATTAGTTGGTGTGCCTCGGAAAAATAAGGTTACCTATCAGTTAAGCTACTCCGAATTTGGACCGATGCTCAACTAAACAAGCTTATGTTTTGCATTAAAAAAATGATTTTTCTTTTCATTTATGGTGTTCCTCCAAAATTTTTCGATTTCCTAGATGTAACTTGAACATAAAAGTTTGTGGAACACTTGTATAGACAACAGCCATCCATTTGCAAGCTCTATCAAATTGTGATTTCATTTTATTTTCTTTTATATTTTATTTTATTGCCATAATTTGCTAGTTCTCGTAAGTTATGAGGCGATTATAGTTAATCAGAGTTTGTATGGCTTTAGCACCTTCCTGTTCGATATTTTTAAATGAACATTAATGGAATTAAAAATACTTTTATTTTCTTACTGCCCTTGCCTTCGCAGCGAAAGGGAGCAAAATCCGAACTTGCTGACCTCACATTCTACGGGCGACAAGAATTTCTGAGTAATTAGGACAATCCCGTAATTGGATTTCTTTTTCGATTCTTTTAGTACTGGCTTTGGAGTTTCATTTATGTTTATGTTTCGTAATATTATGTTTTACTCTAAAAAATGTAAATCCGTCATTGGCTGTAAGAAACATAAATAAGTCGATTTATTACTACTAAGAGCTGTGGATTTTGTCTAATAAATAAATAAATAAATAAATAAATAAATGTCTACGTTTACGCAGTTTTCGTGTCAGTAATGTATTATATGACATGCACGACATAACTATAATCATGAGCAAATACATCATTAAAAATGGTTCAGACATTTCAGTGACCTTTTGTAACGGTAGGGGAAATGGATTTATGACAATTTACAAAACTTTGCAATCAGTTTTCATCAAGATTTGTTATTACTATGCTAGATCAACTTTATGTCCTGGATCTATGAAATTATAGCAATAATAAAGTAGCGGCCGCAAGGCTGATTCACCGTACACTACCAGTATTCTGTGCCTTCACTTGCACCGTGAGAAGTGAGGGCCATGCTAATTGTGATTGATTGGAGGCATCCGCCATTACTTGTTCAATGATATAGTACAATTAAGTGTTTCGCAAGACGCAAGTCTATAAAACTTGAGGGTACTCAGTGTAAAGAGAGTACTTGGTGCCAGCGACTTGACTAGTCTACGCGCCATATTTTGCAACTGTGGTGAGTGGTGAATATTCACAGAAACGTTGCATGGTCAATTATCTTTTTAATAATGATTTTCTAAATTGAATGTCTAAAACTAAGAGCAAACAACACAGTACCCAGAGCAGGAACAAATATTTCCTCTCTGCTACAATTTGGCATTAGAGTACTTACTTACAAAGCCGGAAGACCGGGATCAGTATCAAACCGGATTTACACTTTGATGTCTTCTTGCAAAGGTCAAAGAGAATGTAACAAGTTCTAACGCTAGAACTTACAAATTCTTTGTATTTCTTTATGCTTTCAGGTGTCAAATATTGCACCTGCTGAATATTCAATCTAACATTAAAATCGAATTTGACATCATCTAACAGTTCTCATGAGTTGTTTGAATTACTATTCATATCAGATAGCTAGACCAATTCACCTAATAATATAGATTTGTGAGCTTAGGTAGCATTTCCGAATAGATAAGATCACTTGTTAATTAGACTATTTATGTGAAAATACAGCTACTTTGGTTGGACAGTTATGACCAGTTTGCAAATTTATGTTTTAAAAATGCTTTGTGAAGTAAGGCGGCGCCGCGGCAGACCATGAAAACGATGACGAGACGAGCTGGACAACTTCAGTGACCAGTGGAGGGAGTTGGCGTTGGATTAAAAGGAGTGGAAAGCTCGAGGGGAGACCTTGGCCCAGCAGTGGGACAGTGGAGGAAAGAAATATATTGAATAGAAATTCAAGTTGTCCTTAAAGTTTTAACAATTCAGCATCCATGACTAAATAGAATTGCGAAACTACATCAATTCTTGAAAAACTGTATAGGTACCTAACTCATAAGGCTAGTTTCATAACTTGACCGACTACTTCTCAAGGTTTAACCTGCAAAAGAGACTGGAAAACGGATTTAATTAAAGAAAACAATTTATGATACAATGTACAAAACTACGAAAGTTGAAGTGTTAACTTAAAAGTGAAAGCATTTTCTTAACGCCTGACTGGTTGCTTACACTTCGATTTAAGTTTATTTTTAAATTAAATATTGGTTTAGCTGCACAGGACCGTTGAAAATCGATGCGAGTGTAAAAAATTGTTTGTACACGCTATTTCGCGCATGACCACTTAAGTATGTAGTAAAATAAATTAGAACTTCGAGCCTATATAAATTGGAAACCACATCTAATTTAGTTAGTTGCTTTACGCGGTTTAGTATCGCTGGGTTTATAGTTATATATTTAGAATAACGTTTTTGAAAATGAGAAAAAATGAGGAGTAATAGGTTAGCGTGCTAAAAGTTAAAAGCGGACTAAAGTTGGCCGCTGTAGGGAAAATCTGGCCAAATGGGGATTCCGGGACCCTGCACAAGTCCAGTGCGACTGTGGAGCTCCCGTTCAAGACATGGTGCACTTACTGTCTTGCCCTCTGTGCCCTACCAGCTGCACCCTAGAGGACCTACTCCATGCCACCGAAAACGGAGTTAAGGTGGCCTCCTTCTGGGAGAAAATTGTATAATATAAAATTGAAACATTGATTCGATAGAAGAAGAAGAAGCGTGGTATGGAAATGTTATGCGGTGGGAAGAAGGTCATAATTATTACAAGGAAAGTGTTGGATATGAATGTGGAAGGATACATAGGTAGAGGACGGCCAAAGAAAAGATGGATGGATTGTGTGAGAGAGGACATGCGTGCGTGTGAAAGGAGTGACTACTGAGATGACGAGTAATAGGAGGGAATGGAAGAGGAGAACATGTTGTGCCGACCCCACCTAGTGGGAAAAGGGCAAGCAGATGATGATGATGATTTAGAATAATGTTTCCAAATTCGTAGATATACCGATGGTAACATTTGCTGATCTGTGATATGAGTTTTGATCAACAGCTGTTGTGAATTCATATAGTTTGTAAAAGTCATGCTCGATGTATCTCATATATTAACGTCGATATCAGACACGTCAGTTAAATAGTCACCTAATTGTTCCATTTAATTCTATGTCGCATTGTCTTATTGTAATAGATTTCCGCATGCTTTATGATACTATTAATCTTGCTCTTGGAATTATGTATCTAGTTTGTCACGTTTAATATCAAAAGCATACATAGATGTCTTTATCTTGGTCATAATAAATCCAACTTTGTAACAAATGTTTTACGAAGACGAAACATTCCCATGACACTGAGATTACGTCTTGAATTTTAATTTTGTTTGCTCAAGGTTGAGCCCTTTTTGCTTAGTCTATGTTCATAGATATACAGTTAACTTTACTGTTTTAGAACATTTAGTCTCTGAAATGTTCTCTTGTTACTGACTCATCATGGAATTTGAAAAGGCGTCACGCAAGTATAGAATCATTATGAAACATGGTTGCTTGTAAGAGTGACACCTTACATCCACTAGTCTATCTTGAGTATATTTGGCAAAACTACTTACAGCTTTCGAGTAGCCGCTTCCGGCGCTGCCATCTGACGAGTTGCTCAACCTCCTCTCGCTGTTGGACGCCGGCGGCGACCACGCCGAACCACTGTCTGAGGGCATTTCGTCACATCCACTGTCTCACATCATAAACAGACGGTACACTAGCACAACACTGTAACTTCACTAAAGGCGCGGTCCATTTTCGTGTCCCATTTACCTGAGGAAGAAGAAAAAATATGAAAAGGGTTCCGTGTCATTTTGCAATGTTGTATTTATGTTTTAAACTTTACTAAATCAAAGTCTAAAACACCAAAGCTTTAAACGCATTCGATTCAATGTCCTGTTCGAATCTCAACAGCAGGTAAAGCTGGTTTCTTTCCGTAAATTATAGGCTCGGATGATCTTTTTTTTCACTATCTCTCAGACTCAGGTAGCTCGAATATTGCGTTAGATAGAGATAACACATGTTTTGTGGATTGCTAATGTACGAAGAGTGTTTTATCAACCAGATAAAGGTCCGATAGTACATGTTACAAAGCTTGTGTAACTAATTCGTCGTATAACGCGAAACACAATTGCAGTTAAAGTAGGTAGTCATCACAAAAACAACTATTTCGTAATGGTGCTTGAGGTAGCTAATTTTCGCATGGACATAACAATGGGATCCGCTAATTACCTGAGCACAGAACGCGCGATTTCCAGCAATAACACAATTACAATAAAGTTTACAATCGCTCGGGTATTGAGGAATAGCCGTGGTTGTAACGCACGTCCGCTCGGGCAGAGACCACGGTCGACACTGTCGCGGCTGCCTTCACTTCACTCCGCTTCCCGTCGCACGTCAGATAAAATATCATTTCTTAATCGATAACCAGTATTTTGCACAAGACTATTTTATTCTGTTCAATGTGTCGCTTTTGTCTGATTTTGTTTTACTTTTATTGCTGTCACTGTGTTTTATGTCATGTTTTAATTTAGTCAAGTTTTAACGATATACACAGAATAAACAACGACTTATTGCTTGTTTTTATGAATCAGTCATTAGAGGTCGTTTTTTTTTATACTATCCAATCAGGATAAAAACCTTCACTTTGTAGCGAGGCAGTATTTAGTTCACCTACCTATCTACTGATTTTACATAAAAATGTTCTCCATAAAATTTCCATACGATACTGTACCATTATTAGCTTCTAAAAAACAAAACTTACAATAACATTTGCATAATGATTTGGTTTGTAGATAATGCCATTGTGTTCCGAGTAATCAAATGAATAGCAATTCATAATAGTAATCACTGCTTTCTTCTTATAAATTTACACTCACTTTATCACCTTTCTATCATCAGTCATCATCGAAAATTCAACACCCCATGTCCTACATCAGGTATCTCCGATCAAAGACCCAGTTTAAACTTGCAGTGATCAATTACCCATTCATGTGACATGGTGAACCCTATAATACAATGCTATAACAAAGATGATATAGTAGTGATGTAGATAAATTCCACTCCAATATTATATATATATTGTATGATATATTAGTAGGATTTTATGAAACTAATGCAATCAATTTGCAACATAAGTTCTCGTATTCCTAGTTTTTGTGAAAATGTAGATAATGATACTAAGACACTGATAATTTAATGCGTACAAATATGAATCAGAATAATGTGATTCATTATGTCGACGCCTCTGTAGCGCAATGGATAAAGGCCCGCCTGAAACACAGAGGGTTGCGGGTTCGATTCTCGCCACCGAGACAAATGTTTGTATGATCTGGATGTTTCTTTCGAGTCTACGTGTTTTTCAAAAAAAAGTAAATAAGTAGACATTATATTGTAGTAGGTACCCATGACACAAGCTCTGCTTACTTTGGGACTAGATGATGCTGTGTGTGAAATGCCCGCGGTTACGTTTGCACCATTGATTTGCCCCATTAATGGTGCAGACGTAATTGGTTAGTTATTGTCTATTTTACAGTGACATGGAATGGAACGAAACGAGCAATTTGAAGCATAAATCCTGGTCTTTGTAGGTTAAGATAACTCCTAAATTTAAGAAAACTATAATAACACTCGAATTAAAAGCAAAATGTAAATTAGCAACTATAGTGTACAATTTATCACAATACACAATACTAATTGTATAATATAATCTTCGTCACGTTTATAAAGAAAAAGTAAATTTGGAGTGACACAGGTTTAGTGATAGGCCCGCGCTTGTTTCTGTACTGTCGCTGCGCACGCGCACCAGAGAAATGGCTGCATTGTTGTGGACGATGTGGCAGAACTTTTGAACTTATTGAGGACATATTTTGGACTATTTGTGGGAATTGTTACCATAATGGTGAAATTTTATAAATATCTAGCAGCGCCCTCGCGGCTTTGCCCCCGTAGTGATGCTATATGGTGATGATGATGATGAAAAGTAACCTATACCTTTCTCAAGAGTTTCACTATCAAATTCAGAATTAATTTTTAAATCCGACAGGTATTTCCAGAGATTAGCGCGTTCAAACATACAAAGAAACAAGCTAATAAACAAACTCTTCCGCTTTAATAATTACCAAGAAAATTGTATTTTCATTTAACGCCCCATAATAAATTAAATAATATGACTCAAGACAAAGCACGACAGTAGATTATTATATTTTCACTTAAAACCCATTATCCTATTTAGAAGGCATTCAGACCAAACTAATTTTAGTAATTGCATTTACAACCAAGAACAAACTCCTTTGAATTTTATTATACAGAGGAATGAAGTTAGTGTTTCATTATGGTCTCTAGTTTTGTTGCAGTTTATTATACATAAACCTAACGGGGCATAAATTTCTAGGAACGGTGTGAGTTCTTACTATCTCGAACATTTTGTACCTTAGATTACTGTCGTAAGTTTGTGGCGTTCGTCTGGTTTAATATGGCGTTTTTATTGCGTAATTTCGTGTTAATTTTTATGAATCACACAGATGTTTGTTTATGAATTTGAACTAAGGTACTAAAAACTGAAATGGAAAAGAACAAAAGTTCATATAAAATGTCAAGGTTAAACTATTCGTATTGATTATCGATTCTAGAAATCGATTTGTCATTGACATAAACTTTGTTGACGTTGACGATAGCGATAGGTCTTATCTTGGTAGAAAATGTGTTTATTTAGCATTGAAACTCAGTTGAAGAGTATACTTGTATATAAATATATAAATAGTTTCCACAACACCGTTAATGTATCAGAACTTATCAGAATGTCCCACTTATCCCCAAGTCATGGTCACCCGACAACGGGACACTTTCTACCTAGATAACGGAATTGGCGCATACAATAGGATTTAACACCCTTATTACCATCGCAGTAAGGTTCAAGTTCGAAGCAGGGTCAAGCAGATTCGTCACCTTTATGACTAGTACAATAAGGTTCAATTTTGGTCAATATAAATAGCAGAGCACACAGTAGCTTGTAAAATTTGTATGACAATGAACGATACTTTTATTCAGCGCTTATCTGATTGTAATAACAATGTCGGTAAAAGCTTTGTATGGAACTAGCGGGTCACCCTGGTTTGGCTTGTTTATGGGCATTACTAGGTATAAATTCTTCTGGGCGGATTTCATTATTACTGTGGAATCAGTAGATATGTTCCCATCTTCGTCAGATCAGGAATTAAAATGACCATGCCTGTTTTTGTATTTTTTCCCCATTAGCACGGATTTTTGTTTCAATAAAATGTATGTAATTTTTACTTTCTTTAATGGAAATCAGATTTTTCTTCGTAAAATAAACAACTGAAATAATGGCTTTGGAGACTTGGTGCCACAATGAAAACTACTTGGATTGACTGTCATCGCGGCCATCTTTTTTTTTTGTTGACCGGCACTTTGGCTTTTGGGCCCTAAATGCATGACCTTATTTGGATCCCTAGTGCAACATTATCTCATTCGGTGAGCCACGGTTGCGTGGTGGTACCAATAGCCTTCTAACCGTTGTTGTTGAGGATCTGTGCTCGGCTTATATGAGACACTGGCTGGCAGTGCTTAGGCTAAGTAAAAAAAAAAATGTGTGTCTAGGTAAGTTGCCTGTGTGTAGTTACTTGTGATACCTACCCAGTAGGTACTATAATCTTTACCTCTTATGTACCTATTGTTTAACTTTCTTTGTACCTACTTATGTTAGTGTTCGTTTTACATTGTAAATGTACGTCTGTGTGTGTGTGTTGCCAAATTAATCGTTATCTATCTATCTATCTAATTACACGCCTAGTGTCTCAATATGGATCCATGGTCTGAAATCATCATCTTCCTGCCCTTTTCTCACTTACGTGGGGTCGGCACAACATGTATTCTTCTTCCATTTCCCTCTACAGCCGTCATCTCAGCTTTCACCCCTTTCTTACTCATGTCAACTTTCACACAATCCATCCATCTTTTCTTTGGTCTACCTCTACTCGTATATCCATCCACTTTCATATCAAGCACTCTTCTCGTAACATGACATTCCTTCTCATGACATGCCCATACCATGCCAACCTATTGCTCCTCATCTTTTCATTTATTTATCCATGGTCTGAAATAAACACATTTTATTTTTACAAAACTAGTTCCCGGAGCCCGGAAAATTCCAAAAAGCCGTCCATCATAAATCCAGCATCGCATTACCACATTCACGGCATCCTTGAGGCGTGAATGTCAGTTGTCGACCTCCATCCTTCCTGCAGACTCCTTAAATGTCAACTGTATTCATTATTCCGATTTATGCATTCAATCTGTTGCATTATCGCTTGGAATGTTAATTATACCTACTCGTAAATAAATATAGCAGAACATTTTGCTAGGTAAAATTACCTCTAAAACTTGTGAAACGTCAAACCTTATTGTGTTTTGGTTTGTTCATAATAGTTCAGATTGGATTTTTTTTTGAAAGGGTATAACTTCACTTACAATGCTATAGTAACGTTTGTGATACAAGTATATAATTAAGCAGAGAGCTATCCATTGATCCTATATCTTCTGATTGGTGCCACAAAAATTTGGTGAGGATCTGTCAAGGATCTTCGGAGTTATGAACAGAAATGCACCTTGCGAGTGCAGAAAATTACTCAGCTTATAAGATTGAAGTGATTGAAGTCAGTTTTTTAAAATGTTTAATTTAGCCACTTGTTTAAATTAAGCCTTTCTAATGTTTGAACAAGCAATTTATTCAAAAATAAAAAAACCCGGCTGAACTGAAAAGTTGGAAACAGCATTATCTTATCAATCACAAAACAAAATTAAATTACAATTTTATTATTATATAGGTATCTAGGGTTCGATGCCGTGCGCATTTTCCTAAACGTTGTTGTCACAGTTGACACACAGATGGCTCTGCGAGTACCTAAATTAAATGCGTAAGTTATTTCTTAAATATGGGATATCTCCTAACTGGCTGAACCAATTTCGATGCAGTTTGTTCTAAACGTTGCGTGTGACTAAATAGAAAATTTTAGTATGCGTTTTGGCTAGCAATTCTATTTAGGGCGAATAGTAGATTTTCAAAAATTTTGAGACTCGATTTAGTCTTCGAAGATGTCATGTTAGATTTTAAAAAAAAATATATTTGATATCAGTCCACCAACCTCTTGATTTCGACATGGATTTTGATATGATAGCGTGATTTTCATTTTGAAAATTCACACATTGTTGCATTTTTTAGCCGCACTATTTGATTTATCGAAATAAAAAGTATCCTAGAGCACAATCGATATGGAGACGATTCTAACGATACCTCATTCATCAAAATCCATCCAGCCGTTTAGGAGCAACGTGGTAATAAAGAATATTACATACATACCCACATAGAAACGCGCGATCTACATAACCCGGGTGACTTGACAGTCAGC
Organism: Camptogramma bilineatum; assembly: GCA_958496255.1. Classification (NCBI taxonomy): domain Eukaryota; kingdom Metazoa; phylum Arthropoda; class Insecta; order Lepidoptera; family Geometridae; genus Camptogramma; species Camptogramma bilineatum. The sequence continues at coordinate 13,182,844 of OY292468.1, read as the reverse complement.
CGGGTAAAAATAGTGTTAATGTTCGTATCCAGAATTCGAAGAGGTTTTACCCAGTGGATTTCACAAGTCATCTTTTCATGAGATTTTTAAGTCAAAATCAAGTTCTTCGAGTAGGTACTCTTAATGGCGCCCAGCATAACTAATTCTCAAAAATTAACAATGCTGGACAATTAATCTGACTTACCTGGCAATTTAGTCTATGGATCATGTATAGGAAACTCAAAAAGATAGAAAAAGGAAAAAGGAAGATTGCAGAGAGGATTGAAGAAGCAGTGGAAAAATGTATATCGGCGCACGCGCTGCAAAACACAGGGGACAGTTGTTTGCTAACGAGGTTTTTGTTGACAGGGAAATGTCAGACCTTGACGATCCGTCATCGTCACCAGTTCTTTATTGAACATCTGTCAATAGGTTAATGACCAGCGGGAGCCAGCGGGCTTAAAGCAGAATCCCAATAGGAATTGAACTATATGCCGTCTCTTTTCACTGACTGAGAGTGACCCCGGCTCCACATGTTGGCGCCAACGTTGCCCCAACTATTTTGCTAGCTCCTTTGCTAGCTCCACACGTTGGCGAGAGGCATTGGGGCCAACGTGTGGAGCTGAGGTGATAAGAACGGCATATTTTGCAATTCCATTTGTGATTCTTGTAAAAAATGAAAAAAATGTATTTAAGTAGTACCTATATCAGTTATGTGGTTCCCATAACAAAAGCTCTCTGCTTAGCTTGGGGCTACATGATGCTGTGTGAAATGTCCAGCATTATTTATTATTATTATTATTTTGTATGTCAATTTGAACATCTCGGGACTATGGAGTCCCGGACCTTTGACAGGCATGCATGGGGCCGAAGCCAACACACAGAGGCCCTTTTGACAACTTTGATCTTTTGTGATGGATACACATTCCAGCGACAACCCTGTATGACACTATAAAAATGCTTTTAAGGGCAGCCTCCGGTCTGTGCAGGACTATTGCAAATGATGGAAAACTACTACCGGGCTATGGGGGTGTGATGGTAATGGACTGGTTACTGGGAAAACTATGGATACTATGGCACCCGCCATAGTAATTATTATTATTATTATTATTATTATTCTGCTATAGCGGCCATTTTAGCTGCGCAGGTCGAGGGTAAGCTAAGAAAATTGTAGTCATAATGTAGCTTAGATAGTGGGAAGAGCAAAGCTTGCAAATGCATGTGCGTGGAAGGCATGCTAAATATTTCTTATCTACAACTAGCAATATAAAAACCGGTCAAGTGCGAGTAGAACTCGTATGCCGAGGGTTCCGTACCTACCCATTATACCCATTATGTTATTGTAGCCCGCTTATTTGTATGAGCGCCCATACAACTCAGAGGACAATCTTAATTGGCGTCAACTATGTATGTATGGGAACACCCTTTAATTTTCAACTTTTTTAATTTTTTGGAATTTTTCCTTTATTTGTGCTATAAGACTTTTTGCCAAATTTCGTGATTCTAGGTCAATGGGAACTACCATTAAGGTTTTCAACCCAAAACCTCTAGGGTACTTCCGGTTGACCTAGAATTGTCAAATTTGGTTACAAGCAAGGTGTTACAGCACAAGTACAGGAAAAATTCCGAAAAATGAAAAAAGTTGATAATTAAGGTAAGTTTTGGTACTTACAAGTTTTTACGAAAACCTAAATTTGCCTATATCTTTTTATAGTGTTGACTTAGGACCTTGATTTTTATACTCACAATAGGGACTAAACACCTCAGTATATGGTATAAATTTCAACTTGCTAGCTCCACCCGTTCCTGAGATAATCGATGGTGACACACGGACAGACGGACAGACAGACAGACAGACAGACAGACGGACAAGAAAGTGATCTTATAAGGGTTCCTTTTTTTTCCTTTTAAGGTACGGAACCCTAAAAATGGTGTGGATCAATACCATTATGAAATTAATGGTAATCAAGTTTTAATATCCTTATAATATTCATCAACCCACGTGAAAATAATATTACGCCGCACTTAAAACCGTAAGTAGGTACGTACAACTTTTGATAGAAATGATGTGACGAAAGTACGTTTATTTATCATGATTATAGGCTTTTATGAGACCTTTAACCCTACCAGTGGGATGTTAACAGGTCATAACCTGCATGCTCATTTTAATTTTAATTTACAATAATTTAAAGTCATTAAGCCTACGATATTTTACATGTAAATGAAGAACAAATAATTCTTATTAATAAGAAACAATGATATTTTATACCCTAGATATGTTACGTTACCGACGAGACGTTTAAAATCTGTTCCCACTGGTTTACATACCGATAATTATAATGCACACTATGTTGACAAGTTCCGCAAATACATACACATTATAACACAATAGCATTTTTATTGTTTTCTTAATTTACTACACGAGACAAACACATCTAGGTCGTCGCCCTGCTTGACACGGACTAAAGACAAGTCCCAATTAGGACGTTTTCGAGTCTTCATTTTGCGCGCGCTAGAAACATGTCTATTTTTTTAAATGACATTGATTAGAAAGATAACTTTCGTTGTGTTTCTTAATTAGATAGCTACAGACTTACATTTTAATGAAACTCGTAAGTACGGAATAGCTTTTATACAAACATTTTAAGGCACATAAAACGTGGAAGTATGTATTAAAATGGAGTAAGAGTACGGTGCTGAATCGTAAATGCTACCTCGATATTTGTAATCGTAAAATGAGAAAATGATGAGAAATGAAAAGCATGAGAGTGTACAAATTGACAGTAACAAAACATTCCTAACCATCCAACAGCTACGGGTATGTACTGTATGTTTCAAACCAATTTTAAGGTACGCAATATAAATAATGTTAATGCTTTTAAAATAATCAGTGAAGCATCCCAAAGGCTAGACATTACAACAATTAAATACAACAGTAAACCTAAAACCAAAGTTAAGCTTACTCCATCAGCGACTCTAAGACGACCTAAAAAACGTGCCAAATAAAGCGCTTGCGCACATTCCTGCCGTGCCTCGACTTGCCAAACCGAATAAACACGTCGCATTTTAACCACCTTAAACGGCTCGCATATGTCCTCTTATCCGGTATCTACAGTATCTTATGACGAAACTAGATCCACCACCAGATGGCAAACTCACTGAACTAAGTAACGCTGAGATTGAATAATCAATAACGGGGTAAATCAAAACTGAAGACGGCGATAACAATCGAGGCAAAAACCAGATTCACTTCCAGGAATACGAACGAGATGAACCTATCATTCGGCAGACAAAAAAGCATTCGCAAAAACGAGCATAACACATGGCCCGCGCGACCTTTGGAATTCCGAGCGGATCCGCTCATTACGCCGAATAACGTGAACCCAATAACAATAAATTTAGAGTTGAAGGTGCAGACGGTGGCGGTTACGACGTTAGTAGTTCTGGAGGGAAGAAAGGTAATACAAAAAAGAGAGAAATAAAATTGTAAAGCGGTACAACAACGACCTTGGGTTATACTGTAGGCCACATGCCGGCTGTTGCTCCTACGGCCGAGGTATGTGTAGCCGGTTCTGCTTTTGTAGAACCACTTTTTGGGTCGAGTGTTTTGATGGATGGATTTTGGGGCCCTCGATTTGAAGTGGTCCGGACGCATTGTTTTTGAAATTTTATACGGTTGTAAAATGAAAGCAAATATTTTGATCATTACAATGTAAACTGATGTTATCGATCGACATTTAACTGCTTGCAGAAATCAGAACATCGTGAATTGGGATTGGAGTACTTAACGCAGCGTATTATAATTTTATGGACATGCATAAAGTAACAGCGCGAATATATTTCGAATATCTTGCTTTTGAGATTCGTGCCGCGCCTATGCCGTACCGTCCAGATTGGCATATGACAGTGGACAATTATAAACTTTTACTTTTGCTGTTTATTTTTAAATATTTATGATGGGAGAAAGTTCCGGGATCGTGGGCAAAGCACGTGTGGTGAAATTTTTTAAACCGATAAGTATCTTTCTATGTTCTAAACGTGAGTTCGCGTATGTCATAGTAATAGTAGGGTTTGTTCTTTATTGCGATAGCAGCGATCGCGTGCTTTCTGTTTTCGCCTGGGAGTTCTGCAGGGTCATACCTCAGGTCCTAAGCTATTACATCGGCATGCCATTTACAGTTATTGAGCGACTATTAGATAGCCACACAACAGTGAATTTACCTCTCACCGAAATTGTATAATTGTAGCAATTATTATAATTAGAGCATGAACATAATTGATAGTTGTATGCTCCAGATGTAAAACTGTAAAGTTGAGATAATTTTGTGATATATGAATACTGATGTAAGAGAGGTAATATATTTATCTATAACCAGCAACAAACATAACAAAAAACCTAATTATGAAAACTGAAACATGAATAAAACATACTAAGATAATAGAAAATAGCACCATTTTGTACAGTAGCTACACAACTAAATTTAAGAGCACAATTCAATAGTTACATGACTAACAGAGAACTTAGAATGCAGATCGTGTGCACGATAAATAAGAACACTATCGAGCAAATAAATCATTCGGAACATGCGCCATGCAACTGTTTTTTCGGTATATAAGTACGACAGACACATTTCAAATAGGTACATGAAAAGGGCGGATGGATGCTTGATGGTGGAGGTAGATAGTATGATAGATGGATTAGAGCTACCTTATGTGAGGGTTTGCAAGCCCTAGATCATTGACCCGGGAGTTGGAGCATCAGACAGAGACAAAGCAAAGCTATCTTAACGAGAATAGCGTTGTGATTGAATACATGTACTCAAAGATGAGAAAGGGGAAATGTGCTTAATTTTTTTTTACGTTTTAGCGTCTTACAAATCGATGAACACCGGCTGCATGCACGAAAAAGTGTCACGTTCCGCGAGCCAGAGCGCGGAACTATCGGTGTTAAACCTATAAGTATTTGATTGCGAACCTAGTCTTAGTAAGATAGTTGGATAAGTAGACAAATCAAAACTAGATGGCGCAACTTCTATGACGTTAACACGTAAAATTATCGTCCGTAAACCGACTTTACAGACGAGTTTTTTTTCTCTTTATGTAGGAAAGTTCAATTTTTATACAGACGAACAAGAATGTCTACCGAAAATGTACGTGGTGCATATTATATTAAAAAAAATTTCAAAAAAAAAAATATAACCGACTTCATAAAATACATGTACTAAAAAGTGAAAAATAAGACTACAAACAGATTTATTTAATTTGTTATTTTATGTTTGTTATAATGTTGAAATCGGTGTGCATAAAATATAGTAGGTAGTCATTGTTTTACTTAACACCGACTTCAACATTATAACAAACATAAAATAACAAATTAAATAAATCTGTTTGTAGTCTTATTTTTCACTTTTTAGTGCATGTATTTTATGAAGTCGGTTATATTTTTTTTTTTGAAAATTTTTTATTTTTCCATTTTTAGTGTTGTTTTTTTTTTCCTTGTTTCTGTATTTTTTTAATTTAGAAAGATGTTACTTTACTCATTGTGTTTCGCTCATCAAGCCCTTTCATTTGATACCCATATCACTAAAAAATTCCATGGAACAGGTCCTGACTCCATCATCAGATCAGCTCGCTGTTACCATATTATTACATTGTAGTTGACACTTCACAGATATGCTGAGTTCCGAGTTTCAACTCAATCAGACTATTTATTGAGGAGTTCTGTTGAGCAACTCTTGACTCCATCATCAGATCAGCTCACTGACACCATATTATTACATTGATTTGGAACTTGACAGATAAGCCGAGTTTCAACTCAATCGGCTTATTTACTGAGGAGTTCTGTTGAACAGCTTTTGACTCCATCATCAGATCAGCTTGCTGATACCATAATATTTCATTGTTATCAAGAATCTATAAGTGCACAAAATTTCAGCCCGATAGTTCCACAAACACACAAAAAATTTCAGGGTTTCCCTCGATTTCCATGGGATCCCCTCATCAGATCCTGATTTGGTGAAGATGGGACCACCTCGGAAGTATACCCTTTGTAACAAAAAAAGAATTTTCAAAATCGGTCCACAATTGACGGAGAAATCGATGAACATACATAAAAAAAAAAAAAAAAAAAAATAAAAAAAAAAAAAAAAACATACATACAGCCGAACATAGAACCTCCTCCTTTTTGGAAGTCGGTTAAAAATAGGAGGACCGTATTCATTTACTCGGTTTGGGTGTTTAATTTATGTACTATTATATGATCGTTATTACACAATGGTAGAATATCTTAAGAATTGCGCTACACTTCATAATCATTCAGTGTTATTTTTCATTTCATCTCAGTATTTTTATTGTTACCTTAATTACTTCCATGTACTTACTTCAAGAGTCAATTTTCTTTTCTTACTTCTTCACTGTTTACACCTCTTACTTATCCCTGGAATTTTCCCACTTATCAACATTTGGTCTACCGAGTTCATCTTAACCGAATCATCATCCACTCAAATATTTCTATGCATATTTTATTTTACTACCTGAGTATTAATTATACACCTGTCAACATTTGTTATTCCCTTCACCGTAACTTGCAACACATTAAATTCAACAGTAGCGGCTTCAATTTCGAAAACCTGTTAAATCCGTCCAATACATTAGAATCATTCAAATCCAATTTGGCTTAGTTTAATAGCTCCTGCTAGCTTATTCCGACGGCGTAGGTTTCATATTCCTATGATTTCACCTTCAGTATATATCTGGTTTAATTTACAACGCCTGACAGCCTATAATCATGATGCATTGTACTTGTAAGTACAATTTTAATCTTATAAAAAATATCTCCGTTACTTGCCTCTGTAATGTAAATAGTAATATAGGTTCTTCTATTTGTTGTACCTTATAGCCCGCTACAGAATTGGCTTTGGAGGCTTTGGAATCTGACGACATTGGAATCCAGCTAGGAATCTGACAAGTTAGAAGTCCGACGACCTATGAATTCGGCGAAAAAGGAACCAATAAAAAAATAGCTAAAATCGAAAACAAAAATTTACTTATATGAAATGATAACGACTTTATAGTCCCAAGGCGCGGCAGACATTTTTCTCAGATCTTATTAGGCATTCTAGATCTTTGAAGATGTCTAAGGGTAGTCAGAGGCAAGTCCAAATACATTTAGTACAAACCCACTTTTTACAGAAGTTAGCATTCCATACGTGACAGGTTGCAAGCCCATCGCCGCTATAAGAAGGTTAACTGGTTTCCCCACGATGTTTTCCTTCGTCATTCCGATTTAAAAAATTGACGTGCCCCTGAATACTTCCTTAAACATCTTCAAAGGATCTAGAATGCCTTACAAGATCTGTAAGAATGTCATAAAAAGTCTACTCATGATAGATCTTAGCAGTTGCGAATTTTGCGAATTGCATAAGATCACGTCACTGCAACATTTCATGCAGTATTCAATTGTTTTTAGTATTCAGGGTACGGGCTGTGATGAAACTCGCTTGAAATGGCAAAATGTTTGCGTTTACATTCTGGGTCTCCAGATGATAATCTAAGGATACAAGAATTCACTTGTAACAGAACTCTTAGCAATCGGACATTCTTTTTATTTTCTATTAATTTTATAGCGTTTTTATAGATAGCAAATAGTATATAATTAATAAGCGTCCTGTGTAGTATTATATTTTATTTGTGAGTCTCGGCTATGTCGTAAGCCATAACTGATGCGTTCAGTTCAGGCACTCACAAAACTCCGTCACCAGAGTTGTTTTTTGTTGTTACCTACAAATTTTATTTTTTAATCATTTTTTCAGTAGGACTGCTATGACCACTTTGAAGCGTCTTAAGAGCTAGATGATTATCCTGTTCTTTCGCGACCAACACCGTGAAGAATCAGGGCAGCAGTTTGCCATTCATACGAATTACTTTATTAGCTACATGAAATGCAAAATTTACTCAAATTCTCTTCACTCTGCACTATCTCCGTGAGATGTGAACACTATCGTTTGCATAGTGTCTTTATTAGGAAGACCATGAATAGTTTATCATGATTTATCTTATCTTAAACTTTAACAAGGATCTTGAAATGTAGAAGGATGTGCCGATATGGAGATTACACTGTCATACTTACCTTTTAAGACAATCTTTGAATGAAACTGCGGAATAAATAAAAACAGGGGCATTTAATAATACAGCTACGACTGAGGATTAATAAAAACAAGGGCTTTTACTAATACAGCAGCTACACAGATAATAATGACAATAATAATAGATAAATAAATAATGCAGGGCATTTCACACAGCATTATGTAGCCCCAAGCGAAGCAGAGCTTGTGTTACGGGAACCACATGACTGATTTACTTGTATAGGTACTACTTGTATACTTTTTTTTTGTAAATACATACTCGTACATATTATACATAGAGAATACATAACATAAGTATATATGGTAGGAGAAAAAGTTATATCTGATATGTGGTGGTTAAAGACATTATATTTCAATTTGAAGGATAGGTTTAAATATAATGGAATTCTATATAATTCTACCACGTTGTAATAGTACTTGTTTAATAAACAGGTAGTAGCCCAAAAACAATCACTACCACACGAATTATAATTTCAAAACCCAAGTCTAATTGTCGGCAATTTGATTCAGTTAATGACGTTAAAATAGCCATAGTGAATGTTAGTTTTCGCCTCCAAGAGTTCGTCGACCTTCGTCCGCCATATTTGACCATAGACTATAGTTAACAGAGCATGACCATAAACTACTAAACCCTCCCATTCGGCTATTTGTCCGTTTCGTGACGCCTCACCGGTTTTTATTTGCATCTACGGATTTTTTGTTTGAATATACGGATTCTGTAAGCGATTTACGATTATTTTATGGCTACACAAGCAATCACATAACGAGCTGTTTGAAACACTTAAAATAATGGGTGAGGTCTAACAACATGCCTTATTAAAAACACGAGTGAAATTATTAAGAAAACGTGATGTACCGGTTCTACATCAGCTGTATAATAGCAAAGAGATGATAAAGTAATTTATCATAGCTCAAATTAAACCATTAGAAAAAAAAACCAGCGGTCACGTGTTCATTATGGTAGCTTACTTTCTGACTTCTGTAAAAGTAGCTCACATCGTAGAATCAAGAATTAATCAAGGAACTAAGAAGTGACGGGTTCGAGAAGAAGAAACCAAATAAGGTCCAGGCTCGACCAACGAAATTCTACCGTAATGCCAAAAACAGAAGATTGGCTAAATCCATGAATCCAATCTTAGTCCATATCAAACCATGTAATTGTTGGAAAGTTTTCGTTCCTTAGATTTGTTTAGAAGCGGTTAACGTTATAAAACGATCGCATAAACCCACAAAAGTTTCTTAAAATAGAAGCAGGTGATATGAAGCTATTTTGAATGTTCGACAATATGAATTAATCCACGAAACTAATTGGTTTATTATAATTGAATTAGGAGCGGAAAAACGGAATTCTTCCATTACCCACTAGATATTAAACCTGCTCAGTAACTTCGACATGTTGTACATGATGTAGCCGGTGATGCAATTGGCAGTAAACATATTAATACATCATTAGACTAACCAAGACTATTAGATTTGTGACATGCGTTATTCTCTCGCGTAACGTCTCATTGTTTAGACATAGGAAATTTCAACGTCGCCACAAAACAGACATGGGCGTCGATTCTCGTACCGAACTTTTTATCAACCTCAACCAAAACCTCAACTAAAGCGACTGTTTCCATGACTACTAATAACAAACGACTCAGTTGTGGTGAGGTTTTGAACTTTGGCAGTACAAATTTTTGAAAAGCTATTCTACTATTTCACCAAATGGCTGACATTTAAGAGTTCGAACCAAAACCAAAGCGGTTGTCATTTAATAGAATACAGGCCATGAACTTCTTGGGAACCAAACTTAGTAGATACAATGTCGACGAATACGGCCACGTACGAACTAATGAAACGCGAGTCAGCTGTATAAGGGCCGGGTTCAACGCCTACGGACACCGGCCCTAACGAGGTTATGTAAGGGTTAGAATATTTGGACTGCACATTGACATTTTGGAAAGAAAATAGACTAGAACTCCATCTCAATGTGTTCAGGCATTCAAGATGCTTTGCTTCTGACTACAGTGATAGGTTTCAAGCTTATCACCGCTTGTTAGAATACTAACTGGTTTCCTCACAATGTTTTCCTTCACCGCTAAGAGATCGTACTTATGCAGACTCGGAGTTATGTGACTCTCCAAGACGTTTATTCAAAAACCCACATTGTTTTAATTTTCGGTACATAAAGGACAGTTAAAACAAGATTTACTCGCAGCATCTTTTACGTTGACTTGCGATTATGGTAATGCATATAATTTAAATTATAATGCCTACAGCATTGTAAAGGCAGTCAATTAAACAGCTTTATTGCTTCCCAGTCGAAATAAAATTCGGAGATACCGTTTTGTTCATTTACATATTCTTTCCAGGATACCGAAAATATAATTGAATTTATTTCAAAAAGATGAATGGGTCGTTGATCAAAAGACAAAGGGTCTATTTTAAAACGATATACCGTGCATATTTTCTTAGTTCAACTTATGTTGGTCAAATGTTCCTAATTCAATTTCCACTTTCTAAAATTGGCACGAATTATAGAATAGAAAATATTTATTTTCGTCACACAATCAAGAAGGTACATAGAATTTTATAAATTAGGTACTTATAAGTAATTATTAATTCACACAATGAATAAATGAATATGAATACACACGGGAGACAGAAAAAAGGTAGGTAGCCCTTCAGCATTTGCTACAGCAGTACAGAAACTGCTGAAGGAGCATTGAAGAATTGCATTGCAAGCATTGAACAGAAATCGTCTCAGTCAGGTGATATGCAATAACTGCGTCACATTCAACATCTTAAAATTCATCAAGGTCGAAACTAGGATAAGATATCCAATCTAGGAGACCACAACAAACCATTGCATATTCCACACAAGGCGTAGGACTATGCATTAGCTTAGCATGTATCAACACCCACGTATGTATGAAATATCGCAAACATACATTTGAATTGCGGAAGGTTAAAGTGGTAACTGTTACTTTAAACATGGATGAACTAAATGGAGAAATTGAAATATTGTTTTGGACAAAACTAGAACCCCTATGTGAGGAATGAAATTAAGAAAGGAATATATGTAGTAGGTATCGCAAAATAGCCACTGGCCTGAAATATCCAAGTAAGGAAAATAGAAGTGTTAACATTAGTAAAGCTCTATTTGTGCTTTAGACTGTCATGTTGGTTTAGAGCTTAGGAAGGAATTAGAAAATCTAACGGTACGGTACAAGGACAGTGGAACATAAACTAGATATTTATGTACATAAAAAGTCTGTGAGGTTGTAATGTAATAGAAGTTATTCTGCTTTGTATGTAACTTTTTACACTAACACATACAAAACATTTCACTAATTTAAATCTACTTTTATATTACGAGTATTATGTATATCCTCGCCGCCGCGTAGTGATGGTATATGGTGATGATGATGATAAAAAGTGGCCTATAACCTTCCTCAAGAATTAAGCTATCAAATGTAGAAAGAGTTTTCAAATTCAACTGGTAGTTTCCAGAGATTAGCACGTTCTAACAAATAAACTCTTCCGCTTATGGTATAGATTTACAGAGGATGTTTTATTCCGAAAATATACGGTTTCTTTGGATGCGAGTGAAACCGCGGTTTAATCGAGTATAAGACAATTTAGGTAAACACTAGGGGAATGTAATCTACTGGATATTTACTTACAAAGTCAGTCTAAAACTATTATCAGTATAAGAAGATAACGTCCTGTCTGTAGAGCTAGGTAAAGGTGTTATTATTATTATTATTAAAATTCTTTATTGCACAAAAATTACAAACTAGTGTACAATCGGCGAGCATAATGCCGAAGGCATTTTCTACCTGCTAACCAAAAGTTAGTAGGAACAGAACAAAAGGCGTGCTAACAATAAACTTTAAACAGTTAATAACATTATAAATTTATGAGTAGGTACCTAATATTAAATATCTATGAAATAGATTGTTTAAAATAATATAAATAGGTATAATAATTAAGTAGGTAGGCACCATCTTATAAAATAAAATAAAAATAAAATATATACATATATATAAAGGTACTATTATACATATAAGTAGGTACATACTAAGATATAATAATAAACAATATAATTATATTTAAGTAGATATAAATAAGTATATACAAACATTTAAAATCAACAGGAGGATGATGAAAGTGATTCAAGTAACAGCTCTCGAGTCCGCTTCTTGAAACTTTCTCTTGAGCCAATCTTCCTAATATCTTCAGGGAGGTCGTTCCAGAGTCTAGCTGCTTCTACAGCGAAAGACTTTTCACGATAAGATGAGTTGTGAGCCGGAATTTCAAGAAGAAAATTATTAGACGATCTAAGAGGTCTATCGTGTGCATCTGCCAAAAAATTGAAGCGATTTGTTTTGAATTGAATTGAAGCGAATTGTTAGGTTTCATTATAAGTTTAAACTATCATGATAAAGATAGAAATTTGAGAAATAACTGTGTTTTTATCAGGAATGTTCCATTGTAAGTGGAAAAACGTTTTGTTCACTATTTAACTGTAAAATAAACGTGGAAAGTAATTTGTGAAGGTGTTTGTTTGTTTAATGAGATTCTGATTATTGAAAATGTTAGTGATATTCGCATGAACAGTGAATGATCATATTTGAGGCGCTCACACGAGCGCGCTAGTGGCGTGGCTCTGCGTTCTTGATAGAAGATCGTTGAAGGAGCGGTCACAATTTGGATTGGTTTTGACTTGAGCGCTTCCCAGCTTCAGAGGAAACGTTTTTGTCGGTCTTGGCTTTTAAATCGTTAAGCCAAGACGAAGGCTTTTAGGCGGCCTAAAAACTCCGGCACCAAAGTTAGCCACTAGCTCATACGACTGCACGTCTATACAATATTATTTAGTAAATAATCCAAACTAACGAACAAAAGTTAAACTTTCCAGATGATAAAATTGATCATAATAATTGAGCTGCAGATCGAGTGCATCATTGCGGTCAACAATCCTTGATGAAGTAAACAGCCCGCATACCGACGCCGACCTCAGAGCATTTATATTCAAAGTGCTTCTATGCAACACCAGTTACATACAAACACTAGCGGAGCCTGTGTCACTCAAAGGAAAATAAGCAATCAAAAACAAATACCAGTAGGGTAGACAGACACCCAAAACTAGACTTGATCTACGAGAAAGACTTGATCTCCGTGGTGCGAAAGAACCCATTCAAAAAGAGCTCTGGGGCGATTCATCCCGCGGTTCGAACCGTTCATGGTACGAAACGACTAAAGACTCATCTATACGTGGAGAGCTGAAGTCGCAGGTTTCGTATCGATGATGTTAAAACATATAGAACTTAATTTAAAAAGGGACTTTATCGCGTAATTACCTACTACCCTTACTACGAGTATCTTAATACGGGTAGACTATCCATGACTACACTCGAAACGTCGAAATATAATAAAATAAGTTACTTACGCGATAAAGTCCCGTTAGTTCGTTTAAATTATGTCTACAGATCGCGAAAATTTAAAAGGGCCATACAGAACTTCTCTTCTTGTGGAATAACATGAAGTAAACATAATTTAGGATTGTAATTGGATTACAAAAGTGATGAACTTAACCTAGGAAACCTTACATTTGATAAGGAACTATCAAACAATATTAAAATCTATGCACTAAAAGAGCTTGAAGTGAAACAACTGCTATATCTTCTAAGTCAGTCCTTGCAATAAAATAATAATATCCAGGTCACGGCATAATCAGATACCTTCTCAGTACTTACTGTAAGATAACATAATCTATGCTTATATTACAAGATTTACAAGCAGTAGAGTTGTTTGTGAGTTTGTAATAAATCGATGGAGAACAAAGATTCTGAAAAGGTAGCCATAGAACGGAAAAAGAGTGAAACTACACCAGATTTCGATACACCGATAAAATAGAAGTAGTAGATGATTGGACATTTTATACGACATGACAGCTTCATAAGGAACAGCATAGAAGGAAAAGTAGAAGGAAGACGAGGAAGGGGAAGACCAAGAAATATTATCGACGGTATATGAGGTCGTGGTCGTCCAAGGAAACGTAAGAGAAACGATCAAGATTTGGTGGAAAATCTCTAAAGACAAAATCTCTAGAGAAATCTCTGCTTAGAATGATATAGACGACCTCTGTGGCGCAGTGGGTGAAGGCTCGCCTGTGACGCAAGAGGTTGCGGGTTCGATCCCCGCGGCGGGACAAATGTTTGTATGATCTGCAAATATTTGTCTCGGGTCTGGGTGTTTTCTATGTATATTGTGTATGTATTTACAGAAAAAAAAAATGTATATAAGTAGTACCTATATCAGTCATGTGGTTGCCATAACACAAGCTCTGCTTAGCTTGGGACTACATGATGCTGTGTGAAATGTCCAGCAATATTTATTTATTATTATTATTATATGGAGAAGACAACAATAAATAATCCCGAATAAGACGTTTAAAAATTTCCAGCAGATGAAGCCACGGCATGTATGTAGCTTGTATACGATAAGATAACAAAGTATATGGAAGTAACGGAATTCTCTCCGACCGACGGGAGCTCATTAGGTAATAGACTGATAGTAAGCGACTTCAAGAAGATCGTAGGCTGTATTTACATAAGTATTTTACAATTCTTATGCTAATTTTTACAAACGTTGAGGGCGTACCCCTTTTACAGTATCTGTTTACTAATTTATTAATTGTTGTTCGTCTTTTTGGTTTTGTTTTTTGTTATTATTGATCTAAGTTATATTAGGATTTTACACATAATTACTACACTTACATAGAATAATATTATACGTATTCGAATATTATTTGCTAGCCCATCGTGTTTCAACAAGCAATATGGTATTATGGGCTGGCAATCAAAAACTTAGGCCTTTACATCTTTACTAGATGATTTATACAGTGTCTTACTTTATTTATACAGTGTGCAGTTTTTTGAAACACAAAATCTATTGATGCACGGCCAGGATTCGAACCACGACCTTCGGATCGTAAGTCGAGGTACTATTCCACTCGGTCAAGACGGCTGGCAATCAATACTGTCAATATTATACCTATTTGAATGGATTAGTCGTACGTAACACTAATCAAGCATGCAAGAATGGAGGTTTCATCACGAGACGGCTTCTAGTTTTACGCAGAGATAAGCAAATTAATTCTAATGTGCATTCCTTGTAGTAGTAGAGAAGCAGTAGTAGTTTGTATGCATTTTGATTATGTTAAGAGGGTCAAGTGGTTTCTACATGAAGTTGAACTTGTCTGAGTTGCGCAATACATGCACGTATGCGAATGGGTTGAACGTGAATTCAACTAGGTATATTTTCTTAAAACACGACTGATATTCAACGAAAAGACAGCCTATGCTTAAAAAAAAAGAATATTTTAGATTAAAACGATGAGTGCCCTTGAGTCAATGGTGTGTTTAGCCAGTGATGCGACGCCCTCCTTCGGAGGACACTGCTGAGCATGGCAGTGAACGGATTAAAAAACACCGAAGAACAGAAAGCTACAGTCATTTTTTTGCCTAGTCTTAAAGTTTTGCAAAGGCCTCTATGTTTCACAATTTGGCAAATTCCACCGAACTCTCGATCATTCCAAGGATCAGCGGGCTTAATAAATTAAATCAAATATTTTTTATTTTCAGTTTCTTAATCTATTTTAAGTTACATGGGTTGGAGGCCTCCTTTTAAGTATAGTAATACCTGTATTAGGAGACCTCGCTCTTCCGTTACAAAGTTTCATTTAGATTGTAAGAAACAAAACAAAAATGGTAAGTATCTACATAATACCTAAACTACAAGTGAACTAATAAACTATAATGTAGACTAATTACTTATTAGATATAATTAAGTGTGTGTGTGTGTGTGTGTGTGTCTGTGTGTGTGTATGTGAAAAAGAGACGGCATATAGTTAAATTCCTATTGTGATTGCTATAGTGACCTTTTTAAGCCCGCTGTTCTCATCCAAGATCAGCGAAATTCCGTTTTGTAACACTTTGGAATTCGCTGTCAACAAACCGTTGGCCATCACACGGTCGCATATCATCTTACCCAACGTCTCGCGTTGCCATTCATGCAAACGTGGCGAAACCCACCATTATGGCTAATTAATTTAAATATGAACAACTGGCGATTGCATGTGGTTTCCGATGAAATTGCTTAGTTTTCTTGGGAACTTCTAACCAGAGATTTGTTAGAATTGACTAATCCTACTACTAATAATACTACTACTACTAATAATACTACTAATGCTACTATCATAATTATTACGTTCTACTGTGTATTTTGTGTGTTTAGTAGCAATTAAATGATGTGTCTATGTCTATGTCTAATCCTCGGCATTTCTTTCAACTACATCAATCTTGGCTAGCTTTTCTATTGTTAGGGATTGTTCTACTATCTCCTTACTTTCTTACTATCTACAAAAATCCTATGATGCACAGGATTCGAAGTCACTACGATGGATTGAAGGTCCACCACCGCTCCACTCGGCCAACACGACTCTATTTTATCTTTCCTGATGAATTACTCACTAATCTCAATCCCCCTTACTTATGAAAGATGTTTAAAGTTGAACACTGGTTAAATAACGTCCTGTTTCTGTTTGTCACTATCCACAAATAAAGTCAGGACTTTGTTTAACCAGTGTTTAACTTTAAACATCTTTCATAAGTAAGGCCCAATATTTTCACTTATTTCAGACACCATGTTCCATATGACACAAAACTAAAGGAAACCATTTTGTGAAAAATTGTTATCAGCTCGCAATTCTTATTTATTAAAAAAATTTAATTACAGACTGACATCAACTTTATATATGCATTTCAAATGCTGAGATAATCATGCATAAACAGTGTTTATCTGTTTATGCATGATTTTGATTAATCAGCTTTTAGCGATGTTTACGTAAACACATATTTCCACGTGTGTGTTGTTGAATAATGTTATTGCCTGGAAAATTATCAACACCATTCATAATTCATTTTCGTTTCGGCAAGAGGTTCTCACATTACAGTGTGGTAATCAATATGAACTACAACCTCATTAAAATGTATTTAAAATGTAAAACAAACATAACTAAGTTTAATTTTGGTTGATTTAGAAAAAAAAACATATTTCAGGCACTTGAAGGCTTTTTTCCAAAATATTTTCAGAATAACTATATCGAATATTATGTTCAATGAACATTAGGAGGATTCAAATACATGACGGTAGCTCATTACTGGGTAAAGATGGGTTTTGAGGCAGAGGAAGATTTTGTTTGTTTGTTTGAACGCGCTAATCTCAGGAATTACCAGACACCAGTCCGATTTGAAATATTCTTTCTGCATTTGATAGCCAAACTCTTGAGGAAGGTTAAGGGCTACTTTTTATCATCATCAGCATTACCATTATACCATTACCACGGGGGCAACGCCGCGAGGGCGCTGCTAGTTCATACATTAAATCACGCCTTTTTACCCGACTGCACAAAGCAAAGGAAGGGTAATGTGTTTATTCCCGTAGGATTAGGCAGAGCAGAGAACACATTTGCTACGATCCTGCCTGACACACATTTCGCCTCATTTACTAAGCTTTGTGATAACAAAATAATTTCTGACCAAGCCACACTGACCCAATAAACCAAAATCAAACAAAGATAAACCTAACTGTTGCTTGGATTATGTCGAGTCAAGCGTCTTAATATACTTCCTGTGACGGAAAGCACCCGTTATCTGAGTTGTATTACTTCTTTTTAAATCGCGTTCTCGAAACCAATGAAGAGTTTTTGGACCGAATATGTTTACTGGATACTGGATTGAATAGCATTCAAGGAAAAGCCTACAAAGCTCAGTCGCTCAACGAGCTATGGAGAGGGCTATGCTAGGGGTTTCTCTACGGGATCGAATCAGAATTGAGGAGATACGTAGAACTCGAGTCACCGACATAGCCAAACGGATTAGCACCGGGCAATGTGAGGTGAGCAATGTGCCGAAGTGGCAATGGGCAGGGCATATAGTACGCAGAACAGAAGGCCGATGGGGCCGAAAAGTTCTAGAGTGGAGGCCACGGACCGGCAAGCGCAGTGTTGGACGTCCACCGAAAAGTCCGCCACCAGAATTGGCCACTATCTGATCTTAAGTTATAAAAAGCGTTGGCACAAGTGTATTATATCTGAGGGAGATTACTTTGAAGGGGACAACATGAATATTGATGAATAAATAAATACTTTTTCAGTAAAAGTCACCTTACTTTTTGAACACACCTCGTACTTATAACAAGAGTTTCTTAATAAACTGCTTATACTGTGTTCAGGTAACCGCACCAGCAATTTCTCGTAACCTGCAATTCCAGTCGTACTTTATCCTAATGACAGCGTTCGTATTAACAGCAATTGTCTCTAATTTACAACTCTATTGTCTTTGTGTTGCAATTTGGGCAGCGGCTGAACTGACCCACTTATTGGTTCTTTCTTGAAATGCCTTGATCTAGGAATAATTTATTGAGATTTTATTTTGCGCTTCCGTGCTTTGGAGGGCACGTTAAATTGTCGGTCCGGGCAAAGTCAAAGTCAAATATCATTTATTCAGTAGGACCGTTATGACCACTTTGAAACGTCTTAAGAGCTAGGTGATTCTACTCCTGTTCTTTCGCGACCAACACCGTGAAGAATCAGGGCAACAAACACGGTATGGGGCCTAGCTTTCTTTTCGGTGATCCATCCGCTTAAAATCTAAATAGTCAAGTTCCAGTCCACACTGGAACTTGACTATTTAGATCTTTGACGAGACTCACATTGTTCGACTGGCTCCACAGCCAGTCGAACAATGTGAGTCTCGTCAAAGTCGTCAAAAGAAAAAAAAGGAGGATTAATACCTCAACGAAAATTCGCCCGGCATCACACGCTACACTTGGCTAACTTAGGCACTTGTCGTTAAGCCATGACGGAGGCCTTGAGGCGGCTTAAAAACTCCGTCATCATCATCATCAGAGTTAGCCACTTGCTCATACGAACTTACTTATTTATTGAGATTTTGATGTATAAATTTTTTTTTATAATACTTAATTATACCGGTTTGTAGAACCTACGAAGAAAATATGAATCGGTGTAAATCTACCGTACCAGGTAAGGCCTTTTTGCCTTCCTGTAAATCCAGTTCATCCAGGTTGTTTTGAAGAGATCGCTCATACCGATAAGACCGCCCATTGTACTTCGCTCTTAATTTAATGAGTTTCTGTAATTTGTTTTAATTTATGTACAATAAAGTGTTAATCCACCTATCTAGCCTATTAACAAAACCATCAAACAGATAAAAATCAAAGAGATTTGTTTTATTTATCTGCGTTTCTGTTATTTACAACCATACATTAATTAAGGAGATAAAATTGAAGTATCTAATTAAATATTCACATGTTTTAAATAATAAAAATGACGTTATAAATTCTTGCGAATGTCTTAGGAAATTCTTTGGGTCACATTTTATTTATCTAAAGGTCGATCGTTTTAAATATATCGCTTCTTTAATTAAAATAAACTCATTAATTTGTTGGCGGTGATTAGTTTGCATTGTGCAATGTTGGATAGCGCCATCCAACTCCACAGAATATGAAATAGGGAGTGTCCACATTGCGTTTTTTGCAGCGCGTTTGTATCGATACAAACGCGATTCGAACGCGATGCGAACGCGCAGCCCCCCGCGCAGCCCCTCCCGGTTCGCTTTTGTATGGAAAAATACGCGTTGCGAACGCGCGTTTGTATCGATACAAACGCGCAGCTCAAAAACGCGCTGCAGAAAACGCAATGTGGACACTCCCTTAGTTGTCTCACCCACAGATACACTAAATTTGTAATCGTGTGAAGTATTTGAAAGCTTTAAAGCTGTACGTCCACTACGTCGGTATCGGAACGGAACGTATACGCAGCGTCAGTAGGTACACTTCTTCCAACGGATCTTGAGGCATTCGTGAAGTTAGCTGGTTTCTATTTAGAATGAATATTCATTTACGAATTTGAGTCCTTACTTTTCTAAGAATTTTATTGTTCTACTTTCAATCTCACGTGAGATTAGGGGGTGGGGGAGAGGGTTGAGCCAAATCTCACGACATCTCACCAAGGAGGGAGGGGGGAGGGTCGAAAAATCGCAAAAATCACCTACCGTAATTAATGGACGCCCCCTTAGGCGCAGGCCAGATAGAAGAGACGGGTCGCAGACATTGGTCTCTTCCGCGTCCCTTTCATACAAAATGTGACCCTGGTGTGATGGCGCCCCGTCTTTTCTGTATGTTTTGCGGCGCGACACTTCTATACATTTTCTATGAAAGGGACGCGGAAGAGACACATGTCTGCGACGCGTCCTCGTCTTACGTCTTTTCTGTATGTCCCGCGCCTTAGATATCAGATATGACTTAAATGTTTGAAACTCTTAGTGTGACTCTCCTTTTCCTGGTATCAAGCAGATAACCAGTGTGGTGTTGAACAAAACAAAGACAGGAAATGGACCAGTTAGACCGGACGTCTTCAAAAGCCGGATATACTGACATTCGATGTCATTAATAGCACTTTCGCGGTCAAAACGACTCATCATAAAATGCAATGCGAAAATAACTGGTTTTAGACCAAGAAGTTCCATCATAAGGTTAATTTACTTTTTTTATGCCTCTCCTATGCTGGGTTCCACAATAGTAAATCAATTGTGCCTCGTTGAGATCTACGTTCCGGCATGTTTGTTACAATGTTTTTGTGAAATAAATGATTATTATTACGTCCCACTGCTGGACAAAGGTCTCTCTCTTTATCATCTACTCATTACGCTCCAAGGCCACACAATTTGCAAAGTATTTATAGTAAAAAAATCTCGATTGGTAGTACGAGTCAAAAAGATTTAAAAAAAAAATTACAGGGATCGTCCCTGTTTTTTTTTTTTAATTTTTTTGACTCAACGTCTCTTCGAGACGTACCTATTCGGAATCTTCAAGGATTGAGATGGTTGGGGACATAAGGAGAGAGCAGTTGGTCCAGCAGTAGGACAAAACTTGTTAGATTAAAAACAAACCCTTGTAAAACACAGAAAATAAGACTGAAATACCTGCGTATAGTAGAATATTCAAACCGTTGCGTGACATTTAAAAACGTACCAGCACGTATAGGTATAATTTAGTATCACTAAAATTATATTTTATGACTCAAATAAATACGCATTCCAATATTATTATCGTAATAAGTTTAGTTTCCTACGATGCGATCAAGGGAAACATAAAATCGCAATGAGCACAGCATAATGAGCTACTGGTCAATTGATGCCTTTGTCTATCATTACACTTCTCACAAAATGGATCTAGGCCAGTAGTTTCGAACCTGTGGGTAATTACCCCCAGGGGTAAAATAGCTTTTTTGAAGGGGAGGGAACGAAAAATAATCGTAACTTTTTAGTTCTAATCGTTAATCATAATCAATCAATTAGTCGTTTCATCGTAAATTTCATGTTCTCCAAAAGAAAAGGAATTTTAAGATCAAAACAAGAAATTTTAAATGGGGGTAAAAACTGTTTTGTTGACATGTCATAAGGGTAACAAGTTTGAAAAGGTTAGGAACCACTGATCCAGGCATTCGTGAAGTTAGCCGTTTCGATGCGCAGTGCAGCTTTCATACAAAATTTTCTACTGCGCAGCGAAACGGCTAACTTCACGAATGCCTAGATCCATTGTGAAAAGTGTACCTTAGAAACTGGTACTGCCCCCTAGCCATATTAATATTACAAACACTTCGTATGGATTCTCTTTCAATCATCGCTAATCCTTTGTTCTGACACTTCAGGGTAGAGTGCGCAGCAAACTTAATGGCGGCTGAAGTGCGCGGAAAATTCGACTTAGCGCAGGTACAGTCAACGGAATAGAATACAGTAAACTTTATCTACATAGCCCGCCTAGCCCCGCCCCTCACCACCTTCACTTCCCCGCAATTGCGTTGACTGTACCTGCGCAAAGTCGAATCTGCCGCGCACTTCAGCCGCCATTAAGTTTGCGGCGCACTCTACCTAAAGTGGCCACTTTTGATGAAACATCAGATGTTTCATAAATGCTTCCTATATGCTTCATCAATGCTTCATCTACGAAGCATATTTTTAAACACCATATAACACCTTTTTTGACAGTTCTCTATGGTGTTTTAAAATATGCTTCATAGATGAAGCATTGATGAAGCATACCTATATGAAGCATTTATGAAACATCTGATGTTTCATCAAAAGTGGCCACTTTAGACGCCCAGTTCTGTATGCCACGTGACTTATCGTCATTGAACTCCAATTTCTACAAATTTTTCCCTTTGGTCTATTTTCGTAACTGTTTTTCATAACCAGCTACGTAGTACTTATTACTGTCTAAATCTAAATTGTGATGAACTTTCCAAATGATAAGCTTGCAAGCTTACTTTGGGTTTGTCTGTCAAGAACGATCAAATTCAAGCGCTTTCTAGTTCATAAGTAGATGTAAAAGTGAAATTTTCCCGATAAACTTTATTAAGAAAGCAAGTAAACACACAAATCATATTCTCTAATGCGCGGACAGAGTCCGAAAGGTTATCGGATCGCGTGGAAAAGCAAGCGAACTCGGTGAAATGTCAGTGTTGCGCAATTCAATTTGTAAGATAGTGTAACCAGCCTATCTGTTGATTGCTCTAATGCAGGGGCTACACCACGGTTGCTTACGGCCACAATACAGAAATCCAGCAAATAATTTTCACACATCCTCGTAGTAGGGCCTCTGCATAACTGGGTATCCTCTATGTTCGCGCATCAACTGCTTTCCGCGCATCTTTAATTGCGACGTCATAGCTTTTAAATTTTAAAGCCTGGGTGCGCCAATGTAGTCTCTTCTGAAGCACAAAACTTAATTCTCAAAGCCACTACCGGTAACCCATCCATCCTATACCGCATAAACCGTCTATAACTACATCGACCTATCAAAAAGAAAAAAAGCTACCACAAGCGCGAATTACTTTAAGGACTGTTTAATTCTAGGTAAACTTTTATAAATAAGCCGTTTACAACTTTTATGAGTCTTTAACTACGTGTAAAGGTGTATTTAAGAAAAAAACAACGAGAATTAAAAAATAGTGGCACTATAAGGGCGGCCGCGTCGCGAATTCTAAAGGGCAATTATTGTTTATAGTGTTCATTACTGGTTATTGACTCAAACTACCTGAAGAGGTACAGTCAACGCCAAAAGAAAGAAGAAAGAGGGCAAAGATTCATAAAACTTCTTTACTAGATGATTTATCTAAAACTAAGGCTTGCGTACTCATGAAGCCAAAAGATCTGTTGGTAGGAGAAAACTATCCTGGCTGCGGAATATAAGGCAGTGGACAGGCATAAGAAAGGCTGAAGACCTATTTCGAATAGCCCAAAACAAGGAAAAGTTTAAGAGGATGACCGCCGACTTTCAATAACTGGAGAGGTACTATAAGAAGAATAGGTAGGTACCTACTCATGACACAGTTGGCCTGAAAACTCCCTAGACCAGCCCTTGATTGTCTACTTTGAAAAGCGACCAAAATCGGTCTCAAACTCTCATGATGAGTTTACACGCTTCCGTGTAAATAGACATTCAATCAGTTCAGTGACCGCGCAAGTAGCTCTGTCACTCTCATCTTAACGAGACCGAATGCGACAAAATATAACGAGCTCGTTGAATGTCTGTTTGATAAAGCGGAAGTTTGTTTGTTTGTTTTTTTTTGTATGTTTGAACGCGCTAATCTCTGGAACTACCATTCGGATTTGAAAATCATTTCTGCATTTGATAGCTTAATTCTTATGGAAGGCTACTTTTCACCATCATCATCTAAGTATACCATTACTACGCGGGTAACGCCGCGAGGGCGTAGCTAGTTAAGAATAAATCCTCTATCATCAGCTCCTGATTGTCTATCTTTGATAGTGACCAAGATCGGCTCCAAACTGACAAATGTACCACCACCCAAGTAGCTCTGTCACTCTCATTTCGAGACCGAATGGTAAAAAAAGATGCCTACGCGATCGTTTTGACATTTTGAGACCAATTTGGGTTGAGACAAGTTAGACAATCATCCCGCTGTTGCTGACTGTCCATACTAACAAGGCGGAAACTTGTTAAGAGCTTTTAAGCTCTATGTTTCCCGCATAAATGGCCATTACGAGGCTGCTGAGCAATTTCTGATTGAAACGGTTTAGTTTTTTGTATTGCTTTATTGCTGAAGAAATACACTATAATATTCGTACAATATGAAAGTAATGTAAATTATTTTTATCTGATTCAAACAAGATTGGCCTACTCTAGTTTTAGTGCGTAATCTTGGATTATAAAAGACGTTAAAATAGAAAAATTAAGTATTCAATACTAATACATTTTTGTCAGATTGACTTTAGTATGACTAGGAAATACAAATCTGACAATCAAATATAGTTTTACATCGTTTTTCGTGAGCGGTGCGTACTGAAGTAGGTAACTGCGCAAAAAACGAGTTGGACAAACAAAAGTTTAGATGTTAATGTCGTGGGTTTAGAATTTTAGGCATCCATTACAGTAGCAAAAAACATTGTATAACTAAAAACATTTGGTAGTTGTGTAACACGTGACCTCTGCAACAATACCATATCAAATGCACGTCACAGATGCTGGGCAGCACCCACCGTGACGGACAATTGTTGACCACCACTGGATTCGTTTGTACTTTCGTTTGCCGCTCCTTGCAACAGCCAATCACAGCGTGCGCTGAGGTCACGGGGTCAGTCAACGACAACATTTTTTGTGTTCTATGGAAATAAGATGAATGATTTATGTAAGTTATTGGTGCGTTAGATAATTTTTGTACAAAAAATGTGTCAATGGCGTCAAGATCTTTTTTTCTTAAGGCAATAAAAACATGTCGTAAATTAGAGTTATACTCGTAATAACAGTTTCAAATACGTATAATGACACTAGCTTACTAATTTATGTAATTAACATCAAACCGCTACTTATATCAAGTTAAATAACTAAACTAGTAGTTCGCCCCGAACTGAGATATCGCGCACCGTAGATGACTTACATTTGGACTTTCTTCTGACTATCTTCTAAATATTGCGCTAGCTCGTCATGGTAAAAAATACTGGCATCTATTGACCTGCCAAGTTTCATGCAGATTGGATGAACGGTTCGACAGTTATGCGAGAACAAGAATTCGTGAAACATAAAAAGCAATATCGCCAAACTTGCCACTAAGATCTTAGCTCGCTTCGCTCTCTCGATCGATAAATTCACGTAAACTTCCGTCCATAACGTCAAACCTTGACATACTGGGTCAAAAACACTTAATTTCATAACTGTACAGGCAAAATATGCCTATTAAGGGAGTGTCCACATTGCGTTTTTTGCAACGCGTTTGTATCGATACAAACGCGATTCGAACGCGATGCGAACGCGCAGCCCCCCGCGCAGCCCCTCCCGGTTCGCTTTTGTATGGAAAAATACGCGTTGCGAACGCGCGTTTGTATCGATACAAACGCGCAGCTCAAAAACGCGCTGCAGAAAACGCAATGTGGACACTCCCTTAATAGGATGGCCGAATAGTAAAGTCAAAACTAGTTTTGATTCCGTAGATCTGGATCGAATAAATTAATTCTGACCGTGATTTTATGCTATTTCCTTTAGATATATCTAAGATCTGAGAAATGTGATTTTATAAGCTTTTTATTTCTCAATCATGTTGTGGAGTTTCTTTGGAAGGTTGTTTACATTCCTTTGATACAATCTTATGTGCAACATATACAAAACTACCAATTAAAATATGTAAATAATGAACCTACTGTAACCTAAGGTTTTTGAAATAAACATTTAAGTATTTTTATTTCTGATTCTAGAGTTAGATCCTAAGGAATTTAATAAAAAAATAAAAAAAGCTTTTCAAAATAGAATAAATTGTAAATAAAACTCATTTTGAAATATGCAAATCTACGTTTTGTTCAAGTAAGTGAATTACTTTCTCAAATGGAACTTACAGTGAATTAAAATAAAATTGTAAATAGCATGCCTAACAAAACGATAGCTCAACCTTCTGTTGATGTTTTGATGAACGATAAAATAAATAATTTTGATTATGTCTGTATCCCCAAGGCGTGGTAGACATTATAATCAGACATTTTCAAATTATTAACGGGAATTAATCGCGTAATGAAATCATTTTATTTACCTCGACTTTCGGCAACATTACAGTAGCCGTGGTCACGAGAAGAAAATATGTATTTTTGGGCATTTTCAGATCCTTGAAGATGTCTAAGGTAAGGGGGTAGATATAGATAGAGGTAGCCAAATACATATTGGCATGTGCTCCATATTTCGCAGAAGTTACTTACCATCAGGTGAAATTGTGGCTTATCAAATATTAAAAAAAAAAAAAAGTTAGCATACCATACGTGAAAGGTTGCAAGTTGATCGACGCTAGAAAGCTAACTAGTTACCTCACGACGAACGATACATCTATACTATTGTAAGTTCTACAATAGTATAGAATCTCTATCTATAGATCAGTGGGCAAACTTTTTTTCATCTGGGACCAAATAAAAACCTATGAAATGTAATGGGGTCCAATTTTTTTTACTCGTTTTTACTATTACCACAGAATATAACAAAGAAATATTAATATTAAAGTGTCACATATTCAAGACGAGAATACGGTTGTTGGCGCGGCGCGGGCCGAATTAAACGTTCGCGGGCCGGAGATGGCCCGCGGGCCGTTTTGCCCATCACTAGTATGGATACAGCCGTGAGCCTGTTTGTTTTTAATTTCCGGTTGCCGGCTGTTTAATTCAGCAATTTCAACAGCTATCGACTCGTTGCAATTAATCTACACATTGTAAGCAAATGCTTAATTAAACGGATCGTGACGGTGTTTGTGTAGTCATGGATCTAGATATCCAGGTGCGTACGTTTGAGCCTTTATAAATGAACTAGCAGTCCCCCTCGGTTTCTCTTATAGTCCGGTGAAGTTGCAAAGGTCGACACGAGACCAGTCAACATATAAGTCCGTCCGAAAAAAAAAAAATGGGTTTTTTTTTGTTGGTTTCACCTGAAGCGCTCGTGGCGTAGCTTCCTAGACGTTATTGATAGAGCGAGGATTATTATTTATACCTATAGAATAGCTTAACGTGACTGATTGATTCATCATCGCCGAGCCAAAACCGCTGAAGCTAGAAAGCAGTGAAAAAACTAAACTTTCAATGGCTGAGATTCGAACTCGCAGCCTTCGGCTGGAAGGCGAATATCCTAACCACTGAGCCACTCTAGTCTCAATAAATTCCGTGAAATTACAAACCTTTTTGCGTGAAAATGCCGAGAAAACGAATTTTCCCAGATATGAGATCTACTTAGATCGATTCTTCGCCCCCGTAAACCCCCGTACTTACCGCAAATTTCATCGAAATCGTTAGAGCTGCTTTCGAGAACGTGAGTACAAAGAAACAAATATGGCTAGTTTAATAGAATAGGATAAGTTTACAATAATGAACATCAATTTAACCAAGTCAATACTCTACGGTACGTACCTAATAATAATGAGATTGTTCTTAAAGGCCATCAGATATCTGTTACGTGGAGGTCAACGAACCTGCAACAAAGGAAAAATCAATCAGTACCGGTACACCTGCTCAAGACTAATGATTACAAAGCAGTACCTTTTGATATAAATGGTAGTTTGTAAGTTTTGATGGAGTAAGTAAATGAACAAGCAAATTAATGTAAGTACTTAGATTCAAAAAATAATCTAAACAAGTAGCTAAATAAAAAATAAAAAAATTCAATGTTTTAAGCTGAGCAATTTTCTGCACTCTCGAGGTGCATATCTGTTCATAACTCTGAAGATCCTCGACAGACCCTCACCAAATTTTTGTGGCACCAATCGAAAAGTATCCTTTGAAAGGCTTTGTAGCTACAGGAAAACGTTCTTAAGTCCAATGAAGCTTTTTAATCCTTAGATGAAACAGGATCGATTGCCATCAAAAAAAGTTTTTGTGTAAATTGCCCATTTTCTCGCTGACTGTACTTACATTTTTTTTTTTCAAAATCGGTGAATAGGTACAGGTCGACATACATATCTTCAAAAGTTAACGTTTTCCTGTAGCTACAACGGTTAAGGTAGCTGCTCTTACTGCCCCGTCTCAAAAATTCATGAGAAGGTATTATTGACGAAAACCAGTTTGTTGTCCTAATAAATTATCGTAAACATTTAGGACAATAAATATTCGGACAAACAATAGCACTGACCAAATAAGTTTGGTAAACATCGGTGGGAAAACAAATATTATATGTGTGTCAGGACTGTACGTTAGGCTGTCCCGTCCATGTATGGGAAAAAAAAAAATATGGAGCTATACTATCGCAATAGGTATCAAAACTTGCGTAATTTTACACAGATTAAGGAAAAGATAAAAAAATTAGAATTGTGTATCATCTTGAGGGCTCTACCACGCTTTGAAGTTTTGTAAATATTACGTTTTTACAGACCTAAGCCGTATGACTAAAATAATACAAAAACCAAGTTTAAAAGGTATTTCATTGTTGAAATTAATAAAACAAAGCACACTAAATCAAAATAAACAAAATAGAGTTTATAATAAAAGATAGAAACTTAGAATTTAAACTTATTTTTGGGTCCAAAACTTAGCATTTTAGCTCGAGATTGCAACCTGGTTCTGATCAAGCCCTCTCTAGAATCAGCGCCAGTTTCACTTTGTGGAGCTTCTGTTAACAGTTTAACACATCTTTCTACACATTGTGTGATAAGAAAAGTCAACATTTTCCAAGCTCTTATATTTTTTCATGAATTGAAGGACCTTAACTCTACCAATTTACAAAGCGGAAGAGTTGGTTTGTTTCAACGCGCTAATCTCAGAAACTAACAGTCGAATTTGAAAAAATATTTCTGCATATGATAGCTTAATTCTTGAGAAAGGTTATAAACTACTTTTCATCAACATTATCATCACGATATACCATCAGTACGGGGGCAACGCCTCGAGGGCGCTATTAGTTATAAATATGCCGAAGAACCGTCGGTGTTGTAACCTGACACCCAACCCGGGCAATCATTTTGGTGTAACCTCTTTAAATTTTTGGGGGCTTAAATATCCTGCGTTTAATGCTACTTTCAGCTTCTCTAGCTTTTATTATTCTTCGCAATGTCAAGTCCCGAAAGTGGTCTCATATAAAGTGGTATCATCAAACATTAAACTGACACTGTAGATGTTCTGGGTGCGCGAAAAAAGCATTTGTTTCGATGATAGAATCCACAACAGATTTCAGCTTTTTGTTTATAAATCGGGAGTACAAAATTAATTCAAAAAAATGTTTGGATCCGTCCTTAAAAGACGTATTATGCTTTATTCGGAACCAAATCAACGCGTTTACTTTAACCACGTAGTTGCCAAGAAATTGCAATTTTACTGAAGGATTTAGTAATGTTTGAGCTTAAAATTAGTAGAAGTAAGCAATCTCAAGTGTTTTCCAGGGTGACTGAGTTATCCAGCTATGGATTACAGGAAACAATTGACACAGCTTGACAAATCTCATTGAGATATTTTTGATCCTAAGATTCTTAGTTTATTGACCACATTTTTTGGTAAGTCAGCTGATATCTTCATAAACAATCGCATAAATATCTGAATTGGATAGAGCCTTTTCATTATACTTCAATTTGAGTTCGGTCTTAAGAAAATAAAATTTATTTAATGAAGACCTTTATAATTGGCGGCTGCCTATAGTAAACTTCTTTGTATGGTCCCAATAAAGCACTAGTACGCCTAAAACTTATTATTTTAAAATCACAATATCCGCTTTTAACTCTATAACAATCGCAACTTTACTTATAAAGCATTAAAATGGCTTTGGCTACGAAGAAAACACTCGCGAGTCAAGTTAACAAAGTCCTCAAAACAAGATGAAACTCTACGGTATTTGCAGGTTGAAACCTATAAAATCCAAAGTCGCTGGTAACGTGTTATTGCATGCAAATCAAAAAATCGTGTATGTATTCCACATAATATAGAAGAAAAAATTAAAATTTTTGTACTTACAGTTAATTCACGAGCTAAAATTATAGATGACGAAATATTTCCAAAAAAATGACAATTTTTCAAAACTTTGAAGATGGGTAGAGCCCTAAAGATATAGTTTTATCTGGTTTTAAAAATTATTTTGGAAATCTACGATCAATTACGCAAATTTTGAGAGGTATTGCATTACGAAATTAATAATTAATTAATAATTAATAAACGAATACGCATTGCGAAAATCCAAAAAAAAAATTTTCGAGACACGCTGTACGTACAGTCACACTGATAAAGTAAACTATTTTATACGTTATCGATTAGTATAACAACCTGACTATAAATCATTGAGTCAGCGATTAAAGGTGGCCGCACACCTATCCGCGTCGAACGAATAGACCAAAACTATTTAGAACTCTTTATATTAAATCGTATGAAACCTCGTACACACCTGCCCGCGTCGAATCGTCCGATTCGACCGAATCTGGCAGTACTTCGAGAATTCGGCGCGGATAGGTGTGCGCTCAGCCTAAAAGCGCACCGTGAGCGAAACTAGCTCCTACCTATCCTATCATGGTACAGAAATAAAGTATAAATATTATTATCAACGGGATAATTACCATGATTATTGAGTTATCTTGCTTGCTTCCCGATATTTCGTTGCATGCGCCATGATCAAGACTTCAGTTACCCGTGATCATGGCGCATGCAACTGCGTCGAAATATCGGGAAGCAGAAAACTCAATAATCATGGTAATTATCCCGTCGATAATAATATTTTGTTCGTAACCATGATAGTTTCAAAAGTTAGAAATAAGTAGGAGCTCTTAAAGATATCGTTAAACAGAGTTAGTTTTTCACAAACACACAACCAATTTTGGCACGGAGTCGCTTCACTCGATCAATGAACTTAAACATTTTTTTGTTCACATCTCTCAACTCGTTGAGTCATAGCGGAAAGAGGGATACCACTTCCAATGTGACCTGGCACAGATTTTGATAATTGAATGGCATTACATATAAGTACAGTTTCAATTAAGCTTCGGTTTTGGAAGTACCGTCAGTAATCACACGGCGGCCGTAGTTCTTTCTCGATATTTTATAATCGGAAAACACTAAGCTAGAAAATGAGAAATAATGACTTTAGAAGTAGAGTGTATGTAATGTATTAATTTGCCGACATCATTTTAGAGTTTGCTCGAAAAGACGACTAGATCGGCTGAAAAAGCACCAGTAGGCGGGTAATTATGATTTGTTTGGAAATTACTGATGAAAGCCAAAGAAGATGATTGAGAGCGACCTTTTTTTACCTTTATCAGAAAGACACAAACGGTACACAAAGGATCATGGCGATACTTATAGTCGAATTGCTCATTGTATGAACTAAAAATATATGAAAAATGACATTTTGACCGTCAATTTTAGTGCGTATAATTAGAAATACGACTATAAATCAAATACTATTACTGTTCAAGAAGGTACATTACCCGGTAAAGTAGGTAAGTGAAAATATTTATGGTGACCGCACACCTGTCCGCGCCGAACGGGCCGAACTTAGAATTATTTCAATGCAATCGTATGAAACCTCGCACTCGACGGCGCCGAATCGGCCGAATTCGGCCGAATTTGAGAATTGGGCGCGTTCGAATCAGGAGTGCGTCCATCTTTACCCTGATGTTCGTAAACAGCACCGCCATGTTATGGCCACTGTTCTCTTAAATAAAGTGCCTTAAAATAAGTTTGCAGTACATTAAAGTAGTCAGTATGAATCAATAACGAGAGGCACTTTATGTAATCAAAATATTATGAAGTTCTTGATCCAGAACATGCTTGTTGATCATATTCGGAGGGTTTCCGTGAATTCGTGAAACAGTGTGGTGATTGGAATAATGTAAACGTAATGGAATTTATTAGCATGCTATTAAACGAATGAGTTGCGAAATGTGAGCATGGGCATTTTGCAATTTGTTTGCGTTTTTAATTATTTATCAGAAATTACATCAAGTAGGTACTTACTTATTTTTAGTCTTTTGTGTTCATATAGCATTACCTATGCTAAATATAAATATCAAAGATAATCAAAATAATATTATAAATGCGAAAGTTTGGATGTTTGGATGTACCTATGGTTGTTCCTCTATAACTCAACAACCACTGAACAGATTTAGCTGAAATTTAAAATATAGATAGATAATAACCGGGAATAGGACATTTTTATAAGGGTACCATGCGAGCGAAGCCGCGGGCGAAGCTAGTAAGTAATAAATAAATAAATAATGCTGAACATTTCACACAGCATCATGTAGCAGCAAAGTAAGCAGAGCTTGTGTTATGGGAACCACATAACTGATAAATACTACTTACTTACTTCTAAGTACTTTGTTTTGTTTATAAATACATTATACATAGAAAACACCCAAACCCTAGACAAATATTCGCATTTCATACAAAAATTATCCCGTGGCGGGGATCGAACCCGCAACCTCGTCTCAGGGTTTCCAGAATAATCAAAAAACGTGTTTTGGTCAGTATCGTTACGCAAGGCATAGTCGACCTTGGCTCGTAGAAAGTTCTACATAGAAAGTAGACAGATGACACCAGATAGGGCCCGCGAAACGAGGAAAGCGTATAATTAGATTGTGGTTGTGTAATGTTTGACCATGTGTGGTCAGAGTATCATTTGACCGTATCCCTTTCTGAGGGCTTTAACTGGCCATGTCACGGGTCAATGACCAGATTGAAGATTTAATTGATAAACATTTAAAAATAATTAATTCTGTAGAATTTTTGTAGTCACGAACGAATGTTTGTAGAGCCGAACTGGACTTTCGATTGAAGGTCGTGGTTTCGATTCCAGGCCGTGCGTCAATGGAATTTTCGTTTCTGAAAATTTCTGAAACGCTTGGTTTGAAACGTGCTCTAAACGGTGCAAAATATCGTGAGGACCGCAGACGTATTGATAATGTTTTCCCTGTGGATATGGCCAAGAAAGAGAGATAGACAGGGAGGGAGAGAGAGGGGGAGAGAGAGAAAGATTGCCGGCGTCGCAGCATGCTTGGAGTCAAGAGGAACGACAGAGTTCGTAATAACACTGCTCTCAAAAACAGGAATCACCGGTATAGGGAAGTCCGAAGGCTGAAATGCAAGTATACTGACCAGCTAATAGGCTTTAACCAATTAAAAACATAACATAAAATCAAATGGCCAATATCAATTAAAAATTAATCCATAAACGATAATTTTAATCTGATTACTTTCAATATGTAGGTAATACGCTCAAGCATTACTCTCATTAAGGTAAATATGTTTTATACCCTACTAATTCCATATAAGTAGCGTTACACAAGCGGACTCGTATATATTACCAGCGGATTACCATTACTAACCAACGGATTGTGCAAACTTATATAATTATAATGATGGATTTATAACTCAACATTTAGTTCATCGAGTTTTGGATGAATGTGGATGGGTGTAGCTGTAGGAAGAGGCAGACCAATGGTGAGCGCACACCTATCCGCGCCGAGCTCTCGAAGTACTGCCAGATTCGGTCGAATAGGACGATTCGACGCGGGCAGAGGTCTGCGAGGTTTCATACGGTTTCATAATAAAGAATTCTATAATTCGTTTCAGTCGATTTTTTCATAGGTATGCGCTCACCTCAAAGAAACGATGGACGGATTATGTGAAAGATGACATGAGTAAGAAAGGAAAGCAATGTTGAGATGACGGCTGATATATCGAAGTGGAAGAGAATATTTGAAGTTCCTTTCTCAATAAACAGCGAAATATAATAACTCTAACCCCTTACATTGATAAAGAACTACTGCAAATTGATCAAAGGCTATTAAAATGTATCAATATTAATCGTGTCTTACCATTTAGCTCTGAACTACCGAATATGAACCCACGACCTTTGAATCATAAACAAAGCTTCTTGTTAGCACCAGTTTCTCTCGTTGGAGATAAACGGTAGTGTCATTTTATTAAGCGTTTCCTACTGCAGGGCAAAGGCCTCCTTCTTTCCACTGATCTCTGTTTTGTGCTTGTTGGAGCCAGTCTTTGTTGTAGGAGTCAAGCTCACCTAACCGTCCAACTAGGTGGTCAGCGTGGTTGGTCGGTTGGTAATAGACGACCCCGGCACCGCCGTATGGCACGCCGTATACAACGACGGTAGTAGTAAAACAAAAATAGTAAATTACTGCCGTTGCCTTTGCTGGACACCACCAATGACTGATTTAAAACTACGTACTCTATATCTTATCTATTTATATTCTCATTCCCGAAGCCCTTGACCCTTCCTTTGCGTCGCGCAGTCGGGTAAATAGATTTATAGCGTGCACAAAAAACAAACAGCCCTACAGCCTCTAGTCTAGGTAGAGGCACAGAACAGATAATAATACTACGTATAGAATGGACACTGTGAGTTTGAGCTGGCGAGGAGCTGACTTTGAGCACGCAACGCGCTACACGCGCAGACGCATAGACGAGACCGAGATCATAGTATACATTATTCATACAGTGACAACCTTACTATGTGACATTGTGTAGTGTAAATATAGACGCCGCTTTTGCATAGAGATTTCGTCGAGTGTCGAACTGTCGAGTGTTCGGGGTATGGTAGAGGTTTCTCGCAAATACATCCAAAACGGATGCTACAGGTACATCCATCTTCCTGTTTAATGCAAACGTGAAATTGGCCAGTGATTCTATTTGCGTGAGCGCAGATAAACATGATACTTTAATTGGTTCAACGTCTATTTAAAACGACCTGTTTGAATAGCGGACTTTGCACTTTTCTAAACTTCCTCCATAAATCAAAGTGCTGAGATTTATCTGTGGTAAACAGAAACATATATTTTACATTCTTTATGATTTAAATGTACTAGTTTCTAAATCCAGACTCCCTAGCCATATTATAAGCGCTTCGCACCGAATCTCTTTCTATCATCGCTAATTGTTTGGTCTGAACTTCACCAAGAACGACTGTCACGTATCCCAAAAGGAATAGTGCAAAAGAATAGCATAGAAAATTATTTATTTTTAGCACACATAAGTAAGCCAAAGACAAAGAAGAAGAAACAAGGACGGGCATAGACTTAAAGAAAACACAGGTACATAAGTATAAATAGGAAAAACAAACACTAAAAAAATAAATGGACGGTAGGTACCTACCTACCTTGATACATACAATTATAGAACAGTAGTGGTAGGTACTATTATTCGATGGTAATGATGGTCATGATGGATGTGGCTAAAAAAAAAGAGGAGATGATCCGTCATCCGGCTCGAAGGACCAAGTAAGGAATCGCGCACTATAATGTATTACCTACTGAGATGACGATGAGAGACACGACAGAGGTCGTCCAGTCTGTTTGTAACAATTTCGACAAGGACACATCAAATCTAAGAGTCAAACCTACATCTATAGGATCGGCAGTCGCTAGGCTACCACTACTCTCACTATTACGGAAATTGTATCACTTCTATTGTGTTGTCGAAACTGATACAATTGAATGGTGGCAGTAAAGGATTGGCTACTGTGTAACGGTCACCGTTATATGACGGTCATAAATATTGAACCATGTTGGTAGAGTCGCATGTCGAATTTCGAAACCTCGACATTCGATCAAAGGTCGAGGTTTGATGTATTCCCATTGTCCCCGGTGGTCATGTTCCAGCCCGGGGATAACGAGACGTTATTTAGATTCATTCCCGTTGTCATTTTGTTGGTTTTAGTCCCGGCCATGCATCAATGGATTTTTCCAAAATTATAAATAGCCTACATTATACGAGTATTTCAGGCAGGCCATGCTCTAACTCTAAATCAACTCCAAGTTTCATCTGGATATGACTAAAACACAAACATAGAAACTTTCATAAAGCGCCATTTACATGGAGAGTTTTTGGTTTGGGGCGATAATCGCCCGTGTCGTTTAGATGACGATGCGACGACACAAATGGAGCGAGAAACTAGCTTACGATTTCTTCGACTTGTCACTCTCTTTTTTTCATAACATCCTTAATATTAGAAGGATAAATAAACAAGAACGCCGACCCAAGTGGTACATAAATACCTATATGAAGCGCTCCTGGCGCTTCAGTCGGTACGCCATGACGGAGGCCTTCTGGCTGCCTAAAAACTTCCGTCACCACCAGAGTTAGCCACTGGCTCATGCGAACATATACACCTAAATGTGGTGTCAATTGTTCCACCACCAGCCCTAGATCCACTCATGCGCAATGATCGTGAGACGTTCGCCGTTTTCCAATAACTCGTATTTGAACCGTCAATTTCAAAACGAAATGTCAGGGTAGTCAAAGGCCTTTCTGAAATATTTAATAGGAAAGTGATTTATACTATTCAGGGGAACAATGCTCCCATTTGAGCGTTCATTATGCTTTTACAATGAATATTAAACTGATGGGACATAAATTGATATCTGGGCGAGTACGTTAGTTCGCCGGGTCAGCTGGTTGGCAATAAATTATTGTGAATGGCCTGAAACGATCGATATTCTGGTGAAATTCTCTATCATTCAGTATGATATACAGAATTACCATCAAGTTAAAGGATTCTTGAAGTACTGGCGCCTATGAGTATGATTGATCTATCTTTAGCTCTGACGCTTCTTCGGGCACCAGCTACCGAAATAAGCCTGGCGCCTTGGGCTATCAATGGTTCTATTTTTGGCTGTGACGTTCCCAGTATTGCAGGCATTGCTTGCTATAACTGGATGTTATCTGTGGACCATAATGTTGCATGCTGACTAGCTGACAATGGAGGACCTTAATTCTATACCTTCATTGTTATTTTTACCCATTTTCGCAACAAATAAATTGAAATAAGCATTTTTATACTACTAAGGTAGCAGACAAGCGTACAGCTCACCTGATGGCCTATGTACGCCTGTGACACCAGAGGAGTCACACTCGCGCTGCTGACCCTTTGAAAGAGGAATCACTGCGCCTACAACACATTGGACAAGACTGATCCACCAGTTGTCACCGCAGCGCTTCTTCGCAGAGCTCTGGTAACCTTACTCACCGCTGGAACACAACACCATTCAAGAAGAGTGATGACATCTTTTACTAGAATATAGTAACTAGATAATTTATACAGTGTCATCAGACAATATT
Source organism: Camptogramma bilineatum (assembly GCA_958496255.1). NCBI lineage: Eukaryota > Metazoa > Arthropoda > Insecta > Lepidoptera > Geometridae > Camptogramma > Camptogramma bilineatum. The sequence continues at coordinate 13,145,559 of OY292468.1, read as the reverse complement.
TAGCTGTAGTTCCTGGGAAATTATTGAGATGTACCATCTCAGCTTACCGGCCATATTCACAGGAAAGACATGGTCAATAAGTGTGGGGCTGACTAAGTATGGACTACATACACTCGAATAACATCTCTCCTTTATCAGAATTCTTCATCTATGAAATACTGGTTATATTTTCTTTACGTAAGAATAAAGATGAAGTAAAAGTGCATAAAGATTGTAGTTGGGTTGACGCAATTTAACTAGTAGGTACGTATTATAAGTGCCCAACCGGTTTTGAACTCACTAACCTAACCAATGATCTAGGAAGTAAATTGCCTGTTCTATTGTAGATTACATTAATAGGTCTTAAAATAAGTTCTAGGTTAGTAATCGTTCAACAGCAGAAAATCTATAAATCTAATTTATCTGGTCCACTGTAGCCCACATTGAACAATCCCTTTATCACTCGATTTTGCTTGTAAATCAAAAGATCTAGTTACTTGATTTGGCTATTCCAACTGAACTTGCTTAAAATAGAGATACAAAAATCCCAAACTTAGGAAGTTCAACTCAAATGTCACTAGCGGTCACCCATCCAAATTGTAACCCCTCAGAACTTCGCTTGACTTCAACGAACTATCAAGAACGTCTAAGAAAACTTCGCTTTTCGCCAAGTCTAGGTACTGGTTGTACTATTTCTGTTCAATAACAACAGATCTAATATCACGAAAGGTGTCAATGACAGAATAAACAATTTTCTAACATAAATATGCTAATAGCACAGTCTAGGACAGAGCAAGGTGCAAAATATCACGTTCGGACAAGTTATTTATACGTATATGAATGTGTAGTGGAAATTGGGTTTGGAGGGAATTACTGTTATGAATGGAACCTGACTGTAAAGATGGGAACGAAATAATAGAAGCAAGTGGCAAAATAAAAAAACAGACTTCGATGTTGTAAGCTGAGCAATTTGCTGCACTTTCGAGGTGCATTTCTGTTCATTACTCCGAAGATCCTTGACAGATCCTCACCATATTTTGAATTTATATAGGATTAGGAGTTTAAACAAAAAAGAATCATCAAAATCGGTCCACAATTGACATAAATATCGGCGATCATACATTCCATGTGGGAGTCTGACACTCGCGTCGGATTGAAGTACAAATCCAAACTTAACTTTATAGACAAATTTAGAGATGGATTTTAGTGTTCTGTCATGCCACATGCAAAATCACGGGATAAATGTATAAAAAAACAAAATATATAGGTACAGAATCCTGGCATAACTCCAAGAATCACTTAGCGCAGTAGACATTGTCATATCAAAACTTAGTATTCAATGTGCATTATCACAAACCGCTAACTGTTCCAAAAGTAGACAACCAACGGTTTTATACAGTTGTAGATGTTTTTTTAATTATAAGGATAAAGTTAGTATTTAGTTACATATTATTGACACGAATATTTAATTTTGTCACGTAATTTTCTGTGTTGCAAGAAAGACATTTCAAGAAAAACTACATTTATTCAATGAGAACCAGCAATCGTAGTCAAGTTATACTCTTTGTTTCAATATAAACGTGTAATAATGAAGATACGATTTCGACATACTTCATTTTCACACCTGCAATACCATAGGAACACTTATTAACCGGATGATTGCATCACTCAGTCCAATTAAGCCACATTAGCAGCATTTACGTCCAGTTACGTCAAAGAGATAAATGAAATTGCACAGAAAAATTACCAGTATCTATCAGGCGAACCCGGGGCTATCGGCCATGACCATCTGATTAAACAAATGAGCGGATATCCATCACAATCTGCCCTTACTTTTGCCAGCATTAGCTACCTCGTCTACTAACTGATTGTGATTTGTGAGTGATCTATTGATAGTGATGTGGTATAGAATTTCGAAATGTCAATACTCACTAGCTAGAATCTTCAAAGGATTTTAATATAATGTTTGTAGATCTCAGAGTACTGTGATTTGGGGAATAAGTTGTTTTGAAACGAAACGTCAGTGGTTATTTTATTGTGTCTCTTTTTTCTTTTCTAGTTGATAATTTGTGAATTGAAATTGCGATCATTGTTCAAAGAATAGGTACAATGTTATTCTAAAATATTCATAAGTGTCAGATTTCACTATAGTATAGGTAATTAGTTACTCATTTATCATTGTCCAGCTTCCAATCGCACAACATCGAAGTGCAGTATAGATAGATACTTCATTCATAGCAGTCACTGATTCCAACGTTATTGGAATGAGCTAAAAAGCCGGATCACGCAACCCTACTCAGGAATTTATCATGATGGATAGATATGACGCTAGAAGTAAGATGTGAGCAATAGGGATCAAAGTCAGAGTTTAAGAAAGTCGACTGATACATTTCTCTGTCAGAAACGTCAAAGCAGTTGGAGATATCGATTAGTTAAACTAGTATAAACCTGTCCGATGGAAAATTTAACCTGAAATATTGAAGGAACTTAGCTGGATCATGAGTCACTGACATTGAATGTTGAGGAATGAAAGGCAAAACAAAGGAGAAGTCTAGAAGAGATATTTACACAAACTGAAATCCCCGACGTTATAAACAAACAAAACGGACCAGGCAAAGTTTATTATTGGAAAAAACACTAAAATCACTCCAGTGGTTATTTCTCTCAGAGAGATAACCAAACACTTGGCAAAAGAATTAGGGCATCTGATTCATTGTATCTTTGTAAACTAGCGTAAGAGTTCACCAAACTCAGAAACATTAACACCCCACTTGCTAAACACACAGACAGAGCACGTTGTTCTATTGTTATGATTGACTAGCTGGCAAGCGAATATGAGAAACAGATGTTTAAAATATATCACGATGAATCTTAGATACTTTGCACTCGGAAGAACTTCGTCCAGTAACAACTTCATTACAATCAGGCCAGCCTGCGCAAGTACATCAACATTCACACTTACTGAATTTTGTCGTCTCGGATTACATCTACGAGTGTATAATTTTTAAACCATACACGAAATCTGAACCTTGACAACTGAACCTTGACAACCGGGACAAAAACGTTTTTTCAAAAGTTTTAAAATATAATAGTTAAATTCAATTGTCATACTATTAATTGAGGCTCTCCCACTTCCTACTAATCTTATAAATGTGAAAGTTTGTGAGGATGGATGGATGTTTGTTGCTCTTTCACGCAAAAACTACTAAACGGATTAAAAAAACATGGAAGATACATAGTTTATGACCTGGAATAACACATTATGTTCCTTTTGAAGCCGCGGGCAGATACTAGTTAAAAATATTCAAGTAATCATTTACGCCTCAATATTTAAGAGTAGGTATACCTTACTCGTAGTTAAATTTCGACTAGCACTACGCAGTGTGAGACAAACAGATGTTTTGATTTACGACGAAGATATAATTGTACAAGCAAATATTGCAGGCATTGCTATAAATTGATGGTCATAGGATGCCTCAAATAAAGCAATGTATACCACACACTCAGACAAAATAATAAGTAAAATTGTAGAGATTGTTTTGCAAAGCAAACCCACTATCAGAATATTATTTATACCAATTGATTATGAATGCTAAAAGCTTCATTTTGAACTCTGCATTGATAAGGTTACGTTATTCAAGGCTGCGAAGTATATGCAACGACCCACGCCCTACCTGCCACTCCTAGAGCCTCCTACATTCTACTGGTAATAGCCGTTTTGGGTTTTAAGGATAAACAAACAAATAATGTAGTCATTCATAACGATCAAAATACAAAACTTTTGAAACTATCATGGTTATAAACAATGTTAACACTATAAACGGGATATTTACCATGATTTCCAAGATGAAATCTAAAAATCATGGTAAATATCCCGTTTATAGTGCTTACAATGATAAAAATACATATGTACATAAAGTGATTCAAAACATTGGCATCTTTTCACTCGTTGTCAGCTCCACACCTACTGACTAAGCCTTTCCTGTGGATGGCTAACTAGACTGACACGATAGTATAGGTCAGGGTCAAGCCTACTATCTAAACATTGTACCAGACACTACAGAGTATCTTCTGTGACTTTTAAGTCCATTCATGAAAATCGAATCCTTATCCTACTGCTCGAAGGCAGAATCAACTTGGGTGTAAGGCCAGTCAACCTGTCAAATCGAAATCATATATCACATTAGTAATTATTGTGGTAAAAACATTTTCAGCAACGCCTAATTGTCATCCGGTGCGCGACCTGAATACGAATATCGGAAGAACGGTTCAGTGCGTTTTGTGCGATAACTAGGACTTTTGCACGCTACGTTGGAAATGATTGAAATGTAGTGGACATTATTTAGTTAGCATAAATAACCTAACAATTACCCATCAGATATAATAAATGTGATATACCAACAGTAATCCACAAAGGTTTTTCACATTGAAGGAATATTATATTTTTTACCTATTGCTTTTTCTCATCTTTTCTATAACTTCGGACCAAGTTACACATCGTAATTGTATAAAAAAGCAAAAAACGTAAGCATATTTACTTTGTTACAACAAATGTGTAAATAAATAAGGTATGTAGATAGTAAATAAATCTAAAGATAAAGGGCTGTACGTAAAGAAGGTTCTAAGTAAAAGTGGGTGTGCCTCAGGGCTCGATTTTAGGGCACATAATTCATACTTCATACGTAGTTTCGAAAGTAGAAATAGTGATTTATACTGACATATCACAGTCATGCCGAATAACGGAGTTTAACAACCGAACTAGTATGTAACGTTTATGTTTTACGGCGTGGCTCGGCAAGGTCGCGCCGTCACGCGTTCCTTCAATATTCTTTGGGAAAAGCTGTAAACTTACGCGGCTAATAGCCATTTCCTCGATATAATTGATAATTAGTTATTTTTTGTATTCAATAAATAAAATTTGCTTAACTTGAATCGTACTCCAAGAAGGATTTAGAAGAATTACTCTTGGAGTGCGATGCCAGATTTTGAAACAAAAAGCACTAACGTCCTATTTATCTCAAAATCATCAAATAATAACCCGAAAACTATAACCTGGGTCTTTTCAAGTCAAGAGTGAATAAGTGTCTTCTAGACCTTTGTGATCCATCGTCAGCTACATCGTCGCTTACCATCAGGTGAGATTGTGGCTAAACAAAGGTCTATCTAGAATAAAAAAAAAAAAAATACCAACGGCCTCAAAAACCATAAGACTTAAATTAGGTGACAATGAAGAAATGCTTGATGAAAAAATACAGCTGAAAATATATGTGAACGGTTAGTACACGCTAAAGCTTTTCCCTTGCCCACCTCTCAACACAACTAGAACTGTAATAAATAACAGAATGAATTGCAAATACGGCTTCAGATTTGTCATGATCCAGCGAAGCCTTGATGCCTCAGTGATCTAGAAATTCGATCTCATTTTTCATGCATAAACGGTTTTATTGGCCAGCCGTGATTTATGACGATGAATATATTCTTGATTTCAGAATTAATGTCTAGAACTAGGCTAATGAGTGATACTGATGACATAAATTGTTTAGGATTCGATTGTATTTAAAAAAGGTTATGGTGCCACCAAGCCATGGTAATGCTTAAGTTTTTTTTTTGACCGACGAGATTATAATACTGAATTTATAAACATGCATGGATGGCTAAATATTAATCTAGAGTTTCAATATTTAAGTAATTATTATTATTATCTTTGATGACTCAATGAAACTATTTCATTCTATCCACGGACTTTACCTTAAAATCTAAAATCCATTTATGTATTAACCATTAATTTTATAATTGGCTTTACTAACAATTTACTTTACATTTTGATTATAGACACATGCGTTAGAAAACTCGGAAGAAACGCACACGCATTAAGGCTACCCATATCTGAATCGCAATTACCACGTCATATTCGGCAAGTTTAACGGAAAATAGAAAACATGACCTCTCTAATTATGGTGCATATGAGGCGTGACCGTTAAAACGGTAACTTAGTTCATTGTCATACTTAGCCTTTCAATTAAGCTTGAGTAGGCTTGCTTAATTAGCATGAGGCGGTGTTTTTGAAGTTTGCTGATGTTATTGACACCTTGTGGAGATTTAAAATGGCACGTACAAATGAAATAAGGAACAATTTAATTCTTCATTGACAGATATGAAAATAGTCAACCTAGTGGATAGGTAGGATAGAATGATGATTTTGTTGAATGATGTTTTCATAACATAACCCATTATTATTGATTAAATGACATCTATTATAGTTAATTTGATAAATTACCTCTAAAACAAAACAATCACAACCTTAACGCAAGAAAGCATAGATAAAACATGTCAACCCAGCCGCAGAGGACATACAGGCGTAGATATAGTGGCCTAGCTATCCCATCCATCAAAGAAAGCAAACTGGATAGACCAGCCTGGCATGATGTCGAGTCCTTTCAAATTACGCACGGTAGCAATTACTGCAGCATCCAGTCGCTCTGGTCTCTAAACGGGGCGCAGGAGACAGTTGGCGAATCATTTCACCATTTATATGGAAATCTCTATAAAAGCTAGCAATTTTGCAGAGCTATAGATAGGAACGATGTTGTTGAAGAATTTTCCTGATAAAGCCGAAACGTTGGAAATATAGGATTAGGCAAAATTACTTCATCTTGACATTCTAAGCACTACAATGTTGTTGTTTCAACCCTGTTTATTGTTGCCTGCCTAGATACTTTGTAGGTAGGCCTCTTGACGCCATCTACCTACAACAAGCAAGACTGGTTAGTTTGCTAGAAGTGGGGTAAAATAAAATACATCTCAACGGGACAACATTTTTGCTAAATGTAGCAAATTTCTAAGTATCCGAGTTATTTGAACGTGGGTCCTTAGTCTATAAGTTATTAATAAATAAATGTATCAAAGACAAACTAGTTTAATTCCGATCATATCAGCTATTTTAATATGAAACTGCATGAAGCTTAGATCATAAATATTCATAGCTGATATTAATAGTTTGAGCTAAATCTAGTCACGATGACTCTGGACTCTGGAGCGATTAAAAATAACCGAGAAGAGATTTATAGCTATTTGTGAAGGGGTGATAACAGGTAAATAGTTTTAGATAGAAATTGATTTATCGAAGAAACCAGATTTTCTAGAAAATAAGAAGTAGATGAAGATATTAACGATTTCAATTTTGATAAAACTGGCAACATTATGAATAGAAATGAAGTCGCTGGTGTCAAATACTGTTAAGATGCTTATCCTTATGAGACTGACTTCTGGAATCGACTGTGTACAGGTTTATGCGCCGTTCCATAACAGTTTCAATCGAATCTACATTTCAAATCAAGCTTAGATCCCAATGAATTCTGACTGTAAATTATTCCATAGCTTGTTACTTCGTTTAGGAATCCCATAAAAAGGTCGTTGCCACTTATTCCATACTGTTTAGTCCATAAATAGGCTAGGCCTACGGTACAGAAGAATTAATAGTAATCCGAAGACGTTTCACAATCACAAGACATTCACGATTAATTGAGTACTAGTAATTAAATATATCAGTATTACTGCTGCACTGCAACATTGACACATATATTAATAAGGATAAGGACGATCGATCCTTTGCAATGCCAGGAAAGATGGCAGCTAATGCATAAGGTGAGAACGTCATTCGATGACTATGTGCAAAGTTTAACTAAGATATCGTAAACATCTTATCAATTTTTAATCTTCAGTTTATAGCAATCTTCATAGTGTGATCAGTCAAAGACCTACGTGATACAGCTAATTTTTACGCGGCTTCAAAAGGGGTTCTAATCGGCTGTATTTTAGCTAGATCTAATGACACAAGCCTACAATGATAAGGGTATTCCATCCCAGATAAGTCAGTCCAGTAACGAACGCCAGATCCGCACTATAAAGGTCGACGCACACTGGACACGCACCGTTAGAGGCGGGTATTTGGGTCGGCGCGCGCGCACGCCCGCTACAGTATGCCACCAAAACATCCCGAGCTAACGACGACAGCGGTTTAGGGAAAACTCATATTTAAAATTTTAACAATTAATTCTTAAAAAGGAATAATTCGACTTCATCCTTGAGGTACACTCATTTGAGAAATAATTTTGCTACATAAAATGTACTTCACTAGAAAGGAAAGCGCGTTTTGGATCTGAAATTTAAGTACCTACCTACAATATTTGTCAATTTTGAATCCATCTGAAATAAATGAAAATGTCAAACCGAAAGAACTTTAAGCTACGTGTGAATGAACAAGTAAATTACAAATTAAGTAAATCAATATAAGTAGGTACCTAAATAAAAACTCAACTTGTTTTCACCAAGAGCAGGATAGGAAACTTATAGATGTTTCTACTAGAGCTAGTCAAATACGAGAACAAAATGCAAAAGAAGGACATAATTGAAACTACTTACTTAACGAATTCGCTTCGTTGCTAGTTTGTGACTTGCACCACATTGGAAGTACCAGTAATCTAGGATGTTATGTGTAATGTACGTGACATCTCAGCGGTGGCGACGGAATGTTATCGATTTTATAACAACTGAGTTGGAAATATGCGAGACCCGTAATTTCATTGTCCCTGGAGAAAGGCCCGAGTGGAACGTACGGAATGTTTCATAATTACTGAAACCCGGCGAGCTAATTACCTAAGTGACAATAGGCTAAGCAGCGCGAAATATAGTAAATACCTATAGTATTGGTATGTTTATTATGGCTTATCCCAGAATCCCCTGCGAAGAGTTGTTTGGACTTTTTGTCCAGAAATCCCCTTCCGGTTCTCAAAAGGGAAGCATAGGGGATTTCTGGACAAAAGTTCTACAAATCTCCTTATCCATATATTTACTTTGTTATATATCAAGACCTATCAACATTCATGAGTGTTTTATATAAAACCAGTTCCAAATAAATATTTTTGAATTTAATTTTGAATCATAGATATGAAAATAAAAGAACCAACAATAAATTAACGAATTACCTTATTAAATTAAAATTAATTAACGATAAAAACGATAGCACAAACGAATTTGAATCGATTCATTTTGGTTCTTATTTTATCATTGGACGACGTTTTAGAATCTAGTTTTTCTATCACAGAAGATAAAAGGTTAGGATAAAAGATAAAAATAACTCACCGTAGATTATAAATCTTTTATGCCAATGACACCTGAAACAGAAAATATCAAATTAGACTCAATTCATCAACAATAAATTTCGCAAATGCGTCAAATAAAATGCTAAATCAGGTTACGGTTGTCGTGCCTCAGTCTAATTTATTCGGTCATCAATCGAAACCGACATTGAAATATGGAAAGCGCGAGGTCGAACACTTCAAGCTCTCGACTAGTCGGTGCACGCGACTTTGCATGCGCATCTACTATTCAGACAGGTGTGCTTACAGGTTTGATGGAATGTAGATTGAAACAGCGAAGGCAGAATCAACATAATTTGCGATGGATTGCCGATGGATTGCAAAAACACTGCATTTGCTTGAACATACAAGAAAAGTAATTTCAGAGCACTAATAAATATACCGAATCTAGTTGCTACATACCATACCTAAATTGAATAATAATTGGGATTAAGTTTAGATTGGAATGTAAACTTATAATCAACAACCTATTTACAAGTCCTTTGTTTTAGATTCAATAATCCACGAATAGTTCAAAGATTTATCAAACAAATAAAATCGTAAACGAAGAATGCGAAACAACTGAGAAGTCATAACATTCAGATAAAGCAACAATGGCTGTTGAATTGATGGCGTGTCGGATAGTTTCCGTGGCGAAAACATTTAACATGCACAATGACAATAGCCGCGGAAGAAATAATAGCAATTGCACATAGATGCTTCACTTTGACGATGAGTAAGGTGACCGTGACAAACGCGTAAGCTAAATTGAAATGTAAAGTGGTGTGTGAGAGCTCATTTTATAATTGAAAGAATTCTATTTGTAAAGGCAGATATCTATTTATTAAGAAAAATCTTAGGACAACGGCGTAAAGTTAATATTACTTTGTAAGTAAATTAGGAGTGGCACAGGCTTGTAACAACGGTATGTAGGTCTGTAGGAAGCAAAACACTGACGACGGCAAATATGAATATAATGGCAATGTAATCACAGTGTCTGTTCATCCGAAATGCGATTTAAACGACAGAAGAAAGTTAAGTTACAAAAATCGTGAACGACCAATTGAGTAGTTTATGAGTCGTTTTTACTCATATTACGTTCATAGATCAAATATGGCTGTGAATTTTCTTCGGTGTTAGAGCTTCTGATCTTTATATCATTTGAGCTGATACCTGACAACATTTCAATAAAATGCCAGAGGTGAGTGCCGTGCGATTCTTATAATCCCAATCAGAAGACTAATTACCCATCCATCATCAAGGTCCGGGAGGGTAACCCACAAAGCGTATAGAATCCACACTATTAAACCAATTACGACTGTCACTGACGATACAAAAAAGAGGCTGGTCGATGTAAGCCACTGGGTGACGGTGAGAGTGAGAGAAAAAATGATGAGAGAGGTCAGCGGAAGAATTCTGACCATATATGCTAAGCTGCTGACAGATTCCGTGGGAATGGACTTGGGATAGAAAAGATTGGTGTAGCTTTAAACCTCAGGAGAGTTCTGAATTTAGATCGCTTTTACCCTTTTGCTTTTTAAAGTTAGTTACTCTGTGGTTACACTAGTTTACTTCTTTAAGAGTACTGCAGTGCGATTCAGACCTCGGAATGTATTCCGAATTCGTAAAGTGACGTTTCTCCGCTGAAAAAACGTCAACTTTCCGAATAAAATCATCGAATCGAATGCATTTCCGGAAATCTGAATCGCACTGCTGATATCAGAAATATATTGTGCAAAGCTAATAAATTCAAGAACATAGGAATCCAGGACATTAAATAAACAAGATCATAATTTTGCAAACGGTATGCAGCAATCGGACTTATAGTAACTAGCATTTTTGACATTTATAAGCCTACATAAAATGAATGTACCGATAAAATGCACTTAGGTTAATCTCACCAGTGCATATTTTCATATAAACGTCCCATTAAAATTATTAACAACGTTATGTTGACAAATGGGCACATCACGAGTTTCGCGAGTCCAATGTAACAGGATCGTTATAATATCCATTAGTTTTGTGCAATTGGATGTTAATTATGACTATTATTTTCTCGCACAGTCCATTCCGAACACGCAACACACTATGTAGTTATTTATTTCTAAAACAGATAAGTTTTGCAACCACAGCAGCTTAAATGACTTCAAAGATAGATTGTAGGTAAGTTTAAAATGCTATTTGATCATTAGAAAACACGTTTAGAGCCCAAATTACATCACGAGCTTCAAAAAACAATAAAAACCAGTAGTCGATTCCATTTAGCTGCTCTTTTTGCGAATCGATTTGAATAATCGATCATAAGCTTGCCACAGTGAAGATGAACCAGTAATTTAACTGGCATGCATTTTTTTTTCACTGTTTTATGAAAACTCGTAATTTGAATACAATAGAAACTACTAACATTGCCTACTTTCCTTAATACTACTTAGTCGACCGCACGCTTGAAGATCCCAAAGAAAAAGTATGAAGACGAGTCTATCCCTTCAATAAAGCTTCAATTCAACCTTCTACGATTATCTATTTAGAATGACGTTTACTAGCATGTATAAATTAGATTTCGAGATTAATGATAATCTTCTTTCGTAGCTAGTTATGAAAATGGACCAAAAGGATTAATAGACTAACGCCTCATACTTGTATCATAAGCTGTCACTTGTTTTGGTAAGCTTAGTTGCGAATTCGGACTACATACTTTGATTACAGAATTTGTCACATGCTTATATTTCTAGATTAGACATATTGATCAGATTATCGCTTAACATGTTTCTATTCCTGTCACTTACAAAGCTCACTTTAAAAGCACAATTTTTATATGCCCGTAGCTGTATAAAAGTAGCCAATTTGTGCTCAGTGACGTGCAATTGGAGTTGATTATGCCCAACAGTGCGCTTTCACAGGCTGACAATGATTTTGTTATAGAATTTGGCCGTCTGTGTACCCTCCACTACAAACCGGTCGGCACAAAGAGTTGCTGATAGCACGCGCTAGTTGTGGGTCAATGCGCGTGGCGAATCACACGGCACGACTGCCCCACAGCCCTGGTTGCTAATGGTGGTTATAGATGAAGCTGCAGGCGATGCTGATGATTGTTATTTAGGGATTAAGGTAGCTGAAGCGTAGGTACAGAAAGCATTCATCAAATGCAATCTGCTTATAGACCAGAATTCCCTTGAGCTAAAACAAGAAGTAGGAAGGACCAAGGCATCTTGAGACTGTATAAATCATCCAGAATAGAAGGTAACTGATTGAAGTAAACGGGTTTAAGATCCTTCTAAATTACTTTTAATTGCTTGATTACTGATGAGTATACTTCAAAAACAAATGGACAACGTCTTATTTGACACAGTCGTTACAGGAATGAGATCTAATCCCAGAATCGGTGAAGACATAATCATCTTAACCTTAATGAATCCCAAAAGTCTTTAAAATCCATGTAAGTGATAGTAATATATACAGGCTCACTACAAACAAATATGATAGATAGAATTCAGTCTAATTTTGAGAAAAGAAAACAAAGTTTAAACGACGTCTTAAATATCGTCTATACATCTTCTATCTTAAACCACAGCAACAACAGAATCAATTAAATTCCATTAAGATTAACGGCTATCTGATGCAAGTGCTGTGTTTTTGGTAAATGTGTAGTTATCACGATATTTTGTGTGTCAGCAAAGCAGAATATTATAACAGTCGGCCACTTCCATGACTTTAAATCAAGGCCAGTATTTTGCTTACTTAATGTGGTATTTTACTCAGTTTCAATGCACTTTATAAGTGAAAAAAATATATACAGTTGCGTATTTATAATATGAAAATGAAAATGTATTGTTCAGGAATTAAAAAAAAAAAAAAAAAAAGAAAATATCAGTGTGATGTACAGCGTCCCACGTAAGTGGGATAAGGTCAGGAAGATGATGATGATTCAAGTTAAAAATATAACAGTACCTACTTTACAATTAACAAATGTCAAATTAGATTCGAAAAGCTTTCTTCGACACCTAATTCCAAACACTCCAGGAACGCATGCCTTCAATCACATGGCAGACCTTATCAATATAACTCAGCTCACAGAAGTAGCAAAAACCATCACGAGTGTCCCACATCTCACAGAATATATATTAGTTTTCGGCATTGATTAATTGTTTTTTTCTCAGTCTCGACTCGTGTCAATCGTGACTTGTTAAAACCGAGAAGTAAGGTAATGTGTTTGACATTTGCTTGACTATGTGGATAACGTGGGTAGTATGTTTGCTGTTGTTGAAGCAAATTAAAGTGAATTCTCTTGCAAACGTTTAAAAATTACTTTTTAAATGGCTTCAAAAAAGGAGGATATTCTAGGCATGTTCACCGAATACTCCGTCAGTTGTGTATTTGTGGTGGTCCAATAACTGTCAAATATCAAGGAAGAGAAGTCGGTTTTTAGTTTTTTCAAAAACATCTTGTTGCGAGTACATTAATCATGAATGTTTTCTGAATTATCATTGACCTGTCAGCTGTCACATTGAATATAATTAAAAGTGTCTCTAAAGAAAAACGTGTTGTAAGCTAAGCTCTATTTGTCAATATCATCGACAAATAAAATATAAGCTTTATAAACAGTTTTGATAAATTAATTTTGACCGGTGAAATCATAAACACATTTTGATTACAAGCAAAAGCTATAAAATTAATTTGCTAACAGAAAACGACATCTATCGATGCCAACACGTTATTTATATCGAGGACCTTAACCGTGGAGACTGGTTCTTTGAGATTCCGTAAATTTAGAACTAGTAACGTGACATCTTCATATATTATGTTGATGCTATGGTATCTTAATGACACTTTGAACTCCATTAGATATATATTTGTCGCACATACACCTAAAGTAATATATACCTAACCTAACTTAAGTAAAGCAAGTGCAGAGTATGGTGTTTGGCCAACTTTTTTGTCACGAATCACTTATTTTGACTAGCCTCACCTTGATCGATTGGTCATTTTTAGGGTTCCGTACCTTAAAAGGTAAAAAAAGGAACCCTTATAAGATCACTTTCTTGTCCGTCTGTCCGTCTGTCCGTCTGTCCGTCTGTCCGTCTGTCCGTCTGTCTGTCCGTGTGTCACCATCGATTATCTCAAGAACGGGTGGAGCTAGCAAGTTGAAATTTATACCATATACTGAGGTCTATAGTCCCTATTGTGAGTATAAAAATCAAGGTCCTGAGTCAACACTATAAAAAGATATAGGCAAATTTAGGTTTTCGTGAAAACTTGTAAGTACCAAAACTTACCTTAATTATCAACTTTTTTTATTTTTCGGAATTTTTCCTTTACTTGTGCTGTAAGACCTTGCTTGTAACCAAATTTGACAATTCTAGGTCAACCGGAAGTACCCTAGAGGTTTTGGGTTGAAAACCTAAATAGTAGTTCCCGTTGACCTAGAATCACGAAATTTGGCAAAAAGCAAGGTCTTATAGCACAAATAAAGGAAAAATTCCAAAAAATTAAAAAAGTTGAAAATTAAAGGGTGTTCCCATACATACATAGTTGACGCCAATTAAGATTGTCCTCTGAGTTGTATGGGCGCTCATACAAATAAGCGGGCTACAATAACATAATGGGTATAATGGGTAGGTACGGAACCCTCGGCGTACGAGTTTTACTCGCACTTGACCGGTTTTTTTTTAAGAAAATGAATCACCCAATATAAAGATTTGCCCTGGCCCTGAACTGTGTGTTCCTTATTTTTCACTGTGTTAGTTGCGAAATAAGAGGAGTAGTAGAATCACGTGGAGATCTACGTGATTCTACTACGCCTGTTATTTTATTAGAGCCATTCAAAACGATCCAATTAAAATCTGAGTCAAAAAGGAGCTTATACCCAGTGCGAGTACAAGCTGAGCTGACGATAAAGCGATTATACTTAATTTGCTTAACACGCATGAATATACAGAAGGCAAAAGAGATGAAAATCTAAATATTTCTAGTACTAAGTTGACTGCTGATTAAAATTAAGCAGTGAACCAATTACTAGGTAAAAATCAACGAGATAAAGAGCTTCCAAACAGAGGATTTGAAAGATAAACCCGTGGATTAGTCTAGTTAACTATCCACTGGTCCGTACCGTGGGAGAGACGATGTGTCAACAGCTTGGTACGGTAAAAAATGCTAATCATTTCGCTCGACCATATCCGTCTAAATTAGAACGAGACTAATCAGATGAAGCCGATATAATTATTAAAGATACCTTTCAGAATTTGGCGAAAAATGGAATTTCTGGAAACCTATACATTACCTATATTAAGGACCACACTGACCACACTGTTGCTTTACATCAGGCAGGGTGTGAACAAACGCGAACCTATTTCAGTTAAAAACAAAATGACATAATTCAAAATCGACAGATGTCTCTGTTAAAACAGTCAGTGATACCATACGATAATGATACAATATATAAAACGATATTTTTGTCTATTACCTAGTACTCATGACGCTATAAAAACTGTTGTTATTATAGTTCAATGAACTTTTAGTTATATTGGGATCATCTTTGTTTGACTTTGAATTTGTTTCTTCTATGTTTATTTTCCTCCAAAACTCCAAATATTTTGTTGCCTTCAATACCTAAGTTATCGATGTTTTAATAACCAGCATGTCAAAACAGTTCGCGCGAACTGATTGCTACCAGATTTCATTGAATCGAAACTTGAAATAGGTACCTATTTACTTTCGTAAATTCTTTATAGAAACACTCGTATCGTACGTACTACACTGTCTTTTGACCGTTGTAGAACATTTCAAAGAGTTCAAACTCAATAATACCTGCTAACCTACTAGTAAGCTTTAGTTTAAAATTAAAAGTACTTACCATTTTCTGAAATTAAGAAATACATAGGAATTTACTGCGTTTGTAAACACTATTAACGGGATATTTACCATGATAGTTTCAAAAGATTTACTGCGTTTTTTTACTTTTTTAAATTATGGCCAGGCGTCCGTCGACATTTTGGTTCTGTTACAACAACATAGGTCACGGTTAGACCGCCCGCGGTAAATAAAACGATAAATTCCCGTGTCAACGTACTCGTAATTTCAAAATGAGTTGTGATCGCGAAAGCTTAAGACTAGGTACCTACTATTTTTTGGTTAATTCGTGGGAATACAATCATGACCAAATATTTTTCATTTTGGTAGCAAATAGTAAAGGTAAATTTACATATACTTTGTACAGTATACAGAGTACGCCCGCTGTTGTGAAATTGCTCAAGTGAAATGCAACTCCAGATCATGTTTCTAAGTAAACTAGTATTTCAGAACTCCTTGAATGTAAAATACAACCTGTACTCCGTGAACGCCTGTACTACCTCCGTCTTGCAAATGTCACAACAATTTCTAGAATAGAATTTATACTGTTATAAAGAGACGAGCTAGACTCACTTCTGCAGAATTGGCAAACATCGAATCGACTAAAAGATAAAAATGGAGATTTTTCTATTGTTATGAAATCAGGCAGGCAAAATAAAAATAGAATAATAAATAATGTTACTTATGGTCTTTATCGTTAACTGCATAATATCTGAGCGACCGAGCTCTACTCGAGTGAAAATAGAGAAAAAAATCACTCGTAAAAGAACAAAAAAAATGGACGTGAATACAAACAAATAAACAAATATTGCTCGTTTAAAAGTATAGGATTTAATCCTAGGATCACGCCGTGACATCTAAAACGTAATAGAGACATACGATCCAATCATAAATACGGTAAATTGTTTCACAGAACCACTCATTCAAGATTTTGAAGACGCCGTTTTTTGCATAGAATATCCAGGCACATTTCCAACTATTACTTTAGACACATTCAAGCAAGCATACCACATGACAAATTGGAAGCCAGTTACCGCTTTGAATTTACGCTTGACTAAAAATTTGCAACAGGCAAATAGCTAAAAACAACTTGAAGATAGTGGATTAGAATTCTAGGCACAGAGAGAAATCATAGTGAAATTATATCTGTCAAGAAAGTGTATCGTACACTTCATTAGCATGCTCGGCGGCGTGAATAATATAATAAGAAAAACCTGAAAGTATTGAGCGGCTGTCTGTCCCAAGGTATATTACGATAAGATCGAAAAGTTGCCACTGATTTTCTCACTCCGGCTGAGGTAGATACATATTATTTGTTGTGGTCATGGTCACCTATCGCGATAAAGGCGATGTGAAGTTGGTAAGTTATAAAATGATACTACTCAGAGACAGATTGTGTTGTTCTTATCAATTTAAAAACTAGGTCTAAAATTAAATTAAAAGTAATAACCTTTGGCTTTCACACAGCCTCATGTAGCACCAAATTGAGCAGAGCTTGTGTTTTGGGAATCACATGACTGATATTTTTTTACATCTCATTTATGAAACAACAGAGAGAAATATTTGCAGATCATACAAACATTTGTCCCGAGGCGGGGATCGAACCCGCAACCTGCATCCTGCTCCCTTTACCCACTGCGCTACAGAGGTCGTAACTACGACTTAGCTATAGGTTTGATGGACTTGCAACCTAACCATATGGAGTGCCAACTACTCAAGTGTGTTAATAAAATCGTATGAGGTTCTGCTCCCCTGTTCCCTAATTTAGTTGATATCAACTTGATAGGCACCACACATTGCTGCCTTTGAAATAACGTGGTGATCTCCATCATTTTAGAAAACAACAATGTACTACAAAAGTGCCTATGAAATTGATGTCAATGAGTTTGGGAATACGGCAGCTGGCCAATAATGACAAAGTTTTTAAGCCACCTGCCCCCCAATTCAATCTAGATGACAACGTCAATCATTCCGCTGCGTTTTGGTTCGATCTCATAAATGTCAGCCATTTGGTGAATAGTAGAATGGCTTTTCAAAAATTTGTTCTGCCAAAGTCCAAACCTTAGCTAAAACCTCACCACAACTGAGTCGTTTGTCATTAGTAGAATAGGAAACAGTCTAAAATCTAAGGTTTAGTTGACGTTTTGCTTGAGGTTGATAAAAAGTTCGGTACTAGAATTGACACCCTGAAGGGATGCCTTCAGGGTCATGTCGTGAAATAAAAGGCCCATTATTTATTAAAATTAAAATATACCTCTCAAGGACCAAGGTTTCTATTTCCATTAAAAACCGGTCCAAGTATTCTAATGCAGCATAAATAAATCAGAAATATTTATACACTCGCGAAATCCGGTTCCATTAATTACAAACATTTCAACTGATAGTTAATGTTTTAATAGTAGTATAGGTTTTATAGCACGTTTTAAACAAATAACCAGGTGTATACAGGGGTGTAACAAAGGCAGACCGAAATTCTTTGAATCTGTACGGTGTACCAAAATACAAAGGCAGACCGAAATTTTTTGAATCTGTACGGTGTACCAAAATATATTTTTGTCTGTTATTCTGTATGCGATGACATATTTTAAGTGTTTTTAAATGGCAATGACTCTGTAAAACCAGGGTCTACATCTTGCAATGAGCTTGTCGATGACCAAAACTAATCATCATCATCAAAACGTATCTCGTTTCACCCCTCAGCTGGTTCTGGCTGGGTGCCGAACAAATCCCAAAATTAAACGGAAAATATCGATGTTTAAATTCTGCAATTGAGGTTTATATTGACGTTACAAAAATTACCAATTACTTTTCACATTTTGGTGAGAATCCAAAACCAAAATGTAAACCAGATCATCCTTAAAAAGTGGAACATTCTCACGAGATCGAAAATAACATCAATACGTCCGTTAGTGTGCGACAATAACAGTATGTCTCCGAATTCTCCGATGTTGGCAAACACCGGCCTTGGCATTGAACCTGCTACATTGTGCGACAGTTATCACTGGCGTCTGGAGTACTGTTGTAAGGAAATGTATACATGTTTAAGATTTTAAACAAGTGACTAAATTAAAAATAAAAAAAAACCGACTTCAATGTTATAAGCTGAGCAATTTTCTGCACTCTCGAGGTGCATTTCTGATCATAACTCCGAAGATCCTCACTAACGTTTTGTGGCACCAATCGGAAAATATACGCTTAAAAAAAGAATTTTCCAAATCGGTCCAGGCCCAGCCAGACGTCTTTGAGTAATCGGCGAAAATACAAAAAAAAAAACCAAAAAAAACAAGATTCCGACGAATTGAGACCTTTCTCCTTTTTTTTTGAAGCCGGTTAAAAATAAACATCATCCTCATCCTCATCCAATCCACCGCCCTATTTCACGCATTGCTGGGTTATTATAGGCCTCCCTGAGCTTCTATCATCCACCACGGTCCTGTGCTAGTCGCATCCATTGACGCCCCGTGCATATATAGTCCTCCTCATCGGTTTCGATGACGGCGACCCTAAAAAAACTGTAGTCAAATACTGTAGTCAGTAAGTAAAGCACTATGAGTTTCTGAAATAATTTGGAAGTTTGAACAACTTATAAGTTTGTTAGCATGAAAATTTTCCACTAAGCGTCAGTCACGGAGCTTTGAAAGGGCCTTGTTCAATACAGAGAACGGATATTTTATCACCGCCAGAATTAGCATTACCTACAGTTATTGTTCCACAATTGGCATTTCAAATCAAATCGTGAATGGCCATTGTTTCTGATTGTAACGAACAGTTACAGGCATTTTTGTGCAATCGTTGACTGACAGGGGAATTTATTGGAACTGTACCTACAATACGTAAACATGTCGGTACTAGACGAATAGAATAGAAGGCATTTCAAGTCTTGGCAATGCAAACAATATTCTAACTAAAGTTTTTTGAAAAAGTAATGATCATTTTAGATCAAATCCGTTTGCTTAATCCAGACGACCGACTCTGTAACTTAAAAAACTATGAAGTTCTTTAGTAGTTCGTAGCATAGCTCATAGGTCATAATAACATAAGTGCATAGGGTTACTTTTAGAAAGGTCATCGGGCACCGTAGTATGGAAACCATACCCACGGCGGACAAAAACTAAATATAGCAGAATGTAATGTTTTAAGGCTCTGATTTACTATGGCACTAGTCGCATTAATGTGAGCCACTGGAATCTCGAAAAAATTAAGTGTTCAAGTGTTTCATAGTGATACAGGGAAGTTAAATAAAATGCTAATTCATTAACATATTTTATATTCAACTTGATCCAAATCAATCATAAGGTCATTTAACAAGGCAGCGGGTGCCTTTTCTGGATCTGGATTTGCATCTGGATTTTGAGCTAGATAAAAAACAAACGATTTCTAAGGATTTTATTTCATCTTTTGGCAACGGAGTGTGAGTCAGATCGCGAAACACATGCCTTATGAAAATGACCAAGGCAGTTTGCACAAACAGCAGCATCGGGGGCCTAAAGTGGCCACTTTTGATGAAACATCAGATGTTTCATATATTATTAGAAGCACTTGATGTTGATGAAACGCTTCATAAATGCTTCATATTCTTCATTATATGCTTCATAATATGAAGCATATAATCCATACCCATATTATAAATGTGAATATGTGTTTGTTTGTTTGTCCTGCTTTCACGTCAAAACAGAAAGACGCATTGAGGTGATTTTTAGTGTGGAGATAGTTGGAGGGCTGGAGATTGACATAGTCTACTATTTTTCAGTCAGACTGAAAAGAGACGGCATTATAGTTCATTTCATATTGCGATTCTGCAAAAGCGACATTTTTAAGCCCGCTGGATCTGGATCGAATCCAGCTCTAGATACAGATTCAGATCCAGCTCAAAATCCAGATGCAGATACAGATTCAGATCTAGCTCCGGATCTGGATCTGGATTTTGGCTTTTGGATTTTAACTCTAGAGCTGGATTTGGATCGGGATCAGGATTTAGAGCTGGATTTGGCCCTCACTACGCTCGTGCGTCAAAACATCTCGTACCTAAATAGGTTACTTTCATCTATTGTGATAAGTTTCATAAATGAAGCATTTGGAAAGCATTTGTGGAGCACTAGGGGACGCCCGCAGCTTCGCCCGCGTTGGCTACTACTTTTTAATCCCACGGGAAACATGCATTTTTTTTCGGCATAAAAAGTAGCCTATGTCACTCTCCAGCCCTCCAACTATCTCTACACTAAAAATCACGTCAATCTGTCTCTCTGTTTTGACGTGAAAGCAGGACAAACAAACAAACAAACACACTTTCACATTTATAATATGGGTATGGATTATATGAAGCATATATGAAGAATATGAAGCATTTATGAAGCGTTTCATCAACATCAAGTGCTTCTAATAATATATGAAACATCTGATGTTTCATCAAAAGTGGCCACTTTAGACCCCCAGATGCTGCTGTTTGTGAAAACTGCCTTGGTCATTTTCATAAGACATGTGTTTCGCGATCTGACTCGCACTCCGTTGCCAAAAGATGAATAAAATCCTCAGAAATCGTTTGTTTTTTATTTTTTTCAAACGATCCTGTACATTTTCCCCCATCGATTTTTTAACAAATAATTATATGCAATGAAAGGTCACATTATTCTCCTTAGTTTAAAACTATTTTGGTTAATGTCTGCCACTTTTCGCAAAGCGGGTCAGATATGCCCGATGACCTTTGTGTTTAGACAATATTTGAGTCTGAATCATCATCATCAAATAGGGTGAATGAATCAAAATACTTTATAACTTCACAAAGAAACTTAAGAACTAGCAAACCTTAAGCATATTGGTACAATGGGCGCTAAGAATCTCTTCCAGACATCCTTTGCAGAAATAAGATGGAAGGAATAGCAGGGGTGAAAAAAGTATACCAAATAAACATACACAAATGGTGAAATCTTTTCGAAAACATAAGAATGTTTAGGAATATCATTCTAGCTAGTGAGTAACGTAGATAAAGTTACAACAGAGACCACGAAATCAGTATTTCTGATGCTGATTCACTAAATTTACTTTACTACTCGGAAGCGATCCAGTGTAAAATTGGTTTTACTTGTCATCCTGCCAATTTTCAAAATGACCGAAAAACCTCAGGTGAAGGTCAACGATTGAGTAATTTTTTAAATAAAACGTGTTTTCCGAACCTGACCTTGCCCGTTTAATCCAAATATTTTTGAAACGTGACGAAATGCAAACTAATTAGTGTAATTGGCGGATGTGGCGAAAACATTGGATGTTTGGATGGTGAGTTGCGTAAATATTTGGCCGAATTTGACTTGATAATGACAACAATAGTTGTAAGAATGACGATTTGTTAAAGCTGTTGAGCAACTATCGTATTTCATCATAGTAAAGGTTCAATAACACTACCAAAAAAAGCCAACACCCTTAAATGTGAAGAACACCGTACTATAAGCCTAATATCCCAAGCCTCTAAAATACTATTAAAAATAATACAAAACAGAATAAGAAATAAAATTGAAGAAAACCTAAGCGAGGATCAATACGGATTTAGAAGAAACAAAGGTACAAGAGAGGCGATAGTTGCTTTGCGTCTAATAATTGACAGAAGGATGGATTTAGGACTTAATACTCACATTGCATTCATAGACCTGGAAAAAGCGTTTGATAAAGTGAATTGGAAAAAAATGATGAAGACTCTTAAGGAAGTTGGTTTAGATTTTAGAGACAGAAAAATAATATATCAGCTATATAAAAACCAAACAACAATATTAGAAATAGGAGATGAAAAAAGAGAAGCCAAAATTAGACAAGGCGTAAGACAGGGATGCTCACTCTCACCACTCATCTTTAACATTTTTATAGAATCAGCCATGAAGAAAATCTTAGAAAAATCGAATGAAGGGGTAAAATTCAACGGAGAAAAAATAAAATTTATAAGATTTGCAGACGACATAGCAGCTTTAGCAGAAACAGAAAATGGTCTACAGTCTCTACTCGATACCATGAATAATATTTTCCAAGAATTTTATCTCAAAATAAATATCAGAAAAACCAAAATACTAACAGCATCCAAAACAGACAATTCAGTATTTAACACAGTAACTTTAGATAACACCAATTTAGAAAGAGTAAAGAAGTTCAGATATTTAGGCAGCCTTATAACTTCAAATTCAAGATGTACACCAGATATAAAATCAAGAATTGCAATAGCTAAGCAAGCATTTAATAACAGAAGAAACATTTTCACATCTAAAATATCTAAAAGGATCAAAAAGAAATTTATCAAAACATACGTTTGGAGTATAGCTCTGTATGGGTGTGAGACGTGGACAGTGACTAAAAGGGACAAAGAAATATTGGAAGCTTTTGAGATGTGGTGTTGGCGTAGAATGGAGAGGATCAGCTGGACGGAAAGAGTCACCAACATTGAGGTGTTGCACAGAGTAGAGGAGGAAAGATCGTTGTTGCAAGTTGTCGAGAACAGAAGAGGGAAGATGATTGGCCATCTTATACGACATGACAGCTTCATTAAGAACATCATTGAAGGAAAAGTGGAAGGAAAGAGAGGAAGAGGAAGACCGAGGATAGGCTACATGAGCCAAGTGAAAGAGAAGGTTGCTGTCATGTCGTATAGGGAAGTCAAGGAGGCTGCCCTGGAAAGAGCTTCGTGGAGAAAGAAACATCAGTTATGCCGACAAGGGGCTACCCCTTAAATAAAAAGAAGAAGAAAGGTTCAATCTACATAATATTAGCTCGTCTACATTTTGAAAGAAATCAGCAGTGAGGGAAACAATTTAGATTGCACGTGGGCATTTTAAGCTTTCATTAGAAATCCTTTGTCTAAAATTCTTAGCAATTTTCCTGCTTTTTCTTTAACCTTTCAAAGTAACCAGCAAGGCGACAAAGTGGTTACAAATGACACTACAGCAAAAGAAACCAACGTGTTCAATATTCATGTCATCCTCATACACAATAGCCATATAATAAAGAGCATTAGCGATGCAACTGACGAATCCATTATTATGCATTCTACAGCCTTTGAAGATGTCCTTCCATCCTCGTACAAAACCAACAATCTAACATCTGATGTTCCCTAAACCCTTATCTCTGAAGTGGTAAGAGCTATTTTCGTGGTTGTTGTGGCGACAGTTACAGTTGTAAAAGTGTCTTCAGTTATGCATGACAAGTTAGTCATAATAACGGGGCAATTTAATGGCAATGTTAGCAGTTGTATGGAGATTGCTGGTGCAGGTAAGTGTTAATAACTAGAACACTTTGAAAAGATTAACCATCAAAATGATACGTAGCTTCGTACATATTTCAATTACTAATACTTACTCATTTTCTAAACAAGATTCTGAAAAGATTCAAGTGACTGTTGTCACACACTATTTTTAAAATTAAAAAAAAAAAAACTTATTCAGTGCGGAGTTCTAAAAACGCCACTTTAGACCAGCAGCTTATTTCAATGAGGCTAGGATGTTGATTTTGGACTGAGTTGTAAGGAACTTTCTTAGATAGGTAAGTAAGTACTATGTTCGTATGATAAGAGTGAGTGGCCAACTCTGGTGACGGAGTTTTTAGGCCGCCTAAATTTCTTAGATTTGATTAGTGTTCTGTATAATTTGTTGATAGAAAATCCCAAAGGAAGAAAATCAATGATTTTCAGCTGCACCTTTAATTTTTTTTTTAAAACATTAGGCTGATTTTAGTCTCACGCTCAACGTCAGCGCTGATAGGCGAGTGATCTTTATTGCAATGAAATAAGGATACTGATTGTTTAGCAGAAGTGGCTACGCTGATTGCTCTCGTCAGTGCTGAACAATCAGTATCCTTATTTCATTGTAATAAAGATCACTCGCCTATCAGCGCCGACGATACGCGTGACAGTAAAACCAGCCCTACAATTTTTTTTAAGAACATTCATATTCAGGGAATCAGTCTAAAAATTCCTATTCTCGCGTGTAGAAAACTAGCTGTCCCGTCAGCTGTGATGCTGTGATTTATAACTGTTCGTTGAGGAAATGCAGACGTTAATGACTAGTGGTCACTCAGCATCTGATAACTCGCAAAAGGATCTTTAAATCACGCGGCTCGTCAGAAATCTAGGGAATTTGAGGAAACCAACTATTAAAGCGTCAGTTTTGAAGATAATCTAGAATGAGTAGAAAGCTAGACATGTCAGGACCAAACAGCATGCAAGGATAATAAATTCTCCTGTATAACCATAATAACGTACAAGGAGATAACTTTAGGTACTATAAGATAAAATGTATCCAGTAGGCCTACTACCAGCACTAAAACGATATATCGTGCCAACTATCGTAGTTCAGCTTAGGTTGGTGGAAGCCTAATTCGGAACATTCGACCAGCATAAGCTGAACTACGATAATTGGCACGATATATCGTTTTCGTTTTTGGGAATACAGAAACTTTATCAGGGAGTTTACTTACGACACTCAACCAACTGGACTAGAATTCGCTAGTATTGTATGCATAGAATCAAAAACAACAAAGTTTAGTTTAGCTAATCATATCTGAAGTTAAGTTCAAAACACCGGCTTTTCAAAACCTGTATTCCTCAAATCTCACAAACTGGGAGCTTTCAAGGTAACTTAGATGTTAGTTTTAGGCGAGTGAATTTCGCCGAAATATCTACCTCACAATCACAATCCTCTTTTGATATGAACTTTGAAAATTAAACTGAGGGGAAAGGCCGATTCAGCAGAACCTTTATGATTCGTATTATGTTTTTGTTCTTGTCACTCTCATGTCTTTAAAAAGAGACGGCATATAGGGCAATTCAGATTATCTCATTACAAATGAAAGTATTTGTCACACAATGAATAATTATCATCATCATTCGTCGTGCGAAACCTTTCCATTTCATTGATGAGAATGCTATATCTTATGCAAGACAGTTAATGAAAGGTTTTATCTAAGTTAATGTGAGAACGCGAGACAATGGTAATCAGGAAGGCACGGATCATCGGTCTAATGACCAATGCTTGGCCAGTAGAGAAGACACCTCGGCTACTATTGGAATACTGGACAGTTGCTTGGGTTTGTTTGTCCTACTAATCTATACTATCTATTCTAATTATATAAATCTATACTAATAATTAGTATAGATTTATATAATTAGAATACAGCGGAAGAGATGGTTTGTTTGAACTACCAGTCAGATTTTAAAATTTATTTCTGTATTTCATAGCTAAACTTTTAAGGAAGGCTATAGGCTACTTTTCATCATCATTATCATTATCACCATATACCTCCGGGGCACAGTTTCTCTGTGTCCGGGGGCAACGCCGCGAGTAGTGATGCTAGTAATATTATAAAGGCGAAATAAATAAAATTTGTTTTATTTAATTTTTCTTCCTGCATCAAAACTTTTATTTTATTTAAAAAAAAATTGATTTAGATTGAACGGGGACAACGACACGTGAAATTGAGAATTCCCGTTGTCCCCGGTGGCCGTATCTGCTCACCGGGGACAACGGGAACGAACAAAAATGACGTCTCGTTGTCCCCGGGCCGGGGACACGACCACCGGGGACAACGGGAATACATCGAAAGGCCGTGTCTGTGAATGTTTGTTACTACCTATAACTACCAAACTGATTTTGATGAAATCTGGAATGTAGATAGTTTAGGTTCTGGAATAACACATAGGCTACTTTTTATCCCGGAAAAATGTATGGTTCCCGCGGGATAAAAACTAGTAGTCCATGCGGGCGAAGCCGCGGGGGTTCACTAGTCTTCGATAAAATGGAGCCGGATCGGCCAAATGGGATAGTTCCTCGACTTTCGATCCGAAGGTTGCGTCTCTGAATTCCGGCTTTGCATCAATTTAGTATACCCATTAACACGAGCTCTAAGCGGTGAAGGAAAACATCGCGAGAAAACCAGTTAGCTTGCTAACTTCAAAATTTGATAAAATCGTCTTCAAAGAGAATGTCTATGTCTACCGAGCCTTGGGGATACAGTCGTGATCATTAAAAAAAGCCATGTCCAAATTTAAGATAAATAAATACTTAAATAATTATTGCTGGACATTTCACACAGCGCCATCTAGCCCCAAACTAAGCAAAGCTTGTACTTATACAGATGACTACTAAGATAGAAATAAGTGCACCTGACAAAACAAAGAAATAAATGATACACAGAGACTGTGTATCATTTATTTATTTATTTTGTAGGCTAAAACAGCTTCCGTGCTTCGGAAATTGGCTATTACGTCGTTAAGCCATCATGGAGGCCTTCAGGGGGCCTAAAAACTCCTTCACCAGAGCTAGCCACTAGCTCATACGAACATACAAACATGTATGGTAAAGCTAGTCATTCACATTTGCGGCCGGTCACAGGGAGGTCTACATACCCTGGTCTTCAGTACCACTACGTGATTACTTTTTAACTTGTGGGAACTATAAATAGGATATGGTGTAATTTAAAAACGTCTGGAAAAAATTGGATTAGCCGTAGATCTCGTTTAGATAGCTACAGTCACGAAACAGTTGAGACATAAAATGTTGCTATTGTGTAAAACTTATCTATGTTAATGATCTGCTAGAAGAAATGGTATCCTCGGTCCCTAATGACAACTTAAGGCTCTTTCCAAGGTTATTCATCTATCTTGTTGTTTATTCGACATCATAAAATAAGAAGCAGCATTATGAAAATACAAAGGCTCTTTATGGGACCGTTTCCAGAAGTAACTTATGAGGGCCAATACTAGGCAAATTCGACGATATAAGGATGATGTATGGCCACCAGCAACATTATGAAGGCCCATGAGCTAGTGGGCAACTCTGTCGGTGGATTTTCATGGCTTATGGATGCCATACACAATTACACAGTCCTGCCTATCGTCGAATTTGCATAGTATGCCCTCATGGTCGGAGGAAAAAATCTTGGTTGCGGAACATCGGAGAGTGGACGGGGATAGCGAGCGCTGCCGAAATATTTTGCCGCGTTAAATATCGGGAACAATATGCCATATTGACTGCCAACCTTCGCTAGTCGGAGAGGCACCATTAGAAGAAGAAGCCTTCATAAATTACTTTTTGAAACGGCATGATCCAAACAATTGGACGAAAGGTAGAATGGTGTATGGCCTGCATAAGCCTTGAAAATCTGTCGTCGGGGTGGCCGCTAGCTCATACGAACTCCCTTCAACAATTGCCCAGCGTTAGAGTCGACGCAAGAGGTTTACCCTTTACCTAACAAAAGAGCCTTTGTCTGTCCTTGGCGTCAGACGAAAACTGAAACAAAGGTCCAGACAAAACAGCTGTTAGGCACGTAGTCAAACTTAAAACCTCAAATTCAACCTTACAACTGTAACCACAAAGCCGCTGTTACCTTAGCAGATACCGGTTAGTTTGCTAAGGGATTTAGAACTGTCTGTGTTGGTGATAAGGGAGTCAAGTGTGTGATTTCCCATCCAGGAAGGGGGATATGATGGGATTGTCTGGGGCTTGAATTAAAAATGGCGGGAGACCGGTCGATAGGCGCTTTTTTAGTTGTTTATGTCTGATGCTGATACCCAGGTATCATCAGATGTTAGCTGCTTTATTGTTGGAGATTCATTCTTGTATTGTGACAAAAAGTTCACCTTCATTTATTTATTTGCTAAACAGGTAAGGATGAATATGTTAATTGAGCAGTACAATATGTACCTTCACCGTGATTACCAAAGAAGAACGAGCATGGTCAATACAAAAAAAACCCACGTCCTACATCAAAGTGAAGTATTAGAAAAAATAAGGTAAAATTGAGTATAAAAAGATGGCATACTTCCAAACTCCATCCTTACACTCTAACATACAAAAATATTGCCATGAAAATTATTTCAGGAGCAGTAATAAGCACAATTATTTTATAACAATATCTATACGCGCGCTGTTTCTTCATGTTTTTATTTATACCATACCTACCTATACTAATCTACACTAATATTATAAAGCGGAAGAGTTTGTTTGTTTGTTTGAACGCGCTAATCTAGGAAACTACCAATCGGATTTAAAAAAATCTTTTTGCATGTGATAGCTAAACTATTAAAGAGGGTTACGGCTGCTTTTCATCATCATCATCATCATCACCATATACCATCACTACAGGGGCAACGCCGCCGCGAGGGCGCTGCTAGTTAACAAATACTTGGCTATCGACTTCAACTATAGGTAAGTAGGTAGGTAGTGAGTTCCATCATCGAACAATTGAAGTTTTTTTTATTTTTCGCCACCGAAAAAAAATTTTTTTTTACTGAACTTTTATTATATTTCTTTATTTCTAAATACAGTACCTATTTAAGAATTGGACCGGGTGGTTCATTGGTTCTGGATTATTTATCATCCAACCTAAGTAATATAATAGTCTCAAACTGCCAGTGTCCTGCGCCCATGTATGTGTTACGGGCAACTTGATTAATCGGGCAGTATTCATATGGACCGGTCATTATGCATAATGACCAAGAGCGTCGGGCAGTTTGATAAATTTATTACCTTGACCGGTCCATATTCATAATGCCCGACGGCCCGTGGTCCATTTAATAAATCAAGGCTTGAATTTATCACTTAGACCGGGCAGTATGAATAGTGCCCTACTTCTATCCGGGCAATGTGATAAATTGGATTAAAATCTGTAGGTTAGGTTATGTTAGGTTAGTAAAAAAACTACGCGCGAGGCGAGCGAAGCGTGCCGCGGTAGCGGCCGCCGAAGCGCTAGAAATGTAGTAAATCAATTAAAACACTGCAATTCGTCTAATTTATTACATTGCCCAAGATAGGGTGGTCATTATTCATAATGACCGGGCAAAGTGATTAATCTTGCAGTTTTTATCACATTGCCCAATCGACGCGGTCATTATGCATACGGACCGGTCATTATTCATAATGACCGGATTTATCACATTGCCCGTAACATATGCATGAACAACAGTGGACTCGTCTCGACTCACCGCAGACGCATCCGACGCATCGCTTCGTCCCGACTCACTGAAGACGCACCGATGCACCGCTTCGTCCCGACAATACAATACAATATATATTTTTATTGACATAAATACCCACAAAAATACAGAGTCAATTAAAATAACGATACAAAAAATATCTCACCGTGGACACCTACAATGCTGGTGACACGATAATATCGACCTTCGGTCTGGAAAGGGAGTGATGTAGCGACATCTACCTGTCGCTAGATGAACTACATACACATGCTACGCGCTAAAGATCTTCGTAATAGGCGACATAACCGCATATGTCTAGAACTCGCAAGCAAAGTTTTCGGCATAGATAGACATATTACCGACTATCCGACATCAACAGTCGGTCGAAAGACCACGGGCAAGTGGGCTAGATGGGCCGGCCCGTTGCAGAGGAACCACCTACTCTGCCTTTGGGGAACGATTCTACCCTGTTCCCCAAACCCCAAGCGGTACGCAATTTTTGTGCAATAGTTGTGTACTGGTTTGCAGAATGCTTAGGGCCTGATAATATTGGCGGTTTACGAGCATTTCCAAGTTTTCAAAGCGGAGCGGGTGCGCATCAAACACGCCGTGGGTGCGCAGCGAATATGCGACCTGTGCATCGCCTGTGCAACGGCCGAAAGATCTATACACTTTATAACAGAGAACTTGATGGGAGAGATGAAATAATTGAGTAGTGTTGTTCATGCATACATGGGCGCAGGACACTGGGAGTTTGAGACTATTATATTATATTACTTAGGTTGGATGATAAATAATCCAGAACCAATGAACCACCCGGTCCAATTCTTAAATAGGTACTGTATTTAGAGATAAAGAAATACATATAATAAAAGTTCAGTAAAAAAAAATTTTTTTTTCGGTGGCGAAAAGTAAAAAAAAACTTCAATTGTTCGATGATGGAACTCACTACCTACCTACTTACCTATAGTTGAAGTCGATAGCCAAGTATTTGTCAACTAGCAGCGCCCTCGCGGCGTTGCCCCCTTAGTGATGGTATATGGTGATGATGATGATGATGATGAAAAGCAGCCGTAACCCTCTTTAAGAGTTTAGCTATCACATGCAAAAAGAATTTTTCAAATCCGATTGGTAGTTCCTGAGATTAGCGCGTTCAAACAAACAAACAAACTCTTCCGCTTTATAATATTAGTGTAGATTAGTATAGGTAGGTATGGTATAGATAAAAACATGAAGAAACAGCGCGCGGATAGATATTGTAATAAAATAATTGTGCTTATTACTGCTCCTGAAATAATTTTCATGGCAATATTTTTGTATGTTAGAGTGTAAGGATGGAGTTTGGAAGTATGCCATTTTTTTATACTCAAGTTTACCTTATTTTTTCTAATACTTCACTTTGATGTAGGACGTGGGTGAATCATGATCCTTCGCCTTTCATTGACATAGCAATGTTTGCAATAGAATAAAATTGTGCAAAGTCAGAGAGACGTGACCGTGAGTGACCGTATGCTCTTACTTAAATGACAATTCTTAGGATGAATCGAAAAAATTTCAATATTTTTTGAGTACATATATTTATCACCATAGTTGGCCTCTAGTTCATACGAATTTGCTTACTTTATATATTAACAAAAGAAATGGTCACCATTTAAAAAAAAGGTACTTAATACGGATGCCAAAATCTTACCTGCCGTTTTATCGACCCAAATATCTAGTGGCATAATAGTGTTAAAGCCACAAAAATAACTTAATAGGTGTATTAGTGTTACCGACATCGGGTATCATGTTACCGAATCAGAAACCATCTTCGAAAAGGTCATTGGCACTATCGATCGTAAAGTACTACTTTCTAAGGGATTTTGTTCTCTACTGCTTGGATAATAAAGCGGGAGTTTGCGTAGCATCGATGAGGTTTTCCGGTCTCCTAATCCTTTAACGGAGCTTAAATATTTGTTTTTATTTATAACTTGCTTCTTTACAAGTTTTTATGGGCATTAAAAGAGTAAAAGATGACTAAATGTGCCAATTTACAATTTTAAGTTTTGAGTCAGTGCTCTCATTGCTCAGCGGGGCTAAAAAGGCCGCGATAGCAGAATCACAAACGGAATTGCAATAAATGCCGTTCTTGTCACTCTCAGTTTGAAAAGAGAAGGCATATAGTTAAGCTTATGTCCTTAGGGTTCAAACTATGACTGAGTTTACCAAAATTTATAAAAATCTGTCAAGTCGTTTAGCCGCGATATCGTAACAGACAGACAGTTACTTTCGCGTTTATAATAGTAAAGTAAGAAAAACAAATACTTACTTAAACAAGTTTTTATAGGTAATTCGGTGAGGTGTGAAACTATTCAGTGGTATGAGATTTATCACTTCACACTGAATCAATATTGAATCCGCACAAAAAGGTTTGACGCACAAAAACAATCTTTATATCCTTCGAAAACAAACACATAAAGCCAGCAAAAAAAACTATTTATGACACCATATTCAACGGTAGCATGACAGACCAGCTGCCATCTTCCCTGACTCAGTTGACATCAACTTGATAGGCACTACGCAGTACATTGCTGCTTTGACGTAACGTGGTAATCACCATAATTTCAGGAAAACAACAATGTACTACAAAGTGCCTTATAGTGCCTGAGAACCACTGCTCTAAAGTCTAAACAGAGCTTGTAATATGGGATATAGATAACTGATTGAGAGAGAGATACACATGGATTCCTATCTTTTCGTTTTAATGTAACACCCAGATATAAATTAAACGAATATTTGTCCTGCTGAGAATCGACTACAGAGCTACTACCAACTTTGTAGCTTGTAAGGCCAATCTGATGATGACTAACATCTTCACGTCACATTACATGTTCTGCCCTCCTAACGAAGAGTACAATAACTCGATTTTTGGCGAAAATCAAGTCTTCTGCCCTCCTAACGAAGAGCCAAAAATCGAGTTACTGTACTCTTCGTCTAAACAGCGAAAACTTAAAATCAAGTCTTCGAAGACTTGATTTTAGTTTTCGCCAAAAATCGAGTTACTGTACTCGGCAGAGTTGTAAAGTAAGCATGTAAGCCCATCACAGATACCCTTCGAAGGCCAAGACAAGGTATTTATGATCCCTTCGCCGTTCAATCCGCTTCAAGTCGAAATGAGATCAGCCAATAATGCTTTACAAGTACAACAGGTTAAATAACTCGATGATGACGTAACTGCCACAGAATAAACTTGCTACCATACCTTACCTAATAACTTAACACACTGCTTAGTCCACTATAACTTAAGGACTGACAGGTTGTAAAAACGCAAAGGAACCAGGCTGGTATCTCATTATTCACTATCTATCATATATTCATCACTATGACTATTGAACTATATTTCTCTGTGTACCTTTTTCTGTTCTGTATCCTCTGTGTGTGTGCCAAATAAACGTTATCTTATCTTATCTTATCTAAAAACTTAGGCCTTTACATCTTTACTAGATGATTTATTGAATGGAGACCCAGGGCGCGGCAGACCACTGCAGCGCTGGACAGACGACATCCGACATCACGGAGGCCGAGACTGGATGAGTCGGGCACAAGATCGTCGAGAGTGGAAGAAAAGGGAAGAGCCTACATCCAGGATTGGATCACCACAAGGTGATGAGATGATTTATGCTTATACAGTATCAGGAGGCAGTTATTGCCTACACTCGCGACACTGTAGTGCAGTGGTTCCCAAACTTTTTTTTCTCATGGACCCCTTTCAAAATTTTACTGGTTTCGGTGGACCCCTTGCTGCTACATTTCTACCATATTCCCAAAATTTCTCGCCAACGTGGGTCGTGGACCCCTTTCGAGTCTCCCGTGGACCCCTGGGGGTCCACCTGGACCACTTTGGGAATCACTGCTGTAGTGCCTGGGACATTTTTGAAATGGGGTCGGCTTGCCCAGCACCTAAATCGTCTCAGCTAAATCGGCCATATCCACAAGAAAGACATGGTCACAATACGTGTGGGACTGAATAAGCCGCGAGACGACGAATGATGTAAGAACTAGTACCTAGCTAAATAAAAAAACCGACTTCAATGTTATTAAACTGAGTAATTTTCTGCACTCTTGAAGTGCATTTCTGTTCATAACTCCGAAGATCCTCGACAGATCTTCACCAATTTTTTATGGTACCAATCGGAAAGAATACCCTTTCAAACAAAAGAAGAATTCTCCAAATCGGTTCAGGAGTCTTCGAGTAATCGGTGAACATACATAAAAAAAGCACAAAAAGGAGTTAAAAAGGAGAAAGAAAGGAAACATGTTTTGCCAACCTGACTTGTGGGATAAAGTCAGGGAGATGATGATGATGGTAGATACATCATACAATCTTCCAAAAAGCCTTTAAGCTTCAAGGAAACGACACAAAGACTGATTACCTTCGTACAATGTGGGCGGTGCCAGGCAGGTACTATGGCACTGTAACTAAATAGCTATAAGGTACAACGTCTAGTGACATGGCACATGGAAAGATTACATTCCTTACCCCGGCTCTCACGCACTTACACGCACCACATTGCGTCTTACTTAACACGTATACGCAACATCTCTCATGAGCTTTGTATGCGATCCAGTTTAGGTCCTAAACTGAACTGCTTCGCTTGACGTATGCTATGACGCTGACGAAATATCAGAACCTAAACACAACCTAAACTGAATTGTTAGATAAAGTTTCGTTCATTCACTTCGTACCATGACCGTTTACGCGTTGAGTTGGTTTACTTTTGTTTCAAAACTGTCAATTTTAAAACAGGTCATGGTACGAATTGCTTGCGATCCAGATTAGGAACCTAAACAGGATAGCTCCTAAACATTTATTTACAGAAACTAAACTACTACATATTTACATAAAAGTATAAAATACAAAAAGAACCAGTTGAGCCACCTAAGGATCGTTGGAAACGATCTATAGGTAGCTCAACTGATCCAAGCCACTGCCAGACGGAAGCGTGCCCAAGACACTGGCAGCACTCCTAAACTAATTTTTTTAATAAGAGGTCATGGTTCAGCTACAGATCAGTTTAACTTTAACAGATCGAGATATTTCGTTTCTCAACTTCGTGCTTCGTTTGGGGTCAGATGGTGCTGTGTGACATGTCCACCAATATTTATTTTTATTTATTTATATGCCACGGCATCATCCGAGAGCTGTAGCAGGTAAGGAACCAACTGACCTTGCCATTACGAGCCTCTCACCTCACTAGCACAATTTAAACGAATCAACTCCTATGTGTTTATGACCATAAATAAATCTGTATAATAACCAGAATAAATTGCGTTTATTATGAAGCCGTGTTTGCCGAATAATCAGTCAAGTGGGATAGTTCATCATTAGGTCCGAAGGTCGTGGATCAGAATCCTTTATATTGCGTATTGAAACTTAAGGTGGACGCACACCTATCAGCGCCGAGCCCTTGCACACGATTACCTTGCACTATTCGGCGCGAATAGGTGTGCGCTCAAGCTTACTTCGCTGTAATATGAATGTACGAATGTATGAATATGAATGTATGATCATCTGAGCTAATGGCTAATTCAGCAGGCTGATTGTCTAATCTAACTTGTCTCAAACCTCAAATTGTTCTCAAGCTGTCAAAACGATCGCGCAGGTATCTTTTGTCGCGTTCGGTCTCGTTGAGATGAGAATGACAGAGCTACTTGCGTGGTCATTGAACTGTCATAATTGACAGTCTGAGACCGATTTTTGTAGCAATCAAGGACAATCAGGGGGCTGGTGTCAGAGTTTTTAGGCCGCCTGAACGTCTGGCTCAATGACCTAAAAGCTGGGACCGACAATTTCAAGTGTCCTCCAAAGCATGAAAGCGTAGCGGTTACCATTTAACTTGCGGCCACTAGGAGCTAAAATGGCCGCTATGGCTGATCGCACACCTATCCGAATTCTCGAAGTACTGCCGGATTCGGGCAGATATGCGAGGTTTCATACGATTTCATATAAGTAGTTTTAAAATTCGAGTCGTTCGGCGCGTTTGGCGCGGATAGGTGTGCGGCCACCATAAGCTTAATCATAATAGGAATTGATATATTAAGGCTAATTTACATGGTGCTAGTTTCTTACCTCTAAGATGCGAGAAACTAGCTCCATGACAATTTAGTGACAAGCTATTATCGTCCTTCCGTATATGATTTCAATGTTTAGTTTACATTGTCGTTATTTTGACATTGATGACGATAACCGCCTCTTCGGGGCGAGAAACTCGCACCATTAAATGACCTTATGCCTTTATGCCGTTCTTGTCACTCTCAGTCTATGAAAAGAGACGGCTAGTTCAATTCCTATTTTGATTCTGCTACAACGGCCTTTTAAACCCCGCAGAACGTCTCGTGTAAAAGAAGGTATACCCATTTAGGGCGCGGCGGGCGTGCGCGTGGGCCATTGATGTAACTACTGGGCCGCCTGCCAGTTGGAGCGTTTAATAATATCAATCAGCTGTGCGAAACTGCAGTTATCTGTGCGGGTTAGTCAGATTGCTTAGTGACCATGTCTTTATGAGCAAGGCTTATGAAGTATGAGCTAGTGGTCCAGAGGTGGAGGTTTTAGTTCGACCGTGTTTAAGTAAAAAAAAACAAAAAAAATGAAACAGGAACGCGATTGTATCTAACCCCAAGACACGATCCTTTATTGTATAAAGTGGTAGTCAGAGCGACATCCAACCAAATTATATTTGGCACATATTCACATTTGGTAAAGTTAGCATTCCGTCTGTCATGTACCTACCTACGTAATGCTAACTTCTGCAAAATGTTGCACGCCCATAGTCGCATATTAGAATACTAACGTGTTTCTTAACGATGTTTTCTCTCACTGATCAGCGGACCTAAAAAGGTCGCTAAAGCTGAATCACAATTTGAAATGAACTATAATGCCGTCTCTTTTCACTCTCAGTCAATGAAAAGAAAAGAAATGACAAGTTCAATTCCTTTAATGCGATTCTGCAATAGCGACCTTTTTAAGCCCGCAGAGCAAGTAAAAGGGAAAAGGTTAGGGAGTGTACACATGCGTTTTTTGCAGCGCGTTTGTATCGATACAAACGCGATTCAAACGCGATGCGAACGCGCAGCCCCTCCCGGTTCGCTTCTGTATGGAAAAAAAACGCGTTGCGAACGCGCGTTTGTATCGATACAAACGCGCAGCTCAAAAACGCGCTGCAGAAAACGCAATGTGTACACTCCCTTATAGATAGGAAGAATGTAGATGGACCACACACATCAATCAAGCAGATCAAGGTAAACATTTCGACCTTTTATAAGCTATATTTGATTTCAAAAGGGCGTTTTCGTTTGTGTATGGGATTGTGCTTTGTAAACTCATCAAGCAAATTAAACAAGCTGATTTTGTTTAATTTGTTTCAGAGTTCAAAAACCGCGGTTATTTCTGGCGCCACCTGGCGTCTTGTTTGGAAACATTGACTCGGGATTTTTAGAATAGTTTCAAGAATTTCAGGATGTTTACAATACACCTCCGAGTCGTTATAGCCTGATTCTTACAGGAAATTTAACAATCGATTTAACTAGATTCAACAAACAAATTATGCTACCAATTTCAATAATAATAGGTACCTACTTTTAACTTTTTTTAATTGTTATTGTTAAACCACACTTAGGTATTTACATTTTGAAAATGAAAAATCTCATCAAAATTTTCAGTTCCGACGGGATTCGAACCCGCAGTGATACAAGCGATCCTCCTTTTAATTGAAAATTTTGATAAGATTTTTCATTTTCAAAAAATGTAAATACCTAAGTGTGGTTTAACAATAACAATTAAAAAAAGTTAAAGTTAAGGTAGGTAGGTACCTAAGTATAGGATACGTACTTACGGCAATTTGTCATTATTTTTTTTTTTTTAAAAGCTGTCATCATTATCTACCTTCCCTCATTAGACGGGGTCGACACAATGTTCTATCTAATCGCAAAGTTTATATCTGACGATTCAAAGAGGGTTATTTTGAACTTTATTTGGAAGATACTTTATACTTTATAGTTCTAAATTCATCACAATTCTTGTCATTTCCACCTAAGAAAGATATGAAATGCAACAAATCCTATGTTTTTAATTTTTGATTTGTGTATTTTAAGAAGACTTTAAGTTACAAATAAACGCTTTATCTATCTATCTATCAACAACAACACAATGTAGTTTCTATGAGACAGTTCCACTAAACCGATTACGGCTAACATGCCCACACAGGTTGACGAGGAACAAACAAACACACAAACACCCACCCTTTCCGGGGCTTTGTACCATTAGTACGCTTAGATGGACAGATATGTATGTGACCGTTGGTTTGGCGTTAACAAAGCTAAAAAGCATTCCTCTAAAGGCCCGTACATACGCTGGCCTAGGTTCGTGTGGGCAGCACCACTCGCCTCGCCTTGCCATCGCTCGCCTAGCTGGCCGAGTGAACACGAGCGCCAACTTACATTGATTTGCGTCGACTCGCCAAGCGTGTGGATACCAATCGCCTTGGGTCGACTCGCCTTCACTCGCGCTGACTTAGGCTGGCCCAGTGTGTATTCGCAGCATAAAATATTATCTCAAGCTGACATTAGACGATGCTGAATTCAGTGTGCTAACTGCTTGTTCATTCATAAATTAGTGCTCTGTCTCGCTCGTTCCTAAGAATTGCTTATTGTGCATCCTACTTTTACTAAGGCTATCTGTGGCTGACTTCAGT
Source organism: Camptogramma bilineatum (assembly GCA_958496255.1). Lineage (NCBI taxonomy): Eukaryota > Metazoa > Arthropoda > Insecta > Lepidoptera > Geometridae > Camptogramma > Camptogramma bilineatum. The sequence goes on along the minus strand of OY292468.1, from coordinate 13,106,929 downwards.
TAGCATCGGTAAAAGTAGGATGCACAATATGCAATTCTTAGGCCCATGAGCGAGACAGAGCTCTAATTTATGAATTAACAAGTTAGTGCACTTAATTCAGCATGGTGTAATGTCAGCTTAAGCGAGTAGGAATACCATTTCATGGAAGCTATAATAGTCAGATATGTAACGTGACCATCCGCCATTTTCTTTTCAAAATGGCTACCTTTTTTATGCGACTTCTATGCGCATATGGAATTCGGTTGAATTAATTGCAGTTTCAGTGGATTTGTTTGTCATAACATTGACAAAATTGTTACGTTAGCAAAAATAAAAATCGGTGGGGATAATATGATAATTATTTCGTTTGACTCACAGTACGATTTGTCATCATGACAAAATAAGTGAAGTTTTCTTTCAAATGTTAGTCTGATTCATAAAATGAATTGCATAGCGGCTATTTTCATTCGCATTTATTCGATACTAAAACAAAAAAGTTTTATACGATTATTACCCCTTATTTCATATATCAGATACAAATACGTGCATTGCAATGTAAATAAAAAAACCGTAAGTTTGTTACGTAAAACCACACATCATGCGCGTGCGCAATAAATGTCCAAAAGTTGAAGCCTACATAACCATTGCATGGTTTCGATTAGATCTGACAAAGATAGCATGTTCCGAATACTTATGTAAGTAAATTGTGGGCAAACCTTGTGTACTTTGGTAAAAAAGCAAGCAAGTTCGTAAGAGCAATTGGCCAACTCTGGTGACGGAGTTTTTAGTCCGCCTAAAGGTCTCCGTCATGGCTTAACGACTTAAAAGCCGGGACCGACAATTTAACGTGCCCTCCGAACCGTTTGTCTTTCACTTCATGATTGACACTAACATCACACAGCAGTCCAACCTTCGGAATAATCACAGCTACAAATAATTACATAAATAGCTTCATAATAATAATTATATTGTTTGGTTTGAGGTCCAACTAACAAACCAAATGAGGTGGCCTTCAAACGGTATGACAGATATTCATTGTTTAAGCCAGTGTTCCGCAAACTTTTGTGTTCAAGGTACATCTAGGAAATCGGAAAATTTTGAAGGTACACCATAAATGAAAAATCATTTTTTCTATGCGAAACATGAGCTTGTTTAGTTGAGCATTATGCGGTCCAAATTTAGAGTAGCTTAACTGAGATAGGTACAACCTTATTTTTCCGAGATACACAAACTAATGACCACGGTACACTTTGCGGAACACTGGTTTAAGCGACTGATCTCATAGAATGGAATATATTCATTTTCATTTAAGTTTTTGCGTTTTGATTGTATTTTCATTTTATCCCAGACAAGAGCAAGAGCTCTCCTCTAAACCTAGAAATATTCACCATTAATACGGGTATTACAGCCATGGCTCCATGCTCATATTTATGTACAGTCAGCGTCATCAATCGGTATCCCCCTATTGATTTTAACAAGGACCCTTTTCATTTCAACTTTGGATTTCAGTCCGATTTGCTAGTATAGGAACTCGAGCTAATTAGATATCCATAAGTATACTAGCAAATCCGACTGAAATCCAAAGTTGAAATGAAAAGGGTCCTTGTTAAAATCAATAGGGGGATACCGATTGATGACGCTGACTGTACAAGAAAGTGCATTAAAGTTCGTACAATGTAACTCATAAAATATGAATCGAAATAAACCGGCAGAAGATAATCCACGTACTTACTTTACGAGTTTTATAAATCCACGAACACAAAATGGAGGTTCGTGACAAATCACATAAAAATGTTGTAAAAATAATTTTAAAAGTGATATAAAGGCGATACCTACGCTAAATAAATGTACCTTTAAGGCTTTATAAGTTTTTACCTTTTTGGACGACATTGTGGTCGTAAAAGTAAGGCTATGTATCCAGAGATAAGATATCATTTTAAAGAAGAATAAAATAAATTTTGGTAAAACTTTATTCAGTGCCGTCAACTGAACGTACCCGAAGCACGAAAGCGCTGAATTTATAGCTCATACACTGCTTTGTCGATAAAGAATGACTACGCAAGCAGGACTACTAGTAGAGCTTTTTATTCACGGCTCTAAGTAAGTTTGTATAAAAGTTAGTGACCAACTGTGGGTTCAAATCCTGGCCCTGCATCAATAGATTTTTTGTTTCGAAAAATTTATATGCGCATTAACACGAGCTCTCAACGGTGAAGGAAAACATCTTGAGGAAACCCGCGGCTTAGTCAGCCCCACACGTATTGACCATGTCTTTCCTGTGGATATGGCCGGTTAAGCTGAGAGGATTGTTTAGGTGCTGGGCAAGCCTACTCCATCTCAAACAATGTCCCAGGCACTACAGTGTCCCGTTAAGTGTAGGCAAAGATTGCCTCCTGGCACTGTATAAATCATCTAGTAAAGATGTAAAGGTCTAAGTAAGTCAGTGACCAACTCCAGTTACCTCTAAGTGTTGACTTTGCACCTGTACTATACAAGGTGTTGAAAGAGAAGACATTCCCACAGCCGCCGTACAATCGGTTACGTCATCGCGCTAATTTTCACTCGGGTGCTTCAATTACTTGCACTATGAACTGTACCTATTGTACGCAGTGCGACATAGTACAGCCGCACTGCTAGTATCCAATGTCCGTTCTTTGAGGCCTCTATATGCCAACTTAACTTGCCGTCGTAACCAAAAAGTTATTGCTTTCTCTATCTTTTATAACATTACACAGCAAAGCATTATCCTACCTTAGCTAACCTAAGGGCACAGAACAGATAATAATTACGTGCTTAGGGTGTGTTTCTATCATCGATATACAACAAAACTAAGCAGTGCTTGTTGAAAAATATCACTTAATATTCCTTACTTCGCTCATCGCAACTATCAATGTTGAAATGTCTTGGCGTTCAGTTCAGATACCCCCTTATGGGTCTTTAGTCGTTTCGCACCACGAACGGTTCGAACCGCGGTGTGAATCGCCCCATAGCTCTTTTTGAATGGTTTAATTAAACTTTAAATTTTATGGGCTAAATTGATAAATACAACACTAACCCTATCTTGTGCCGACATTCCTTTGTCCTTAAGTCATAGTTCTGAAAACCTAGAAATGAAATTGATGAGTATACATAATAGTAAAATCTTCACTTCGATCAACACCTTATACACCGTCAAATATCAAAATAAATAAATACCCGAATCAACAAAGTTGAGCATCTGTTGTATTTACATTGTCGAAGCAGCACAGGTAAGTAGGGTAAATGTTTTGCTTGCATCGCCATACGTTGTGACGGTTCCAGATCGTCTTGCAAGTCTTTGTTTGTTGTATCTATCTATAGATATCTTTAGGTCGTGGGATCTGATTCCTGACTAATCGATCGAGCGAGCGAAGCGAGCGAAGATCTTAGTGGTAAGTTGGGCGATTTTGCTTTGTATGTTTGTATGTATGTTTCACGAATTGTTGTTCGCGCATAACTGTCGAACCGTTCATCCAATCTGCATGAAACTCGGTAGGTCAATAGGTTGTAGTAAGGAAATTTACGGTGGAGCATATGAGCTTAATCGATGAAGGGGTTGTGAAGATATTAGGTTCCCAAGGGGGTAATTTTTTTTTAAAGTTACACAAATATATTGAGTGGGGTGTCAAACGAAAGGGCTTATTTTGTACATTCCAAAATGGTTTTTATTTTTAATCTAGGATGTATAGTTTTTGAAATACGACCAAAGAACAAAAACTACGAAACCAGAGCTGCAAGAGCTCCCGTTTCATAGAGTTTCGATGTCTTCGTAGCTCATTGACTGGTCGGTCTTAAAAAGAGAGTGGCATCGTTGCGGTTTGGTTTGCAATGATTTTAGATGCTACTTGATTTATTTTCGTGATAAAAAAAAAATTTGATAAAGAATGAAAATAATTGGGGTAAAAAAAGTTAAGTAAACAAAATATATTGAGTGGGGTGTCAAATGAAAGGTCTTTATTTGTACATTCCAAAATAGTTATTATTTTTATTCTAGGACGTAGTATACTTTTAGAAATACGACGAGAATTCATAAATATGAAATAAATGAAAAATTAGACACGACATTATGTATTGCATGCATGCTAGTATTTTTACCATAAAGAGCTAGCGCAATAGGCATACTCGGCAGTAGTAGCACTTGAAATTATAGGTGTAGTCAGAAGAAAGTCCAAATGTAAGCCATCTACGGTGCGCGAGATCTCAGTTCGGGGCGAACTACTAGTTATAATTACTAATAGGCTAGTTGTCTATGATATCTAAGCCTACAGATTTGAAGATGTACTGGGGATACGGCCGTCAGAATGAAAATGTTGATTTTCTCTTACTGGATACAATAGTAGGTATTACCTAAACAACAGCATTTTTTAACCGACTTCAAATAAAGGAGGTCTCCAAATAAAGGTATGTTCACCGATTACTCGAAGACGCCTGAACCGATTTGGAATTTTTTTTTTTTGTTTGAAAGAGTTTTTTCCGATTGGTGCCTTAAAAATTTGGTGAGGATCGGGATCTTCGAAGTTATGAACAGAAATGCACCTCGAGAGTGCAGAAAATTGCTTAATTTAGCCAATCGTTTTACTTATTTAGACGACACTGTGAAATGTCCTCCAAAAATGATTGTTTGAATGGTATTCATTGAGACCACTACCCAAAAACCGAATTTTAAATGTTCGGTACAGTAAAATATTGGTATTAAAAAAAATTGGGCCAATACCATGAGATAATTGCCGTGGGCGGGTGACACGGATAACAGCATTTATTGAATTAAACATTCAGACAATGGGGCTGCATTTTATGGGACCAGTACACTTCTTCCAATGGATCTTGGCATTCGTGAAGTTAGCCGTTTCGAGGCGCAGTCCAACTTTTTCATACAACATTTTCTACTGACTAAAATTTAAGCTGACATTGGACGATGCTGAATTCAGAGTGCTAAGGCTAACTGCTTGTTCATTCAAAAATTAGCGATCCGTCTCTTTGGCCTAAGAATTGCGTATTGTGGATCCTACTTTTACTAAGCTAACTGTGACTAACTTCAGTCAGTTAGCATCGGTAAAAGTAGAATGCACAATACGCAATAGGCAATATGCGTCTGATTCAAAAGCGGGTTAAACGTATTTTTCTATGAACATTATGGCTTTAGAATTATGTGTGTGTAATTATTTTTTAATATTATTTCATTTTCGCTAAGAAATTAGTAATTAAAAAGTGCAAAAATATAGTGGGAATTTCATAAGACTTGAAACGCAACGCTATTTGTCACATGTGCTGTGACTAGGGCATAGGAACCGGGTTTACCCGGAACCGAAAGAACCGGGATTACCCGGTTCTTGGGGCTGCAACAAGAACCGGTTCTCAAAATATTAAGAACCGGGTTTTCGGTTCTTTCGGTTCTTTTAAAAAGTTCTCTTCGAAAGCGTGCCGAGTTCTTAGGTGTGTACAGGCAGCATAGTGTACCTTGTTTGTAATTAGTGATTGTTTAAAATATTAAAATTATAGCTGTGCTTATAAATTCCCTGTTTGATTTTTGATCCCATTGTTGAATTTTGTAAGATTTTACTTACAAAATTCTAATAAACTATCTCTCCCTCTCGTCGTTCCCTTATATCTGAGGATTGTGGTCAGCATCGGGTTTGTCTTCGGAACGAATGATCGGCCTCCACCCGTTTCTGTCTAGTGCGTCTCTTACAACCGTGTACTACTAGACTTTCATCGCCTCTGCGCACCACGTGGCCGAAGTATTAATGAGTGCGTTGGTGGCTTAAAGTAGACAATCGGGTTTTAATGCGAAGCTGGGATAGGATCGACACATTGGTGCGTTTATTGGTCCAGGGTATTCTTAGCAGTCGCCTCTAGCACCACATTTCGAATTTATCGATCTTTTGTCTTTCTCTGGCCAGAATGGTCCATGTTTCCACTCGATAGCTCCATACATAAATACAGGGAATACTAAATACTTATACCAATACCCGTAACAGTCTGATCTTAGTTTTGATATCTATTCCTCTGTTATTCCAGACGTTATTTAGGCGGGGTCATTGTATCCTTTGCCATTCCAATACACCTCTTTATCTCCGGGACACAGCTGTCATCCTTACAGTATTTGTGGCCCTAGCTAGGTAAATATAGTCAACGGTGTCGATGCTTGAGATGTTGCAGGTGGCATCTATTAGTTTTCTTCCCCGCACGATCCACTACCAAGTTTTTTGGATTTCGCCCTGTTGACTCAGACTAGACAAGTTCTAGACTTTGGAAGAATTCTTCCATATCTTCCACGGATGTTGCTAGGAGAACGGTATCGTCTGCGTACCGAAGGTTTCTACGGGAGTAGAATCACCTAGCTCTTAAGACGTTTACAAAGTGGTCATAGCGGTCCTACTAAATAAATTATATTTAAATTTTGAATTTTGATATCCTCTTTCCGCCTGTCGGGATTTCGGGAAACCTTTCCCTCAATTTTCAAGGGTCCTACGAAATATGTACTCTTCATATATAATGTTAAACAGAGCAGGAGATGGGATGCAACGCTGTCTCACTCCCTTCTTGGTTTGGAACATGCTAGAGCATTCGGTGCCCAACCTGATGTAAGAACGGTTTTCTGTATGTACTTTTGATTATACTGACGAGGTGTTCAGGAGCCCCCATCTCCAGTAGTATATTCTACAATTTCTCCAATTGCATACAAGCTTTGGTATCCGTACCCATATTATAAAATTGTGAAAGTGTGTTTAATAGTTTGTTTATTTGTCCTGCTTTCACGTCAAAACAGAGCAACGGATTGACGTGATTTTTGGTGTGGAGATAGTTGGAGGGCTGGAAAATAACATAGGCTACTTTATATCCTAGTATCACGCAAGCTAAACCGCGGGCAGCAGCTAGTAATCAATAAAGCATAGGATTACTAGGCTGTTGAATTCTCTACTCTTCTCTATTATTTGGCAAACTTTGATTCCTGCGAACCCTTGTCTTTAACAAACCTGCCCATTCTTCAGGTATTTACTAAGCTAAAAAGTAGCTAAGACGTCTTTTTAATACACGTAGAGTAGGAGGATCTTACTTGCTTGCGTTATTAAAGCGATAGTCCGGTAATTTTCACATTCTTTGCCTTTTTTGTGCAAAAGGACAAACACCGATTCGATTCGAATAAAAATTATCACAAGAACCGAAAGAACCGAAAGAACCGGGTACCCGGTTCTGAGTTGAAACTGGAATCGAAAAAACCGGTTCTTAAATAATGCCCGGTTCTCGATGCCCTAGCTGTGACGTCACACTCCTTCAAACTCGACAGAAAGTTTTTTTTTTCTACCTACAAGCGCGTGTAATTGCTGTGACTTGTGACGTCACGTCCGTTTCAAGTGCATGAAAATGTTGGTAAATTTAAAAAAATATTTTTGTTATAAAATTTTAGTTTTTCGGCGCTGGAATTTTTGTTACGGTTATTTGACGATATAACCTATCGTATAAAATCATAAAAAAAAATTGTGGGAGTTCCCTATTCTTAGGCTAAAGAACGTAGTATTATTATCTATTGAATAGATAATAATACTTATACTTAGACATAATAGATTCTATTCTATGGCTAAAGAGCGAGACAGACCGCTAATTTATGAATGAACAAGCAGTTAGCCTTAGCACACTGAATTTAGCATCATCTAATGTCAGCTGAAATTGCCCTATTTGTCACGGACAGCTAGCTTAGCTCGGTCAACTAGCCTAATTTTACTTTTCAGCCATGTGTGCACTGCCATTTCTGTCAGCAAAAAATAAATTATGCAAGATTCCTCGATTGCAAATGAATTTTCTATGAACGCATAAAATCTCAGGCATGCAACGAAATATAAACTCAACTTCAACGAGATAGAAATTACTTTCGCTTGGTCCATGGTTCGAAGAAACGACACAGATTCATACATGATTTATAACTGTTACTGTGCGTAAAACATTTCATACCTATTTCGCATAAACTTTAATTTATGAAACTTTTGATTCTATGAAACATGGAATTCTGTTAGAAATCACAAAACTGTAATAGATACTGTATTACTGACTTATGACGTCACAAATCATTAGCACTTATTTACCAAGCCTATAATGAACAACTTCGTTATTTTTTGACATTTTATATTGTTTGAAAGGGCATTTCCGATTGGTGCCACAAAAATTTGGTGAGGATCTGTCTAGGATTTTCGGAGTTATGAACAGAAATGCACCTCGAGAGTGCAGAAAATTGCTCAGCTTACAACATTGAAGTCAGTTTTTTTAATTTAGCCACTTGTATAATTTTAATAAGTGATTCACAAAAAGGTCGGGGGCCATTTTAGCGCCATAAGACAAGGGAGAGATGATTGTTTCCCAATTGTTTTTACCGTTCATAAATTCCCATAAAACAACAGTCAGTTGACGCCCCTAAGAAATTAATCAGCTCTTACAATAAGTGTTTTTGCATGCCGCTTTCACTTATACATTAATCACTGAATTTTACGCTTTAATAAATTACCTACATGTTTTTTTATCTAATATGTATTTTATTACTTAATTCTTTCTTTAACTTTATAAGCCTTTAACTTTATAAAAAGGTCGCCATTGCAGAATTGCAAAAGGAATTGAACTATTATGCTATTCCATCTCTTTTCATTGACTGAGAGTGGAAAGTGACGGCATTATAGTTAATTTCATTTTGTGATTCTGCTTTAGCGACCTTTTTAAGCCCGCAGATATATATTTATTAGATAACCGACTTCGAAAAAAGGAGGAGGTTCTCAATTCGTTGTATGTTTGCCGATTACTCGAAGACGCCTGGACCGATTTAGATTTTTTTTTGTTTGAAAGGGCATACTATCCGATTGGTGCCACAAAAATTTGGTGAGGATCTGTCGAGGCTCTTCGGAGTTATGAACAGAAATGCACCTCGAGAGTGCAGAATTGCTCAGCTTATAACATTGAAGTAGGTTTTTTTTTTTTATTGATGATTCTTGTTTATTACTTCGCTACTTTATAATTTCTCGGGCTACCCGGCGAATGCACCTTAGGATAAGAGGATTTCGTACTGTACTTTAATGTTATAGCGATAAGGTCTATTTTCGCTTAACAAATAGAACAGTCAAGATTATCAAATTCCAACCCTATTGTGTCCACTTTCTCTCACATTTAAGCTCATTTCAAACCGACCTAAATATACAGGTTTTATTAATGCTATTATTTAAATTGAACTCTTTTCGATGGTATTAAGGACGATATTCAATTAGTTTCGCGACAGCTACATGAGTCTGTAAGATAAACATTATTATCGTTGATTGACAGAAATGAGCGGTTTTTTATGATACGTCTGTATTGGCATTATTCCCAAGAAATACAGATCCCGGCTGTTAATATGACACAATATGAACCAGTTATTGTCACTGACAAGTAGGGCTACTTCGACTCACACGTAAAGTCACTAACTCGGATTACTTCCTACAAAAAATGATTTTTTACGATGAATACTTTGAAATTGTAGAAGATGGTTGAAAAAAGTGATAGACATTTCTATGCATTCTATAACTATAATATTGTTCGTAAAAAATCAATTTGTAGGAAAGAAATCCGAGTTAGCGACTTTACGTGTGAGTCAAAATAGCCCTGCTGATATAGATATCGCTAAATCAATCCAACCCCAGCGAGATAGATCAAACACTAGTTAATAACTATGTACCTACTAATTTAGAAAAGTCTGATGATGCTAATTCTGTCTTGCCAAGGCAATAGCCGTTAACTGTAGTATTTTGGAGTACCTAAGTAGGATTTTGGAGCAAAATCATAAGAAAAAATAAATGTAGGTACCTACTTACCTACTTATCAACATTTTTGTTTTAATATTAGTGAACATTTGTTTGATTTTTCATCGTCGTGATCGGGTTCAGTTCGAATTCAGAGCAAGTCAGTTTTAAGAATGAACTGGCTAAATTAAAAATAAAAAAAACCGACTTCAATGTTTTTTAAACTTCAATACTCAGCAATTTTCTGCACTCTCGAGGTGCATTTCTGTTCATAACTCCGAACATCCTCGACAGATCCTCACCAAATTTTTGTGGCACCAATCGGAATTGTTTTTCAAACAAAACAAAAGAATTTTCCAAATCTGTTCAGGCGACTTCGAGTGATCGGTGAACAATGAGCATCCCTAAATAAAAAAAAGATTCCGACGAATTGAGAACCTCCTTTTTTTGGAGTCGGTTAAAAATCATACACTCACATAGTTCAGTGCTCATACTGAAGAGATAATTAACCCAGAGCAAAACAGAAGCATTGGCGCAACAAGCAATTCTTCTATGTACCTACCTAGGAAGTATATCTTACATTCCATCACATATAGATTGATCATCTTTCCGTGAAATTGCGGATCGATCAATTAGAAACCTTTAATAATAGCGTTGCCACCATTTTATAAGGTCTACTGTCTACCAAAGCATACTCAGTCGTCCACTAAGGCAGTGTTGCGCAAACTTTTTGTGTTCAAGGTATCGGAAATATCTAAGATATCGGAAAATTTTGGAGTACCTACTTACATAAATGAAAAAATCTTTTTTTTTTTTATGCGAAACATGAGCTTGTTTACTTGAGCATATGCGGTTCAAATTTGGAGTGGCTTAACTGAGATAGGCAACCTTATTTTTCCGAGGCACACCAACTAATGCACTGCTTTAGTGGACACATCACTTTGATTAAGTTGTAAGGAAAAATTGCCTTCGTGGCATTTTGAGATAAATACCGAGTGAATCCGGGTCATTTGCACATCGCTACTGTTATTAAAATGTACAGAAATTTGCATTTAATTGCTGGGTTATGGCATTTTGGTGAAAGCAGATAATACCTTGATAAAGAGTGTGGATTGAAATATTGCATACCTATTCTATGCTTATCGCCAAATTACGCTGCGTTTACATGCGTCCGAGCATACATACATTCAAGTCTGTTTGCTCGTGACGATTTCTAAGGCGCAAACGCATGCTGGCCCAGGCTCGCCGAGTGAACGCGTTGCCTCTCTCTCGCTGTCGCCTTGCATCGATTAGCCTTCTCGCTCGCGCTCGCCTAGGCTGGCCCAACGTGTGTTTGAGCCCTATAGGCTCTCACACACACAAACAACGCTCACACACGCTGGGCCAGCCTAAGCCAGTGCGCGCGAAGGCGAGTCGATGCAAGGCGATTGCTACCGTCCACACGCTTTACTTGGCGAGTCTAGATGCAAAACCAATGTAGGTATATAAGTTGGCGCTCGTATTCACTCGGCCAGCTAGGCGAGCGGGAAGGCGAGGCCAGTGGTGCTGTGCACACGTTGGCACTGGCGTTCACTCGGCAAGCCTGGGCCAGCGTGTTTGCGCTTTAAGCTACTGAAAGCTTTTAGCCTGGCCGCATACGAGCCAAAAATCGCCGCTACCGACCTTTTTCCTGTGCACACGTGTAGCCGGTGGCGGTCACAAAAGTCGCTGTCGCTGGCGTTTTGTGGCTGTGTGGTCGGTGGCCCGTTTGCGCCGAGCTTACACGTGTGCGGCGCCTCTACAAAAAATGTATGAAAACTACAGGAAATAGGTCGGTAGTGGCGTTTTGTGGCTCGCATGCGGCCAGGTTTATGGTATACACAATACAACCAAAATTTAACGTGCCCTGCGAAACACGGAAGCGCACGGTAGGTATATTTTTCGAAACGAAAAATCGATTGATGCACGCCAGGATTCGAACCCACGACCTTCGAATTGAAAGTCGAGGTAGGTAGGGAGGGACTAATAGTACCGTAGGTACAGGTACCTACTATGCCCCTCGGCCAACACGGCTCCATACCTACAAAGCCACAATTTAAATAGATATTCTAGGTACTACCTACCTACCCAATTTGTTTTCAAGAACTTTTTGACGAAGGAGTGAAGGTAGGTAAGGTACCTACTTGTAAGGTACTTACACTAATGCCTAGATCCACTATGAGTACCTGAGAACACAATGGATCTAGGCATTCGTGAAGTTAGCCGTTTCGGTGCGCAGTAGAAATTTTATCTAACTTCACGAATGCCTAGATCCAATGTGAGAAATGTAGGTACTAGGTCTAATATCCGCCAAAATAGTAGTTATACCTAGGTACCTAGTCTAGTAGCACAAGTAAGGTAGCTACCTATTGCGCAAAACTTCATGTAAATCTTGCGACTCAGGCGAGAAAGTTAACTAAAACTTTCGTACAACCTTGTTTCTCTGGTATACGTATAGCGTTAGATAACCAAAAGTTTAGATAGCTATCATCTATCGTATATTACTTTTATACTATCAAGTACCTACCTACTTACTCTAGGGGCTAGAACAACCAAGAAGTTAGGATAGGCAACTTTTTATCCCATGTTGGAACGGCCACGGCTAAGATACAGTTAATAATCTACACAATTGGTACTTACGTGGATAACAAGGCTTCAGAGCTTCAAAGGATAGCTAGTTATGGACACTGCACACAAGTCTCGTCCACTTATATTCACAGAACTGTTTTTATTTACGAATTTATGTTGTTTTCACAAAGTTCAAAGCTGCAGAGAGAAGAGTACACACGCCCATACAACACGGCGCGACGCGGCGGACTGAGGAGCGAAGCGAATGAATGAATGAATCGAATCGAATGAACCGACCGACCGACGACGGCGGGAACGAAACTGAACGAATCGGTCCGGTCTTGCTCTCGGCCCTAGGGATGTACGATATTTCGGATTGTATTGATATTTCGTATCGCAATAATATCGTAATGCATATCAAAACAATTTGATACGATACTTTCGATCCGATACACCTTGCATGTGTTGTATCGATACGCCGTATCGTATGCCATTGTATCGATAGAAATATCGAGTGTATTGTATGCCATTGTATCGATACACGAACATATCGTATCGTATCGAACATCCCTACTCGGCCCGCGGGATTATAGTTGTGGAGATAGAGTTAGAAATCTTTCCTCAACTCAAGGAAATAAGTTGCATAGAGGTAGGTAGGTACTTTGAAAATAAAATATTTTCGAAACTGTATGGTGTATTGGTATCGGCATTTAGGTACCTACCTATGTACCTAGGTAATATTATTAGGTGTTATTAATGAAGGTACCTAGGTACCTTACCTACCTACTTAATTAAGTTTAGGTAGGTACCTAACGATTAAGTATAAATAAGTAGGTACAGTAGGTAGGTAGGTTAAACACAAGTTATTTATTTAGGTTAGTACCTACCCTACTAGGTTAATTCCTACTACGTCAAGTTTAAATATTAAGTAGGTATAAAAGAGGATAGGTAGGCAGGTACCTATGTAAAATAGATAGGCACAGATCTGTGCCTATTGAAAATTACTAATTACTTAGTTAGGTACCCTACCTAGTACCTTACCTACCACCTTACCTACCGACCGCGACCCTACCGTAAGTAGCTCAACTAGATACTTACCTACCTAGGTAGGTAAACCGTCAATCTAGGCTTTATTGAATTTCATCAATGTCCATTCCATTCTAAAGGTAGGTAGGTAGGTACAAGGTAATCGACAAATCTAGGATTAGTTTTACATAAGACCTACCTAAGTGTTCTAGAATCATAGGCCTACACTGTGCAGGTATATGTGGTACAATACAAATCACTACTGGTCTGCCCCACCGTAGCACCGACGATACCCCCCCGTGGTACGGTGGGCAATTATTTTACCCCACGATACCACCATAGCGCAAGGAGTAGGTATCTTTATTTGGCCCTAAATTGATAAATTTTAGAGACGACTTGTTGGTTAGGTTAGGTTAGTTTGCATTGCCCTGGTTTCTCTCACTGTGTAGCTGTAGGTATTGGTTGCGAAGGAACAGGAGTAGAATCACTTAGTTTTAGGGATTATTCTGTTATCCCCAGCGATATTTTAAAAATGATTTTTGCATTTGGCCATAGAATAGATAAGAACAAGAACGGGATAAAATACCTAGCTCGTTATACCGGCCCTTTTATAATAGGGGAGGCCAATAAGCCCAACGCTAGGCTAAAAAATACCCGCTGAGTAAGCGTGATTTGTAGGTGGACATGTTCATTAAGCTGCTAGGGTGCATTGCATACCTTCCATCAGCTTGGATTTAATTTGAAACTGCATTCGACATGGCGCCACAAAGCTCCCGCCCACACATGTCATCTTGACAGCTGACAGCTGACAGTGACAGCCAAGGTCACTCGGCTCATTTCCTGTGTCTTTGTTTGTTAGATGTTTTGCGAAAATACATGTCATGTTTTTATTGATGAGTGTTTTAATGATTATTATGACAAACCGACCAAATCATGATTATTTCGAAAGTTTGTACCAACTGCACAATGCTTAGTTCATCGACATAGCATTTAGAAATAGGTAGGGTAGGTAGGTACATAACTACCATGAGTGAGACCTAATAAACACCCTAATTTTAGGTGGAAATTTATGTGTTAGATGAATTTTGACGAGCCTTTGACTACAATGCCTTAGCATCTGAAGGAATGCTTTCCGCTCCGGAGATAGATACAGCACAGTCAAAGTAGGTAGGTAGGTACGCTTATGAGATTCAGCACAGACATGATTCTGTTTTTTTTTTTCAGTGTTCTGGCAGAAAGCTAGGCCGCGACCCTCTCTTCCGGTGACCATGACCACGCGGAGATAGGGCAGGGAATGGATTAAGTACCTAGGTATAGGTAGGAGGTAAGGTACCCACCCACCTACACTATGGATATTAATATCCATGCAGTAAGTAGGTATTATTAGGTACTTATGTACCTACCTATTATGTTCTGTTCTGTGGCACTAGTTCTCAATTCTTTATGGCCATCGTACATGACGGTTTGGAAGAACCTAAATAGTTCGCATAGTAACTCCACAACTTTGTAGAGATCGTTGCGAACCGACAAACATAACGTTTATTTGAATTTATTACCTACGACATTTGAATTACTAGCACTAGACCGTAATCCATTGGTTCTGAACCGGGGGGTAATTACCCCTGGGAGGGTAAAAATTTTATCCTCCGGGGTAATTCATTATTACTTGGGGGGGGGGGGGGTTAGTACCACTATAGGTAGGAACCACTGCGGTAATCGTACTGCAGGGCAATTTTACTAGATGACAACATCAATCATTCCGCTGCGGTTTGTTTCGGCTATTTGGTGAATAGTAGAATGGCTTTTCAATTATTTGATCTGCCAAAGTCCAAACCTTAGGCCTGGTCCATAGCTAAAATCTCACCACAACTGAGTCGTTTGTCATTAGTACCTATACTTAATAGAAAACAGTCGAAAATCTAAGGTTTAGTTAAGGTTTTGCTTGTTGTTCATAAAAAGCCACCTTGGTCTAGAACTGGCCACACAGACAACCGTCAGAAGAAAAGCCCCCATAAACCGAAACAGTAAAACCTCAACCTAAACGCCCATTGATCCTATTACACGAATAAGGTCAATTACCATCACAAGCAAGGTAATAAGGAATTAGAATAGTCTGGCTATCTTGTTCAATTATTGTCGGGCTTATAAATTGCAGAATTTACGATGCCGAGCTAATTCTTGTGGGGTATTGCTAACGTGACCATTTATTTTTTGTGTCAAAGCGGGACTCTTACTGAATTTTGTAGGTACAGCGTGGGGGGGGGGGGGGGGGGAAGAAAGTCACTGTCCACTATAAATAAAAAAAACTGATCTTCATTTTTATTTTCGCTACAAAAATTTTTTTACCGGGCTATTTCATTTTTTTTAATAATGCCTGTTTCATCAACAGCCTCAAAGCGGGACAGTCCCGCCCAAAGCGGGACGTATGGTCACGTTGCCTATTGGACACTTGGAATGTGATGCCTACATAACGTCATTTGTTAGTAGTAGCTAGTATAGTATTATATTATCTGTGGTAGTAGTTAGTATTATTATTATCTGTGGTAGTAGTGAATTGAATACCTTGGATGTAGTTACTGGTTGTAATTGGATGCAATCAGTATATCGGCGACATTAGGGTAATCGCAGGAAGTCGTTTCATGAAATCAGCTCAAGTCAGTTTGTCGTGGTCAAGACAACCAGGTTTTGCTTCTGAACTCAGATCTTACGGCTAATCAGATGATAATTTACACAAAATAATAATCTCGTAATGGTGGGTACACACGTACGTACACACTGCGTCACCAATTGGTAACCCTTTATAGTGTAAATGGAAAGTTGCCGTATGCAGGCTACACTAACGAAATTGTTTGCCTGAACGACTCAAATAAATAAAATCTTACAAAAACTTATTTGCTTGCTAGGATTCGAACCACCGATGCCCCAATTGAACGTGAGCGAGTCCACGCTTTTCCGACTGAGCTACCGCACCAGTTGTCAACAGCGCTGAATTTATAAGTTACATTATTCGTTTACAAAATAATAGTAGGTAACTCTTTACACGACTACCATCAACTAATAAAATTGTATTGAAGGTAGTTGTGCACTAAATTCTATTGAACAATAAAATTAACTGACTGGTTTTGTTACTTGTTTTATTTTCGGTGCGTGTAGCATAGCAATGGTGCATTTTATCAATTTTGAAAGGACAAAGATAGTTGTTCTTTACGAACAAAATATAAGCATAAAAGAGATTGCTTGGCATCATGGAATAATGGTAAGTCGTAAATATTAGAAGAATCTTTGTGAATAAATAATTGCCTGAGTATAAATGTATAACACTTATTTTACTTTTCGTAGGTCAAATCGGTGCAGTTCTATCGACTGGTGATATGAATCATATAAAGCCACACAAATCAGGCCGAAAGAACTAAGAAGTCTAAACAGATCTATGTGAACGCCACAAACATTATTATTAATACCAGCAAGTTGCAGAATAACGTTAGGTAAGTGGTATGATAATTGATAAGTATTACAGAGGTTGTTTTTTTATCTTATAATTATAACCTATGCCATTATGTAATAATGTTCTTATTTTCAGGTTATTGGGGATGGAAAGATGTCATAATATTGGCCCAGCGAGTTGCTTATCGAGAAGGAATACCTAGTGTATTTAGTTCATGATAACTGCGCTTCATCGTTCGCGAGCTGTTACTAACTTTTATAAAATTGAAAGATAACTGATATTGTTTTAAATTGTAAGTAGATAATATTACTTAGTCTGATCTGATTTGCGAGAGATCTAAATTGTTTATTTTTCACTGGATTTTATACGATAAGTATAAACTGTTCCAATGATAACATGACATGTTTGTTCACTCGTTAATTTTATTGGATTAAGTATTAGGTTTGTGTTTAAATAAATTTACTAAGACCCTACTAAAAGTTGTTTCATCTAACTATAACTTTACTAGGTAACTTACTACATACTCACAACGTAGTTCGTTGTGAAAGCAAAAATAAAAATAAAATAAACAAAAAATACATAGTCGTGACAGGATTTGAAACCAAGCCCGGACCCACGTAGGAGCATTTGAATCGGGGGTCGCTACCGCTACACCAATCGGCCGCATAGCAGAGTGCGTGAAATTACTTAACCATACGTAAGTAAGAATAAGAAAGTAAGAATGACAAATCTAATAAAAAAGGTAAATGTTTTACAAAAAGTTGAGATCAACGGGTTGCGAACTGACGTCTTAGCAGGGGAGGTACTTAATGGTGACGCTTTGTGTACCTACATGCTCGATAAAACTTGCTCGTACGAACGTCTGTACCATGCAAGTCTCAGGACGAATGCTCAAAGCCAACCAAAATGTAGGTATTGGATTTTTTAACAGCTTTGTTCGATGAGACTTGCTTGATGAGCATGAGCGTACGTAATGTAGGTACGTATGTAATGTACGTATGTACCCACCATTATGGTAGGTACATGTCATGGAGCATTACCAGCACCCAGCTGTCGGATTTTTGGAGAATCTTTGTTAAAATTGACGGCAACCATACTGACAACCGCTGGGGTTAACGAGTTCTCGAGTGGAGACCACGTCTCGGCAAACGTAGTGTTTCTACGTTTGCCGAGATTCTCCAAAAATCCGACAGCTGGGTGAAGCGCGCTCGGGTGCTCGGCGCTCGTCATCGAGCTGCTCAGATAGTTGCACTGACATGCCGAACATTCGACTTGAAACGTGCTCACAACGAGCAAATGCTCCAGTTGGACGCCCTCCTGCCAGGTGGAGCGACGATCTGCGAAAGGCTGCCGGCACAAGTTGGATGCGTCAAGCTGAAGACAGGGCGAGATGGCGCTCATTAGGGGAGGCCTATGTCCAGCAGTGGACTGCTATAGGCTGATGATGATGATATATTGGTGATATTTGCCACAAATGTAGTTTTGTGGCCAAGAGGGATGAAACGATACGAGCATCCCTATTCCCTATTATATTTGTATAGGCCACAAAACCAAAGTGGCCAACATCACAAATGTCTGGTGCCGGTATTACAAGTCGCTAGCGCAAGCACCGTCCGACATTTTGACTAAAACTGCTGGGGATGGAGCACAGTCAAGCATTCTTGTTTAGCAGAAATGGCTACGCTTATTGCTCTCGTCAGTGCTGGACAATCAGTATCCTTATTTCATTGTATTAAAGATTACTCGCCTATCAGCGCTGACGGTACGCGTGACAGTAAAACCAGTGGTCCCACATACCTGTCCGCGCCGAACTTAGAATACTTTATATGACATCGTAATGAAACCTCGCACACCTATCCGTGCCGAATCGTCCGATTTGACCGAATCTGGCAGTTCTTCGAGAATTCGGCGCGTCGGCCGGCGCGGATTAGGTGTGCGATATAGTGCCTCTGGAATATTTAGCTTTATGATTGACAAGGCCAATAAATATCAACCTACAGATGTTGCAGTGGATAACTGGACTGGACACACAGATCTAAGTGCCTTCGGTCTAATTTCTTGAATAATTCATCAAATCGAGTTGATAGAGCATAAAGGGCCGGTTTTGATACAAATATTCGACCTCAACTTAAATCTGCAGTAATTGCCCACTTACATAACGTTAATCCCCCAGTTACATAATAAAACACAAGGTTAACGACTCTCCCAAGTCCTACTTAACTTTATTGCAACCGAGTCTGCTTATTTTACTTCAATACAGCTTTGTAGGACTATAGCTGACGATGATGATGACGGAAACCGAAGCCGAATTCCGAGACGTTGCTTTTGCGTAGAGATTTCGTCGAGTGTCCGGGGTGCATGCAACACGCATTTATAAATCAGCGAAATGATTTAATGAAACTCCTAGTAACGCGAGAGTTCGATTAGCTACCAACATAACTACTTACCTACTCGAATACCCAGTCACGGACAATGATAGGTAGATACAGTAACCTACCTAAATACCTAGTTACTTATTGTACCTACCTACCTAAACCTATTTTTCGAGTTGGAGATTTTGGAGAGAGCAATAAAATACAGAAATTAAAACCAACATAAACTAAAAGGTTATCTGGAAATTGGAAGACATCGCTTTCAGCGATAAGGTCGCCCATTGTTACACGGCTTATTTTATTTTTGTATATTTATGGTAGGTATAGGTACCTAATACCTACTTATTCTATTCTATTAATTTCTGTATTTATGTTAACTGTCATGAATTAAGATTTCGATAGGAAATGGCAACTGAGTTTCCCGTTGATTATGATAGGCAGCGCGCACAATGGCCCAGGATTAGGGCGTGCCCTCACCGAGCGGTTGCACAACGCGCACGCGCCCTTATTGTAATTTGCAAAATGTCAGGGTTGCCGCAATAAAGGAATAAATAAGTATTATGTAAAAACTTATTTTTACCCCCTTGGGAACCCAATATCTTTACAAACCCTTTATCGATTAAGCTCATTATGTTCCCCAGAAAATTTCCACAAATTTACCAAATTTCATGCGGATAGGATCAACGATTCGATAGTAATGCGCGAACAAGAATTCGTGAAACATACAAACTTACAAACTGTTACAAAACCACAAGCACATACAAAGCAAAATCTCCCAAGTTGTCACTAACATCTTCGCTCGCTTCGGTCTCTCGATCGTAGTAGAAGCCAAAAAATGTCGGTTTTAAAATCTAAACTTGAACAACCTTTTACTTTAAGCTCATACTAACACAATGGACTTTATGTTGTCTGTAATGTTAAAAATATACCTAATAAACTAGTAGTTCGCCCCGAACTGAGATCTCGCGCACCGTAGATGGCTTACATTTGGACTTTCTTCTGACTACCCCTATAATTTCAAGTGCTACTACTGCCGAGTATGCCTATTGCGCTAGCTCTTCATGGTAAAAAATACTAGCATGCATGCAATACATAATGTCGTGTCTAATTTTTTATTTATTTCATATTTATGAATTCTCGTCGTAGGTATTTCTAAAGTATACGTCCTAGAATGAAAATAATAACTATTTTGGAATGTACAAATTAAAACCTTTCATTTGACACCCCACTCAAAATATTTGTTTATTTAACTTTTTTTACCCCAATTATTTTCATTCTTTATCAAAAAATTTTTTATCATGAAAATAAATCAAGTAGCATCTAAAATCATTGCAAACCAAACCGCAACGATGCCACTCTCTTTTTAAGACCGACCAGTCAATGAGCTACGAAGACATCGAAACTCTATGAAACGGGAGCTCTTGCAGCTCTGGTTTCGTAGTTTTTGTTCTTTGATCGTATTTCAAAAACTATACATCCTAGATTAAAAATAAAAACCATTTTGGAATGTACAAAATAAGTCATTTCGTATGACACCCCACTCAATATATTTGGGTAACTTTGAAAAAAATTTACCCCCTTGGGAACCCCATATCTTTACAACCCCTTCATCGATTACGCTCATACGCTCCACAGCAAATTTCCATAGCACTACCTATTGACCTATCAAGTTTCATACAGATTGGATTAGCGGTTCGATAGTTATGCGAGAACATAAAAATGAAACATACTAACATACAAACATACAAACATACAAACATACAAAGCAAAATCGCCTAACTTGCCACTAAGATCTTCGCTCGCTTCGCTCGCTCGATCGATAAAATCGAAAAAGTAAGACTGCGGCTTCCAGGCAGATTGTAAAATTCGACACCATTGATTGAATTTACAGAAGTTGTTTATTATTGAGTGTTGAATCGGAATTAAATCAGCGGGCTTGACAACCCTGAAAAGCACCTAAGGGGCGTTACTAACTATCCACCGGGCTGCCAAGCTCTAACTGTGAATGATTTACCGTGTGTCCGAGGCTTTAGGCGCGTTAGATCGGGAATTAATCATTGTGCATTTATCAGTAGGTAAGGTAGGTACTACATTGTAGATTAAACCTTACAATAGCTGTTGATTTGCATCTTGAAGACCATTGGACTTAGGTATAGTCTATACGGGTCAATCTCCAGAATCAGCGGACCTGGTTGATCGCTATGGCGCCTCTTAAATATCGATATTATTGCTTTTCTGCCCTTTTAGGGGCCAATATGCTTGAAAATATGCTTACCACTAAAAAAAAAAAATGCTTATTTAGATACCTCCTTCTCGAAATAAAAATACAGAAAAGCAATAATATCGATATTTAAAAAGCACCATAGCAATCAACCAAACACGCTGATTCTGGAAATTGACCCATACCTACTTACTTACTCCATAAGGTCTTCAATCAAATATGAAAACGATGGCAACAGATATAAGAAACTTATTGAACTCTACAAAGTCTACACTACACCGTAAGTATAGATTTTGTAGAGCTGAATAAGCTGCTTAAAATCTGTTGCCAATGCCATCTTTTTTTCATTGATTTGATAGTGACCAGAGGGCTTAAAAAGGTCGCTGTAGCAGAATCACAATACCTAGGAATTGAAATATATGCCGTCTCTTTTCACTCTCGGTCAATGAAAAGAGACGGCATATAGTTCAATTCCTATTGTGATAACGCTATAGGGACCTGCAAAGACGATAATAGGTGGAATCAGTCAGATGTTTCACTCGAGTGACACGATGAAGATTCCCTGGATGAAGACAGTGGCGTAACTATACCGTCTGGGGCCCTTGGCAAAATCTCTTGATGGGGCCCTATCAGTATAAATCGTCACGAGCTCGCGGCCTCTTGGGCCGGGGCCCTCTTGGGTCGGAGGCCCGTGGCATTTGGCCAGCCCTGCCACCCTATAGTTAGGCCACTGGATGAAGAAATATTGTATGGGAGCCGACAGTTCCATCGATGATATTGTTACATGGCTTATTCCTATAGGTATTCAAATCTTACGAATGTTTTACGTCAGGTTAAAAAGATAAGGTTGTTTATTGCCAAGTTTTATAGACGTTTTAATTAAATAGGTAGGTACTATTGATTAACATTAAAATCTCAATTTATTCTCTATGGAGGTTTCATTAATTTTTTTTTTAATATCATTTTAATGATTGAATCGCCATGTTGCTTTTTACACTTTTACTATTGCAAGGTTTGTAAAAATTGCAATTTTCTTTTTGAAAGATCGGAAATGTTTGAGAATCATTCTCAGATAAGAAGTTGAAATTGCAAATAATTGCATTGAATATTAAAACTTTGTCGCAGCTACAAAAACTTTTTTAAATAGTTAAGTAAGTACTTTATGCAAGAATTAAAACGTTTTTACAGTATCCAGATTAATGAGCTATGATATTGAAATAGAAGGTGTAATTCACTTTGACAAGGATCTCTTGAGAAGAATCAATAACGCCATCGCACCTGAAGAACTTAAAACTATACATGACTCACCTTTTTCCCAACTCATGGCTGTAGAACCGATTGTACAAAGCAATATGAAACTAGATAATGCACTAGAACCTAAAATAGAAACCATAATACCTATTACAGACAAAATATATGAGATGGATATAGAACTAACGGAAGATCCAGGAATATTCAATTCAGGCAATATTGTAAATTTTCGTTTCAATTTAATTCACCAACTAACGACGAGTGGATTTCTTAGACTGAAAATGTTGGCATATTTTATACAGAACCATCTGAACCGTGAGTCTGATATTAATTAAGTTCTAAACAACGCTACTAATGATTACTTGAAAGCAGTCGATGAATATTACGTTTTTATTATCAAGAAACCGATTAAATATGACATCGATAAAGAATTGGTCATTCTAGATATGATAGAAACTTCAAATATGATACTATTCCAGGAAGCTAAGAAACTCCTAGATGCAATAATTCAGGTAACGAAACCTAATCAATTACAAACAGACATGACGATGTTGATGGAAAAGATTAAAAATACTGTCTTAGAAGAAAAACGGGAACAATTGAAATACGTGTGCAAAGAATTAGATGTCTGCCGATCATTTCCTGCTTACTGCGACCGTATAGCCGAAATGCTAAGTGAGCTGCTACAACTAACAGATAAAAACTTCAAAGATATCATTTTATCTTTAAACGAAACAATCACTCTAAAACGAGATTTCTTTAAAACGATAATGAGAGACAAAGTTTACAATAAACTGAGTAAAAAGCTGACTAATTCGATCAACAACATCAGCTTCATGAGAGTAGTTTTCTCGATAATACGATCAGTGATCACTCAGAGGTACAAAGTTTTTAGAAGCGATAGCCTGATGATACAAGTTAAAACCAAAGCTGTACGGATTCTGTTGGATCTTATTGATAATGCATTTGAAGTGAACGATAATGATGTCAACTATATAGACATAGAAAACACTATAAGTAGCTACAAGCAATGGGCACTAGGAGACAGAGATGATGTAGGGATGATTACAAAGAAGTTTGTTAATAACGCCGTTGAGATACTCAATTATAACTGGGATAAGGAAACGAAGGAAGAGGTTAAAGTATTGACTGATGTTATGTTTACAGGGGGGACCGAGAACGTAGGAGTTTATGATTATTTGTTCACGAAAGGGTCGAAATTGATCCGTGACAAAGCATAAATAAATGCAAAGGCTATTACTTTTTTGTATAAAAATAAGCATAATATCAAATAAATTGACTAGGCAAAACTTTGACCTTATTATTCACTTTGAGGTAGGTAAATTCAAAGATCATCCATAATGCCCGGGTTACACGAGGCTAGTTTTTCAAGCTAGGATAGCAAGCTAGTGTTAGTAAGCTAGCAAGCTAGTACTTCTAGCTTCGTGTACTAGCTTAGAAATGAAGCTAGTTGTGTCTACACGAAGCTAGTTGTACTAGCTTGCTAGCTTACTAACACTAGCTTGCTATCCTAGCTTGAAAAACTAGCCTCGTGTAACCCGGGCATAATATTATTCAACTGTCAAGTTGGCATTATCCTAAGTAATGAAAAGAGATGCCAAATGATTCAGTGACCATCTCATTTATAGGAAGCTTATGTTCAATATGAATATCTTCTTCTTCTCTTCTTCAGCATATATATTTGCCCACTGCGGGGCATATGCCTCTCCAATACTCTTCCACACTGCAATATGAATATACGGGTACCTATTGAATATTGTATTTAATTGACGACTAAGAAATAGCACCAATCACCGCGTTCCTACTAGGTTTCCTAATCTGCCTCTCTAGCCATATTACAAACGCTTCGTATAGATTCTCTATCACGTTGACTTGACACGTTTCGAAGCGAATTTCGGGTAAGGTCAGAAAATTAGATAGGGTTGTTTTATAAAAACGAAACCATGATTACGACATTCTATCAGCCATGCAAGATCCTTAGGAGATGTCTGAAGGGTTAGTAAGGGGGCCGCCCGAAAGCATATTTGGTACATTACATGCCTATAGGTACTTTGCAGAAGTCAGCAACCCATTAGTGTTACCATAACCCATAGGTTGCAAGCCTGTAGCCTCCTAATAAAAAGCTAACTAGTTTCCTCACGATTCAGATTCAGATCTATTGATGCACGTCTCGAATCAAACAATCTTCGTGTCAAAAGTCGAGGCATTATCCCACTTGGTCAACACGGCACTATTTCTTTTTACTGGATTTGTGTTTAATAAGTACCTAGATTGTTTTGCTAGCTGTGCCGGAATAGATAGCCACGTTCCGAATACCCGACGGAAGCCCCACAACGCTGTCCGAGGACTTGTGACGTCACTTGTAAGCCGCTGTTCACCTGAATTGGCAATATGCATCAATTTTTTTTATGGTTTTAAACGATAGGTTATATCGTCAAATAACCGTCATAAAAATTCCAGCGCCGAAATACTAAAATTTTATAACAAAAATAATTTTTGAAATTTACCAACATTTTCACGCATCTGAAACACGATTATTATTGTTGTCACAGATTACTGTTGTAGTAACAATTTGTGAACTTTGACGTGTGACGTCAAATTGATACTAAGTACAACAGTAATCTGTGACAACAATAAGTTCGAGTATAGGAATTGTGAAAATTAAAAAAAAAACTTATCTATGGATCGTCATATCTGACTCGTCCTTGACTTTTCTTATGAACTCGTGTCGTCACATCCTTTCACATCCTTTTCAAGTATTTTGAAATTCCTACTATTTTTTGCAATTTTTAAAATTTATTTTCTAATCGAAAATGGTTTAATATTAAAAAATAATTACACACACATACCTCTAAAGCAACAATGTTCATAATAAAATACATTTAACCCGCTTTTGAATCAGACGCATATTGCCTATTATTCTGCTACAAAGTTGTCTAAATAAATTGTTTTCCTTTTTGCTACAGTGTAATGCAGAATGTCGTCTTAGTTTGCCTTGATACACTTCATCGTGTCGATGAGACAAATCTCACTATTAAGTTGCTTGCTCCCAATCTTAGCCACAGCTATAGCGTTTTCAGTGGCTGCACAGAGATCCCTCAAATTGCAGGTAGGGCACAGTGGGCAGACCAGCAAATGGGGCATGGACTGGGGACCAGTGCCACATTCACAACTCGATTTTGACTCCTTACTAAACCCCCACTTGCTCAAATTGAGCTTGCAGCGGATTGAGTCGTTGGTACCTCAGCAGGCTTAAAAAGACCGCTATAGCGGATTCACAATAGGAATTGATCTTTATGCCGTCTCTTTTCATAGACTGGAAGGTGGCAAGAACGGCATACATTGCAATTCCTACTGTGATTCTGCTAAAGCGGCCATTTGAGCTCCGCAGTTGTGTAGAAAGGAATCAAAAGTACCCACGGCACAACCAGTTGAGCATAGTAGCTGTGTCTTGGGTCCGGAAGGATCATGAGCCTTTCTTTCGATTTTATCACGGCTTTGAAAACCTTCAGAAGTTATTAGTCAACGTATGGTATTAGGCAGTTTATTTTGAATGCATCCTGAATGTCGTCCACCCACGCCGCGACCACTTCTGGTGAATCAGATGTCGCCTTGAGAAGCTTGAACCTGTTTCGCCTAATACCTTTATGGTCCTTACCTTAGGTATCCTTTCTTTCTGTGAATCATCTTTGTAATGTGTCATTTTCATTTAATACATTTTTATGCACAACGAACGTGTGTAGGTATTTTTGTACAGTATGCTAGCTAGAACAACTACAGCACGAGCTCTAAACGGTGAAGGAAAACATCATGAGGAAGCCCGCAGCTTAGTCAGCCCCAAACGTATTGACCATGTCTTTCCTGTGGATATGGCGGGTTAAGCTGAGAGGATGGTTTAGGTGCTGGGCAAGCCTACCTCATCTCAACAATGTCCTAGGCACTACAGTGTTCCTTTAAGTGTAGGTAAAGATTGCCTCCTGACACTATAAATCATCTAGTAAAAGGCTAGCTAGTAGGTTTTTGATTGTGTTCTGTGGTTTATCCAGTGTTGAAGTTGAGAGGCGTTCACTGTGATAAATGATGACGTCGTGATGATAACAAACTATTGAATCTCAACAAAAATTAATTTGCCAATTTCCTTTGATTGATCCTTTGATTGAATCTCCAAGGCACAGCAGACATTTTCTTCTGATCAAAGACATTCAGGGTCCCTTGCAGATGTCTATGAAGTAGTCAGAGGCACATTTAAATACAAACATGGCACATTTTTTGCAGATAACAGTTTATTTACATGCACATACGCACAAAGAAAATGGTATGAAAATAAAATCGACGTTCGAAAGATTGGTCAAACGGTAAATCCAAGGTAATTATATACAATCGAAATAACAAAAGCAGTACCAAGGCCAACTTATTCTGGTAAAATAAGTGAATGGCACGTGCCCAACCAATCCCACAATGGAGTTTATGTGGTAGGTACCTACCTACCAACGTATTTATCGGCTACCAATTTCTTTCACATCGGCGCCGGCGACAGGTTGCCTTGGGACGTAATAAATTGTGGGATTTAACTGGATGGTCTCAATGGGAATAAATCTTGCTGTGTGAATACAATGTAGGTAAAACATAACGGCTCCTCTCCATATACTGATCGATTGTATTCAGACTATTAAGCAAGGTTCACCACGTTCGCCAAATACGCCACGTTCATCGAACAGGCATCTGCACAATCGTCCATGATCATATTTTATTGAGCGGCAAGCGTTAAAAATGGATTTGTAGTTGATAGCTGCTGCTAGGTACCATTATTTTAATTTTAGACTAAAATGAATAATCATCATATTACCTAAACTTCACGATAGAATAAGTTTCTCTGCTTTGATGCGTGCCCATAAACCCGACAAATCGCTAATCGAAGCGTTGCTCGGCGTTGACATCGGCGTATTCAGACGATGATAGGCGTATACAGGCGAATAAGCCCTCTAAATAATCGTGAATGCTTGTCAACGTCTCATCGGCGTATGTGGAGAGAGAGGAGCCATAAAGCCTCTCCACAGTGTCAGTGTGTAGCGCCTTCTACAATAATACTAGCAAAACCCATCCATACCGAAAAAGAGAAAAGTAAGTTGACGATGTTTTTAATCTCTTTCAGTACTTACCTATCTAGGTAGATACCAACAATCAAACAAAAATATTAATCCATCATAAACTGATTAGTAATATCTATAAGAACATTTAAGAACTACCTAGTCACTGTGCTCTGTAGTGTGTGCAGTGTGCACCGAGTTAGGTATGTATGTACCTACCTACAAATGTACATAAATACTTACCTACTTAATATTTTGTAAGAATGCTTGACTAAACTACCTAATGCGTTTAACCTACAGGCTGTGCCTGAGACATTGTTTATCGAATTGAGATAGACTGATATCACTCTATCACTAAGCCATGACGGAGGCCTTTAGGCGGCCTAGAAACTCCGTCACCAGAGTTGGCCACTTACTCATACGAACTTACCTACCGGTCTACTCTATCGCTGAATAAAGAAAAATCACAGGCTCACCTACTCTCAGCCAGGCGCGGATCCACCCATATGGGCACGGTGGGCATGCCCACAACCCTAATTGAGTTTATTGAGGAACAATTATGTATATTATGTATATTATGTTTTCTATGTATATTATGTATGTATTTACAAAAAAAATGTATTTAAGTAGTATATTAGTCATGTGGTTCCCATAACACAAGCTCTGCTTAGCTTGGGGCTACATGATGCTGTGTGAAATGTCCAGCATTATTATTATTATTATTTTGTATGTCAATTTGAACATCTCGGGACTATAGAGTCCCGGACCTTTGACAGGCATGCATGGGGCCGAAGCCAACACACATAGGCCCTTTTGACAACTTTGATCTTTTGTGATGGATACACATTCCAGCGACTACCCTGTATGACACTATAAAAATGCTTTAAGGGCAGCCTCCGGTCTGTGCAGGACTATTGTAAATGATGGAAAACTACTACCGGGCTATGGGGGTGTGATGGTAATGGACTGGTTACTGGGAAAACTATGGATACTGTGGCACCCGCCGGAACAATGTTAACGAACATGTATAAAATGGCGGGTGGAGACTCGCCTACTCACAAATGGGCCTTATTATTATTATTATTACAATTGTTTTATTCCAAGAAACGAAAGCTTGAATTCGTTATTTAGATACCTACCTAAGCACATAAATATTTTTTTAGGAGCTTTTAATTAAATCTGTTAAGGGGCCTGCGACAGGCGAATTTCCATAAAAACGTAATACCGAAATCATTTAAAATTTAAGCATCTTTTTATCAGTTTATGTTGTTAGATTAAGAGAGTAGGTATTTATCTAGGTTCCTGTTACACTTTTGTTCCGAAAAACTTACCTAAAAAGAAATGTACCTACCTAAGCAAATTGAATTGAAATCTTTGTAGGTACACCAAAAATGGCATTTTTTCTTTTCATTTGTTCTATAGTAAGTTCTTTGGAACAAAAGTGTAACAGGAACCTAAATAAATACTGCCTTTAATAATAACTTAAAGTGATAAAAATATTCTCTAAATTATTTTGGTATAACGTTCCTAGGTAGGTACGTACGTACGTTCGCCGGTCCCTTAACTTTTCAACGAAACGATATCGTACTTCGGCTCGCACTTGGCCAAGTTTTGGGTGGCTGTGCAGTGTGCATGTGCACACAACTTTTTTTTTAGGTCTGGATCCGCGCCTGGTCTCAGCTCCTAACTATTAGATTTGTAATTTAATTAATCAATGATTGCCTCCAGCGGAGCTAAAAAGGTCGCTATTGCAGAATCTCATCAAAGGAACCGAACTATTGCCATCTCTTTTCACTCTCAGTTAATGAAAAGAGATGGCAATAGTTCAATTCCTTCACCGCGACTCTGCAATAGCGACCGTTTTAGCTCCGCTGACACTAAATAAATCATCTAGTAAAGATGTAGGTAAAGGCCTAAGTTTTTAATTTTACCTACCTAACTATCTTCTCAGCTTTATCGGCCATAATTTTATCAAGAGTGGCTAAAATATGTGGAGCTCAGCCGCGAATTTCTTATGTTTTCCTTCACCATTTACCTAATTCTCGCATTTATGTTGAGTAGATATGAATCAATTAGCCATGTAATTATTGTGTTGACCTAAATTGCTGTAAAATAAAAGATTACCTACTTATGATTATGATAGAACAAGCAAATTAATTTAGGTAGGTACCTATAGTGTAGAAAAGTACCTACTTACCTACCTATTTTTATTTTTTTTATGTCTATTTTACAATCCATCAATCATATTTATCAAAAAATATTAATTGTATAATTATCTATAGGTATCTCTATCTTGATACCTATTACTTCGAAATACATTTACTTATACTTATCCCTGAAATCAAATTTAAAATAGTTTTTTTACTTGGTTCCGTACAGCCAAGGTAACTACGCTTCTTATCTTCGCTTAGCCACTGAAGGCGCTAGTTGCATCGACGAAGGCTGCGAGATCGAATCCCACTAGTTCGTTTTGTTTTTTCCATTTTTTTTGTTCTTTTTTCGATTATTTTATTTTTAATTTTCACCTGAGCAGAGCTAAGTCGCCCAGATTTTATTAGAGGAAGCTGATGCGAGTTTGTTAATAAGTTTCTATAGTTTTCTTTAAAATCTATACGGAACGCTGAAAAAAAAACACAGATAAACTAGTGCATAATTATTATCACAAGACAGATTACAATCATAATTTAAATACTGAAAATTTGTTTTTCAACGATTAAATCCTTGGAAAAATGGCGGCTCTCTGGACGTTAGCTCTTGTGCTCTTTGCAGGTACGTTTCCAAAATCGAAGCGACGCGTGATCCGAAGTCTGGCACTTTTTTGGCTCAACGTATTAGCATTGCCATCCAGCGTGGTAATGCTGCCAGTGTCTTGGGCACGCTTCCGACTGGCAGTGGCTTGGATCAGTTAAGCTACCTATAGATCGTTTCCAATGATCCTTAGGTGGCTCAACTGGTTCTTTTTGTATTTTATAATGCTATGTAAATATGTAGTAGTTTAGTTTCTGTAAATAAATTATAATTTTCCAATACTTCTTATGCTGAAAGCAATACAAACAAACCATACGCTTGTATTCACTCGGCCAGCTAGGCGAGCAACACCGAGCGGTGGCAAAATGCTGCGTACACGTTGGCCTAGCGTTGGCTAATGTTTACCGGCGGTATCTATAGTGTGATTTATTTCGTGACAGGCACCGCCTGCTCAGCCAACCGCATCGTCGGAGGCTCGCCCACCACCATCGAGAACTACCCCGCCATCGTCCAGGTGGACCGCATGCTGCCTGGCTCTCCAGTCTGGAACCAAGCCTGTGCTGGTAACATCCTCAACGTATTCTACATCTTGTCTGCTGCACACTGCACTAGTGGATGGTAAGTTATTGTTTCTTTTCTACTAAAAATAAATCAGAGAGTGTGAGCATAGTAAAAAGTAAGTTGGTAAGTAAGTGGTTAATTCTGGTGACGGAGATTTTAGGCCGCCTAAAAGCCACCGTCATGGCTTAACGACGTACCTACCTAAGCATGGTATGTTCACAATATTGTTACATAACATACGTCACCAGAGTTGGCCACTTACTCATACGAACTTAGTTACGTAGGTACGTTATTATCATTCGCCAAGACCTATTGATAAATGATGAAGGTTCACGTTAACCCTAATGACTGTTTCGATTTCAGGACCTTTCAAGGTCCCCAATTCGGTCGTATCCGATCCGGCACCACTTACTTAGAATACGGCGGCGTCATCACATACCTGACCAGTGTGCTGATCCACCCCACCTGGGGCACGCTCGGCTATGATGGTGACCTCAGCCTTTTACGTCTCACCACCGCACTGCTGTATAACCCTTCCACGCAACCTGCTACCATCATCAGCCCCGGATATGAAGTTCCTGACAATTCACCTGTCGTGCACGCAGGATGGGGCGACATTCAGGTAAGGTTCTTAGAGATTTTTGTACTGACTCGTTCAAAGCGTGAGCTGTCGTGCATAAATATCTTTTAGGAACTATGTTACCAACTTAAAGGAATAAGTTAGGTAATGAAATTGGTGAAAATACATGCACTTTAACCAACAGACAATAGTGATTATAAATCTATTGATGGAATACATGAAGTTATGAGAGTGAGTGGGGCGAAATAATGTGTGTCAGAATAGTAGAATGTAGAATGTTTGATCTGTGCCAATGTATTTAAAAATACATTAATATGAAGAATAAAAGATAATCTTCTGTGAAACGCAGTGATTTGTAATGTTCACAAAAAACTTGGAAACTTAACCATCTTTCTAGGATTATCAGAATTTCTTACTATTGCCACAATATCATAGGTTACGAACTTACTTTTTAGTCAGGTGGACCTAAGTCTGAACGGCTTCTCGACGTCACCATCTACACCATCAATCACAGGCTCTGTAGGGAGCGCTATGATGAGAACACGGTACACGTCGTGACAGACAACATGATCTGTGCTGGTCTTCTCGACGACGGCGGCAAGGATGCCTGTCAGGTAAGACCTATGGATTACAAACTTAGGCCTTTACATCTTTACTACATGATTTATACAGTGTAATGGTGTCTTTACACACATTGAGATGGAGTAGGCTTGCCCAGCACCTAAACCTCTCAGCTTAACCGGCCATATTCACAGGAAGGACAGAGCTCGTGTTAATGCGCATATACATTTTTTGAAGCGAAAAATCCATTGATGCACGGCCAGGGTTCGAACCCACGACCTTCGGATCGAAAGACAAGGTACTATACCCCTTGGCCAACACCGCTTACATAATATCGTACTAAGTCACAGATTAGTAAACTAAGTACAAGCTTATTAAACATCTACCTACAGGTAAAGACTGCTGACTGCTAGTTTACCCACCTACCTTACTTAGATATTATCCTATTCTATTAAACGAGCAATATTTGTTTGTTTGATGTTTGTTTGTAATGACGTTCTCGATAACGGCTCTAACAATTTCGATGAAATTTGCAGTACGGGTGTTTACGGGGGCGAAAACTCGATCTAGCTAGGTCTCAAATCTGGGAAAAGCCGTTTTCTCGGCATTTTCACGCAAAAAATGCAATGTGGTTCGTAATTAAACCACTAGATGGCGTTCGTTGGTTTCCAACGAGCGGAGCTCGGTCGCCCTATTGGTGGGTGTAATAAGCGTTTAACCTATCTAGGTTAAACGCTTTGATACGCTGTCTTATCTAAAACAGGGCGAAACTTTGACAACGTATTTATCATTCCTCTTTAGGGAGACTCCGGCGGCCCTCTCTACTACCAAGACATTCTCGTCGGCGTCGTGTCCTTTGGCAGAGGCTGCGGCGATGCTTTCTTTCCAGGAGTCAGCACAAAGGTCTCTTCCTACACCGATTGGATCGTATCCAATGCTGTCTAAATGTTTTACCTGACTAGTATCTAACACTTCAAGTCACAATTCAAGAGTGAATAAGTGTCTTCTAGACTTTTGTGATCCATCGTCAGCCACATCGTCACTTACCATCAGGTGAGGTTGTGGCTAAACAAAGGTCTATCTAGATTAAAAAAAAAACACTTAAGTTACACCTTGTAAATAAAGCTGGGATTAATTCGCCCAATAATAAATGATGAAGCGATATTTTATTTTATTTTTTGATGCAGAGGCTGCGTTGGTTTGCCGACAGCGGTGACGTCAGTGATTAAGTGGCCGGCGACAGACGAATTACCTAAAATCATTTAAAATTTGAGCATATTTAAACAGCAACCTAAATAAATACTGTCCGAATGTAAATAATAACGTAAAGTGATAAGAATATGCTAAATTTTTTAATGATTTTGGTATTACGTTTGTACGGACATTCGTCTGTCGCCGGCCTCTTAATAGTGAAGTGTCTTTTCACACGTCCCGGTTTATCCCGGCTAGACGGCGCGGAAGTGTGTGAAAAGGCACTTTAAATCTAAAAGGTACTTATGGCCACACAAATAATCTAGGTAGGTACTTATATAATTTTTTATCGATATAGGTAATTAGGTAGAAACAGATAGCACATTGATAGTGGCATCTAGAACTCTAGATTAATACATAATCCAGCTGCGTAGTGCAGCACTAGATTAGGATAAGATATCGAATACCTACCTATACCTACTTAATTAATTTTTATAACTCTCAAATTTTTAAAATCTCAGAGTGACAGTCGGATTTGAAAATTCTTTCTGCATTTGATAGCTAAACACTTGAGGATGGTTATAGGCTACTTTTCATCATCATGATCATCACCGTATACCATCACTACGGGGGCAACGCCGCGAGGGCGCTGCTAGTATAGCTATACACACAAACTTCGCAGATTATCCTCAATTGTTACGTATTTCACATTGTCCTTTAATTTTTTGGACCGGTTGCTTGCTTTGTACAAACAAGTAGGTACCTACCTATCGAGAGGAACTGCAGAATTTCTTTGAAACACATTTTAAACAAAGACTTAATTTTTGGAAAAGACCAACAATGAGATCGTAAATAAATAAAGTTATAAAATCTGAAAGAAATTGTTTATTTAATTGAGTCTGATGTGATGACTGACGATCATAAAAAACCACAAAATGTTTTTAGAACACAGATTTTTCAAAAACCGATGACAGGCAGTCGTTAAAACAATCATCAAATAATATTTATGGGACATTAAAGTGTGTTTTTGTCTTCAATTCCTGAAAATCTGGGTAATTCGCATGTCGATCCCATGTGTTGCATAATTGGATTTTTGTACTTTTGTAGTACTAGCTGCTGCCCGCGGCTTCGCTCGCGTGGTACTCGGATAAAAAGTAGCCTATGTTACTCTCCAGCCCTCCAACTATCTCCACACAAAAAATCACGTCAATCCGTCGCTCTGTTTTGACGGGAAAGCAGGACAAATAAACAAACAAATAAACACACTTTCACATTTATAATATGGGTACGCATAAGAATTTTCGATTGACCGAGCGAGAGAAGCGAACGCAGCGTCTCTGCTTCAGCTTGGACAAAAATGCTTTAGTTTGTCCGCCGGATGTCTGTCTGTATGTTCTCCTCTACAGGTCGCAATTCTCAATAAATTCTCGTAAAATTTTGTGAGCAGGTTCGATAATTTTATAAAATTTTTCCTACAAAAAGGGGGCAAAAAGGGGGATACTGGATATCTCCGCCTTTTGACATCCGATTTCAATGGTTCTTTTTTTGTTTGAAAGGCTGTAACTTTAAGTTGGTCTCATAGAAATTTCGTGAAGATCTGATAAAGATCTTCAGCGTGATGAGCAGAGGAGCTCCTCAAATGCAGGAAAACAAAATCAAAGCTTAATTATATGATGCTTCTCTCTCCATGAAGCTCTTTCCAAGGCAGCCTTCTTGACTTCCTTATACTTACGACATGACAGCAACCTTCTCTTTCACTCGGCTCATGTAGCCTATCCTCGGTCTTCCTCTTCCTCTACTTCCTTCCACTTTTCCTTCAATGATGTTCTTAATGAAGCTGTTATGTCGTATAAGATTGCAAATCATCTTCTATTCTCGACAACTTGCAACAACGACCTTTCCTCCTCTACTCTTTGCAAAACCTCAATGTTGGTGAATCTTTCCGTCCAGCTGATCCTCTCCATTCTACGCCAACACCACATCTCAAAAGCTTCCTATAGGAGTTCAATAAAGTAAAATTATAAATTCCCTCACAGCTATCAAATTTCTTCGTAACGGCAGTGCCTCACGGTCGTGGGCGTCGCGTCCGTCGGTTCGATTCTCGGTTGGACGGATCCGTCCGATTAGGTCGCCATACTCGCCATACAACAGATTTGCGTCGCGATGCTCGATCGACTGGGTCATTAACATAGATAAGTATACAGAGGGGGAAATATTACGATACAAAACACAAATCAGAAATGCTACAAATAAAGTGATAAGAAAATAAGGCATCAGCAACAGCATGCTCCAGCAGGACCAAAGGATGGTTTTCAATTGCGCCGAAATGAGTAGGTACCTAGCGCATCAACTACTATGATATTATGTAGGTACCTATATTTGTTTGGGTCAAAACTTCGAAGTTAGGTATGTTTGACCCACGTCCTAGTGTCCGATTGAGCAGAAAAGCATACTTATGAATCTCGCTGACAATGGTAGGTAAAAGCGAGCTGATCCAGCGAAGAACTCAAGAGCTAAAGCCATCAGTTTTTCCAAGAACTAAAAACGGTAGGTACCTACCTAGGAACCTACAATTCTCACAATGGATCTAGGCATTCGTGAAGTTAGGCTTTTCGTTGCGCAGTAGAAAATTTTGTATGAAAAAGTTGCACTGCGCATCGCAACGTCTAACTTCACAAACGCCAAGATCCGTTGGAAGAAGCATACCTAATTCAGTTCGAATACGAATATAAATAATTCAATTTTCACAATCGATAAAAAAATAAAGGGAATAATAAGTCGAGCCGCAGAATTATTTTTTGGCCACGGAACTTACCTTCTAATTTTATAACTAAGCAACGAGAAAATAAGAAACCTTCCAATAAACTAACTCGTCTTTTTTACAGCATCAACTAAATATTCCATAGAAAGCGTCAAGTAAATAACAATAATTATTTTTACTTGACCTACTGATTTATACATCGCCATCAAATTTACTAACTCAGCCACGGATTTTACAACTAACCAACAGTTTAGGTTAGGTTAGGTTAGATTATGAAATAACTACGCGCGAGGTAAGCGAGCGTAGCGAGCGTGCCGCGGCAGCGGCCGCCGAAGCGACAGAAATCTAATTCATAAAGAATACAATATATTATACTCCGGTATTTTCGAAATTTTAAGCATTCTACCTTCCAAGTATCGTCTTTATAAACTTCGATCAATCGATCTTTATGCATTTCAAACATTCTTGATTTTGAAATTCGCTATTTTAAGCTTTGGCGTAATGTTACACTATATTTTAAACATGCTGAGTTATAAAATTAGAAGTCGATAGACTTACTTTATTGGTGTCATATTTAAATATTTTAGGAGTTCCCGCTTGAATATGTGTTACAAAATTAGATCCTAAGAAACAAATTTAGATGTTAAAAAATAACTGCCATGCTGAGTTGTATTTACAGTGGCTTACATCGAGGATATTTAGAGGCTAAGATAGTATTTTTTAGAGGCACATTGATAGTGGCTGACTTAGTAATTCAGAGGTCAATGTAAATTTTTAGAGGCGAAAAATGCTATTAAATAGAAGGCGGTTTAATTAGCACCCAAAAAATAATAATTTTACTTCGATCTGTGTCTTGATATTAGTTTTGTAGTAGGCTCATTCGCTATTTTGCTCTTTCCAATGCACTGCGTTGCGCTCTGCCAGTCCATATTCTTGAACCTACTGAACAAAATCGTTTCTTAAGAATTTTCTAGAAATTTTTAAATCATAAGGACCTTTATGTACCTACTTATCATAGATTTAGAATCAGAAACTACTGAGAACCTTTACCTACTCCGAATACAATTTCACACCTTCCAACCTGAAAGGTAGGTAGGTACCTTTTCGCCAACCTTCTATAAATAGTCACAAAATAATTTTTCACCGACTTTAAAAAAGGAGGAGGTTCTCAATGCGTCGGAATCTTTCTTTGTTCGATTAAGGGTATACTTTCCAGTTGGTGCCTTAACAATTTGGTATGAACAGAAATGCACCAGAAATGCAGAGAGTCCAAGAAATTGCTCAACTTACAGCATAGAAGTCGTTTTTTATTAAATTTTTAATTTAGATACTTGTAACCAAAACGTTGTAGGTACAAAATTAAGTTGGATGGTTCCATCTACTCTGTTTATTTAAATCATTGATAGAAAATGTTAACTTAACCAGTTTAATGTTAGTAGAGCATTATTATCTTAAAGGTACAGCTGCTTTGCCTAATAAAGCGTGACAAAGAGACAGTTTAAGACACTACACTCTCTACTCTATAAAGACCAGTGATGGGCAAACTACGGTCCGCGGGCCATCTCCGGCCCGCAGACCGTTTCACAGTGTGGGATTTGCCGTGATTTTCGGACATGGTCTTTTTATTGCAGAATTCGTTAGTATTAACGATTTAAAACGTTAGAGTAGAACTCCCGTGTTTCAGTTAAGTTTAGTTTCAGAGATGTGAATTTTTGAAAATACCTATATTTTTTGTGCCAAAAAATTTTAAAGCGTTGGTGCGCCTACATTATAGGATTATTTAATAATTTGATTTCTGTATACCTAAGGATGTTTCAAGCTGCAATTTTAGAAATTATTTTGAATTTTCTATATGCTGTAAAACGCGAGTAATTAATTATTTTATATTTTTGGTTTTTATTTTTTTACTCCGAATTTAGGTCGTTGTAGCACATAATTTCTTCATAACACATAGCCCCAGATCGTAAGCAACAATGTGGTAAAAAAACGGAAAGCTAATCTCGCGTGGATTGGAAGTTATTAAATAATAACGTTTTTGCCGAAAACTTTACAGTCGGGGTTGTCACTTTTTAAATAATAATTTTTTTGCCAAAAATGAAGGAACTTATTTGTTTTTAATTTTCCTTTAGATCGTTTACAATGATCCTTAGATTATGCTATTCTCAATTACATTATATTATTGTGCATATTATTGAGGATAACGCTTTTTTTACATTTAGAATCGCTATATCTCAGAAATGGTGAATCTTAGGAAAAAGAATATACGGCAAATTTTGTGGAAAATAGCATGATCTACATTTTATATTAATAAATAAATATGTTTTTCATAAATACCTCGTTTCGTTCTATTACCCAAAAAAAACAAAATTACCCTGCAGGGGTAAATAAATATCCACAGGCACGGTATCACTGAGATTTTCAGCTCTATCAATTTTTTTAATTTTTTTGCCAAAAACGTTCAAAATTTGACCAAATATTTGTGACAACCATAACGAAAAAACTTAAGTCACTGTAACTTCCAATCCACGCGAGATTAGCTTTCCGTTTTTTTACCACATTGTTGCTTACGATCTGGGGCTATGTGTTATGAAGAAATTATGTGCTACAACGACCTAAATTCGGAGTAAAAAAATAAAAACCAAAAATATAAAATAATTAATTACTCGCGTTTTACAGCATATAGAAGATTTAAAATAACTTCTAAAATTGCAGCTTGAAACATCCTTAGGTATACAGAAATCAAATTATTAAATAATCCTATAATGTAGGCGCACCAACGCTTTAAAATTTTTTGGCACAAAAAATATAGGTATTTTCAAAAATTCACATCTCTGAAACTAAACTTAACTGAAACACGGGAGTTCTACTCTAACGTTTTAAATCGTTAATACTAACGAATTCTGCAATAAAAAGACCATGTCCGAAAATCACGTCAAATCCCACACTGTGCGTTTTAATCCGGCCCGCCAGCCTCGCATTCGTACTCAGTCCGTTTCTCTAATAGTTATGAAAATAAATGCACTAGCATAATCGTCACAATTTTTTTTGTGTTCTCTGTGTAATATTAAACCTTAATTATAAATGCGAAAGATTGGATGTTTGGATGGATGTTTGTTCTTAAACTCGACATCCACTGAACCGATTCAACTGAAATTTAAAATATAGGTAGATTGACCGGGAATAAAACAAAGGCTACTTTTTATCCGGGTACCACGCGAGCGAAGCCGCGGGCGAAAGCTAGTAGGGAATAAAAACTAAAAACCAGTAAAAAAACTGGTACCCACTATTTATGGTTTTATTTGGCCCCTGATAAAAGAAGTTTGCCCAACCCTGCTTTAAACTATAGAAACTGTAGTTTGGAGTGAAACGAAAATTTTGTTTGGCTCCGTCTCACGCTAACTGACGCGTGAGTGATTTGTCTAACGGGCACTTTTACCGTGTTGTTTATAAAGTGTCACTATTGTGTCACATCACTGCATAATGTTGTTGCCCGTAAATACAGGGTGGAAAAAATGAATGGGCCCCGGAGGGAAAGTACCTACTTTAAATCCTTAAGATACAGTATTTTACTTCAAGGAAACATTCCTTTATTTTTAAAAAGAAACAAAACTGCATTTATAGATTTTCTAAAATTCACTTGCCTTACCCGGAATCGAACCAGCTAAAAATTAAAAAACAAACCTCGCTCTATTTAATACTACTAATCGATGGGATTAATGTCAGGATAAAATCTTTATAATAATACACATTTGGTTAAAGAAATAAAAAAGATCATGAAATCTAACTTACAACTTTTTTCATTAATTTTTGTTATTTCACCATTCGCGACAAAACTTTTCTAGACGGTATTTGTCTATCTGAGGTGAGAATCAGACTTCCGAAAATGCATCCAATTCGATGATTTTCTGCGAAAATTTGTCGTTTTTCAGCGAAGAAACGTTATTTTCCGAATTCGGAATTCATTCCGAGAAGGTCTGAATCGCACTACTGGATACCTCTTACCATTCCACTGTAGAGCTAAATTGCAATTAAAACTCTTATGTACTAAGTGTTAGATTTCATGGATATCTTGTACGACAGGCGAGTGTAAGACCTCATGTTTCTTTGAGAAAGGTTATCTTTAGCATTGAATGTATCGACTAGTGGAATAAAATAGTGAGTGTTTAATTTTTGAATTTTTAGCTGGTTCGATTCCTGGGTGAAGCAAGCGAATTTTAGAAAATCTTTGAATGCAGTTCTGTTTCATTTAAAAAAAAAAGGAATGTTTCCTTTAAGGATTAGCTTTCAAAAGAAATGTCATCGTTGACTCCCCCCAAACGCCCCTCTACCCTCTATCTATTCACGATATTTTGACATGTTAAAACTTTTGAAACTATCTTGGAATAATTATAATTTTAACATCTTGTTGAAGTAGCGAACATTGTCATGGAGACTTCATCAATTTTTTTTTTCGATGGAAGTGATACCTAGTTGTTACCTTCATAATTATTATTACTTATTATAGAATATCTGGGCGACCAAGCTCTGCTTGGGTGCAAATCAAGAAAAAAAGAAAAAGAAAAATGAGTTAAGTACCTATGTATTTAAAAAAAGCTAGGTCTCGATCGATCTAGCTAGGTAGAGACCTAGCTAGATCGATTCTTCGCCCCCGTAAACCGTAAACCTCTGTACCGCAAATTTTATCGAAATCGTTAGAGCCGTTTTCGAGAACGTGAGTACAAATAAACAAACAAACAAATATTGCTCGTTTAATAGAATAAGATAATATTTCATAAGAAGATCATATACTTGTCGGGGAGAGGGTTCTGGGCGTGAAGTATGGATGGTCCGATATGTTCAAAGACAAGAAATAATCAATGTAACGTGTAGTCAGGATGTCTATTTTATAATCACAATTACTTTCACAAGACTTAAACAGAGGATTGATTCGATTTTTGCCGATTAGAATTACTATCACCATTTAAAAAACAAAATGGAAACGCGGTGAGTTCAACAGAAAGAGGCAAAGCGACCCACAGAACATTACTACTCTCGAGGAGCGACCACTCTGCTCCGATACCAGAAGAACCAAAGTGTTATCCTGCTCGCCACCCGCCCTCAGGGAAGCGAGCCGTCCAAAACCAAACTGACTTTAGGGCCCTCTGCCCAAGGAAGTTGTATACCTACGTAACTATACTAGTAGTTCGCCCCGAACTGAGATCTCGCGCACCGTAGATGGCCAACATTTGGACTTTCTTCTGACTACCCCTATAATTTCAAGTGCTACTACTGCCGGGTATGCCTATTGCGCTAGCTCTTCATGGTAAAAAATACTAGCATGCATGCAATACATAATGTCGTGTCTAATTTTTCATTTATTTCATATTTATGAATTCTCGTCGTATTTTTAAAAGCATACGTCCTAGAATAAAAATAATAACTATTTTGGAATGTACAAATAAAGACCTTTCATTTTACACCGCACTCAATATATTTGTTTACTTAACTTTTTTTACCCCAATTATTTTCATTTTTTATCAAAAATTTTTTTATCATGAAAATAAATCAAGTAGCATCTAAAATCATTGCAAACCAAACCGCAACGATGCCACTCTCTTTTTAAGACCGACCAGTCAATGAGCTACGAAGACATCGAAACTCTATGAAACGGGAGCTCTTGCAGCTCTGGTTTCGTAGTTTTTGGTCTTTGGTCGTATTTCAAAAACTATACATCCTAGATTAAAAATAAAAACCATTTTGGAATGTACAAAATAAGCCCTTTCGTATGACACCCCACTCAATATATTTGTGTAACTTTCATAATTTTTTACCCCCTTGGGAACCCAATATCTTCA
This sequence comes from Camptogramma bilineatum, assembly GCA_958496255.1. Taxonomy (NCBI): domain Eukaryota; kingdom Metazoa; phylum Arthropoda; class Insecta; order Lepidoptera; family Geometridae; genus Camptogramma; species Camptogramma bilineatum. The sequence goes on along the minus strand of OY292468.1, from coordinate 13,064,932 downwards.
CAACCCCTTCATCGATTAAGCTCATATGCTCCACCGTAAATTTCCTTACCACAACCTATTGACCTACCAAGTTTCATGCAGATTGGATGAACGGTTCGACAGTTATGCTCGAACAACAATTCGTGAAACATACAAACATACAAACATACAAACATACAAACATACAAAGCAAAATCGCCCAACTTACCACTAAGATCTTCGCTCGCTTCGCTCGCTCGATCGATAACTTCCTTGCCTCTGCCTTCTTTGCGTCGACCACATCCAAGTGACAATGACGGTTGTCTACTTGACGTTTCCAACTTTGACACTAGCTAACAAACTATATTTGACTAAGAAAAAGGATTTACTTGAAGGCGCAAGAAAAGCAGACCCTGCAAAGTATCTTCATCTTTCACTAGCACTAACAAATTGTCATAGGACAGAAAGAGTCAATAATACGTTACTTTGTGTGTCTTAATTCGTAGAATGTCTCCATCTTGACAACTTAGTACTATTATTTATTCTGTGATATACTATACAAAAAACTTAGACACTATTCATTAATCTGTGAAGACACTATAGAATCTTGTTAATCAGCTGGTTAACAAACAACTAAGACATCCGCTACACGGACGGCGCGCTGATTTTTTAGCCGCACCCAAGCGGCTTTTGACCTCTCTTTTTAACATATATGTTATATTAAGTATTTAATTATATGTATTATATTTTTTATACCTAGATAAGTCTAATCACAAATAATTGCATGCTGTGTTCACTGTGTCACTGAAACTACGCCGACTTTGCTTTCTTAGGACTGTCATAATACGTTAAGTTTAGCGTAAATTACAATTTGCGAACCATAAACTTTCATAATATGACACCCCATTAAATTTATTTGTATAACTTTTATTTTTTTACCCCCTTGAGTACCTAATATCTTTACAACCCCTTCATCGATTAAGCCCATAAGCACTCGGGTCACTCGGCACTGGATATATGCACCAACCGGAGTTTAAAACACTAAATAACACGCTATAGTTACATACGAGTCGATAAAGTACAAAATTACAGTACTAAAATTAACTATGTAAATTAATTTTAGATTAAAAAATAAACAAAAAACCACGTCTTTATTTATTTATTTAGAATGCGTTGTCATCGAGTTGTGAGCTACCCTGACAGTTTTAGCCGGCCAGCTACACGGAAAGTGCTCGAAATTTTAGTCGCGCGAGATTTCCCCCGGAACGACAGACAGATAGACAGACGAACAAGAAAGTGACTATATAAGTATAATAAAAACGTGGTAAAATAATAATGTCATTGATCATTGATAAGTGTGCACATTTTGATCCGACGTTTTGAAATGGATTAAAACTACGTTCTAAGATTCTGTTGACATAGATGAATACAAGTGAAGCTAAAAAAAACTAAATTCGGGGTAATATCCCACTTGGCCAAGACAGTCCTTGAACAAAAGCCAAATTATATAGTTGAGGATGCGACTCCACTCCATTTTGTTCCGAATGACATTCGATTTCGACTAGTCCTATTATATAACAAATGAGAGAAGTTTGTGTGAATGTTTGTTTTACCACGTATCTCCGTAACTACTAAACTAATTTTGCCGATTTTTTGTTCTACTCGTAATCTATAGTGATCTTCGATCTTCTGTTCTATCTAACAAGAAGGTGAAAAAAGGAGGCAAGTTTCTAAGAAATAAATGTACCTAATTTCTTAAATAAAAATAAAATAATAAGTACTAAGTTATGAATTTTTAAAGGGGTTGCAATAAAGTTCTATTTCAAATAAATATTTTCTGGTTTGATTCACCAGAGTAATTAAATACCTACTTTATTTTTATTTTATTCAAAATTACCCTTAGGGAGGGACTGTGCATTATTACTAAGGTCGTAAAGTTAGTATTGTTTTTCCTAATCGAAAAAAAAACTAAATACTTACTAACTTTATGACTTTTTGGTTTCATTTTCTGTTACCTGTACAAAGCCGGGGCGGGCAAATAGCTTGTCAAATGTCAAAATGTCAAAACGCGCGTGGATCCGACCTTGTGACCGCCCAGAAGCGGAATGAGCTGCGTTCGATTCTGTGTTTATTTATATAGCAACTCGGGACTCAATAAGGTTGATTTTCGGTTGATCCGTTTAACTCTCTGTGCTCAGAAGTAAAGCTCAAAACTAATTTTGCTTAAATATAAGCAATCAGAAAAATAAGCAGTCTAGGTAAACGATAACTTAGAAGCAAATAAAAGACTAAATTTCCTTTCTGTGAGTATTTATTTTGTATATGTAGCTGAACTGGTTTTCAAGAAAAATGCAAAAATCTTGAAAAAAGGTGTCATTTTCAAAACGTAAAAGTATCATGTAAATTTCTATTAATCGTGTTTCTGCCTTTAGAACTAAATAGAAAAAAGATTAAAAAATCACATAATTGGAGTTGTAACTTGATGAGATATTCCGTTTAGTTACAATTTGCAGGCAAACAATCATAACCGTTTTGGAGCTTGGCCTTAAGTAAAATACTGTATCTTAAGGATTTAAAGTAGTTTCCCTCCAGTACTATCTTATTCATAAAACTTAGTGTTGCAGTGTGTAGTTGGCACACTAAGTTTTTATGCATAAGGCCGATAATCTAAAGGTATTTTGAATGTAGACAATTTTTCGCCCGCAATTTCACTCGCTCACCAAGTGTTCAGTTCACTTCAGTTGTTTATGCTACAACAAAGCATGTTTCAAAACAATCGTTGGGCAAGCGGCGCAGGCGCAAATATTAGCTCAAACTATCATCGTAAATGGGGTTGACGCTCTGTCACTCAACTGTTTCAAGGAACAGCACAATTTGCATTACAACTCCTTAGTACGTTACTTTTGACAGGTACGTTACTTATAGAGTAGGACTAGTAGTAGGTAGGTACCTAGTAGAATAGTAGGTACTTATAGAAAGTAACGTACCTTTCGTAAAGGATCATAGTAGGGTGAAAGCACCAGTGCTCGACACTTTAAGGGAAGTGTGTGACTAAAATTTGAAATAATTTCGTTATTTTTACTACTATATCTACCTACAGCAGTTAGTCCAAATGATAAATAATATATTCAAGAAAGGTTAGGTAGCAAGTTTTTTCACATTAAAGCTATATGTTTTTAATCAGAAGACGAAAACCAAAATACCTACCGAATCTCCAGTAATGAACACCAATAATCCAGTGATAAACAGTGATAAATCACCAGTTATCGACACTCCAGTTATGAACACCCAGTAATGAACAAAGCACAAAACATGCAATAACTAACATTATTTAAACTACCTACCGGAAGGGAGGGACTTGCCCTGCAGTGAGACAGCGACTGCTAATTTTATTAATAATAAATAATAATAATTAATACGTATAATAATGATAATGTATTTTGCTGAGTTAGTTATGGGTGCATTTATGTTCATAACTCCGACGATCCTCAACATATCCTCACCAAATTTTTGTGGTACCAATCGAAAAGTATACCCTTACAAACAAAAAAAAAATTATCCAAATCGCTCCAGGCATCTTTGAGTAATCGGGGAACATACATGTAAGAGTTTCGGCCTGTATTCTACTAAAGTACAACGTTTGCCATTCCGCTACGGTGTTGTTTTGTTCTCTAAAATGTCAGTCATTAGGTTTTATCCAAAAAGCTATTCTACTAAATTGATTTGATAACTGTTCCTCAGCGTAAACTGTTACGAAGCTTGTTTAGTCTATGCTCACCAAGGATTAATTAATTTGTTTTAGGGTGAATGCAGACTTAGCCGCACTGCAGTCTCCGCAGTCCCCCCGCATTCGATTGCTTTAGGTATATGAAGTTCTATGCAGCCTCGCACACCTACCCGCGCCGCAGCGTCCGCAGCGTCCGATGCGAGCGGGTCGACGTTGGTGACGTCATTAACGTCGGCCCGCCCGCATCGGATGCTGCGGACGCTCTGCGGCGACTGCGGCGCGGGTAGATGTGCGAGGTTGCATAGAACTTCATATAAAAAAATCGAATGCGGGGGGGGACTGCGGAGACTGCGGCGACTGCGACGCGGCCAAATCTGCGTTCACCTTTAATGTTTGCTGTGGACTGTGGATGACTAATCAAAGACTATTAAAATGTCACAAAATCAAAGAAAAAGTATCATCGTTCCTATTTTAATTTTTAACTGTCACAATTACGTCTAAGTAGAAGTCAAACAAAAACGCCAATTTCGTACGTTGGAATCTTGTTGGAATCAAAGACCTTTTACCTGGTTATTTTTGCTTAAAACCCTAAAATACTTAGCGAAGTAGGGATGGAGAGAGGAAGAAGAGTTACTTCCATGAGACAGCTGGAAGTACTCGTGGAAGAAATGCAGAAAAACAGGGAGTTAGCATTAGGGCGCCTGCGCTCCAAACAGGGACGCGCCCTATATTTGCACCTTTGGAGTGCATGCGCCCTAAAGTTAAATGCCGTGGGTACGTCAAGGAGTGCGAAGGAGTGGGCCAAAGTAAGTTCCATTCCCTTTAAAGACCAATAATCTATGTGTCTGCGTATCAACTATTTATTCATTTATCTTTACTATTCACTATATTTACTTGAAATTATATATACCACTGGCTGTTTGTAGTTCTGGACGGACTACAAGTGCAAAATTCGGGCCAAACTGATGCAAAAAAAAAGAGGTTACAGGACCACTGGTGGAGGCCCCAATGAGATGATCGTTCTCACTGAGATTGAAGAAAGGGTGGCCTCCATCATTGGCAAAGATTCTGGACCTCTAGAAGGGGTGAGGATGGACCCAATTGTAGAGGTATTTCTATTCAAATAATTTTGGTTTCTAATATTGCGTATCTGTTTGTTTGTGTTAAGTACCTACCTACCTATATAGTAATTTTTTTCTTGCATGGATATAAAGATATGCACCGCATCCCGAGGAGACAATGAAGATAATTTGGCAACACTGTAAGTTATGTTTTCATCTTAATAACCCATTCCCTGCCACAGCTCCGCGGTGGTCTCCGTGGAAAAGAAAACTTAAATCACATTTATTGTATTCTCATTAACCCTGCTTTCATTATATGTACTCCATGATCCACGCAAAAAAAAAAAATCTTATAACGTTATTCTATTGGCAGTTACACAGGTTTTTAACAGGTTTGATTTTTCAGAAATTCTCCGTCAATCATAGGCACTGATGAACAACCTATGCAACAACCCTCTCCTGCTCCAACATTAGTTGTCGAGAGCTTTGACTCGAGTTCACCTCCTCTTCTTCAGCCACTTCCACAAGCAGGTAGGTTATGTTTTTGACCTGAATCGCAATCGCATGTACAAGTACTTATGGAACTCAATTTTTTTTTGGTGCGCTGGGCAGCGGGCAGCCTCAATGACTTGATGCCCTCCCAAAATAATTTTCCTATCCTACTAATATTATAAAGGCGAAAGTCCGTGTGTGTGTGTGTGTGAATGTTTGTTACCACGTATCTCCATAACTGCTAAAGTAATTTTGATAAAGTTTGGAATGTAGATAGTTTAGGTTCTGGAATAACACATAGGCTACTTTTTATCCCGGAAAAATGTATGGTTCCCGTGGGATACAAAATAATAGTCCACGCGAGCGAAGCCGCGGGCGTTCACTAGTGTAGAATGCTAAAGTTTGGATGTTTGATGTATGTTTGTTCCTCTATAACTCGTGTTCCTCTATGACGCGGGCGGAAGCTAGTATTTAATAACTAATCAATCAATAAAATCATCTATATTTTAATTACAGCCCAACAAATAAATAGAACACAAAGACGTCCAAGAATTCGCAGAAATGCCCATCCAAGTGAGTTACCTATTTCATGAGTTAGGTTTGCTATTTGCTAAAAAAAAACCTTTATTTATATTATTCATAAATATTATTCTTTACAGTACAAATAAACGAACTAAGTGAGACAAGATCTTCAATACATAGAATTGAAGAGCTAAGAGCGAGGACGGAGGAAATGCAAGCTTCTGCAAATTTAATACAAGCTGAACAAACCATTAAAATTGCAGATGCCTTGCAAAGTTTCGCTCAAGCCCAACAAAGTTTCGCACAATCGATGAAATTAATCGCAGAGTGTGTGCAACGTGTCACCACCTTATAGAGAGAGGTACCTAACAAATAGGGCTTAACTTTTATGGATGCTTAATAGTATTCTTCTAATATCATGGTCCCTACTTGTAGGTAATTCATGTATTTTTGTTTCAGAAAAGTTGATAACGTCCACCATTTATACACTAGGGGAGGACGAACAACGCTATATATAGGTATATAATATATATTTTGTGCAAATAGACAAACAATAAAACATTATATTCTAGGGTAGTACATATGAAAAGTCCGTAAACCGAAATGCCGATGCTTGAAATAGCGAAATTCAATATATAGAACGGTTGAAATGTGGAAAGCTCAATTGATAGAAGTTTGTAAGGTCGAAACCTAAAAAACAGAATGCTCCAAATGCCGAAAGTTTGAATTGCCGAAAGCTCCAAATGCCGATTGACTAAAACATCGAAAACTATCAAAACACAAATTGTATTATTTACCTATGTAGGTACTTCGATATTTTGATTTTCGGCATTTCGAGCGTTCTATAAGCATTCTGATTAATAAACTTCTAAGTACCTACCTACATTTTAAGCATTACGGGCATTAGCCGGGTCCACACAGAGCGAGCAGCCTCGCGAGGCATTTGCTGCGCTCGGGCGCGCGCTACCGCGGGCGAGCGTCCGAGCGCCCGAGCCACACGTCCACACTAACCGAGCTGCTTCGCGCGGCAAATGCCTCGCGAGGCTGCTCGCTCTGTGTGGACCCGCCTATTCTCCATTTCAAACATCGTCATTTCAAGGATCGGCATATCGGTTTTCCGACTTTTCATATGTACCCCTATTCTATTCTATTGCGTTCATAGGTTAATAAACAGACAATGTTATGTTAGTTTTATTATATGTATAGATAGATAATATAAATGTTAATTATATTAAGGATTAAATAAAACATGTTAACTGTATTTCGGACTCTTTTAATTTAAGTAGGTACTATATAAAAACTCATGGTAAAACTCATAAACATGCAAAGGAATCTTGACGAAAATTGTACAGGCTGCAGAATTTATTCATAATATTTTCGCTATCGCCTAGCCATCCACAATCGGCTAACCAACGCCTGCTGATAGTTGCGCCCTTGCTGCAGGAGATCATTAGAAAGTGCAGATCTACGATCTGCACGTGCTAAGCTATCAGGATCAGTTTGTGCATCAATATTATTTTCGCCTTCTACTTCCCCTACAGCTCCGCTCATTTCAGGCATCTTCAGACCCATGTTGTGAAGGACGCAGCAAGCGTTAACTATTTTCGCTGCAACATGGGGTTTGTAGTGCAATTTTCTATCAGCGATTAAGCACCTGCAAATAACGATATGTAGTTAAAAAAATACTCACATAATTTTTAAACTGTATGATTCGTAAATCGTAACCAACATTGAAATCTTACCTGAAACGAGCTTTTAGGATGCCAATACATCGTTCCACAACGTTCCGGGTGCTAACATGCTTTTCTGTATAATGAGCCTCAGGAGTATCGAGATCAGCATTGAGTATAGGTGTCATCATTACTCTACGCAGTGGGAACCCAGAGTCTCCTAAAAACGTCAAGGAACTTTTAAATACCTACTCAAAGTACTCAATTCTTAAGAAGAGCAATATTTCAAATTAGCTGTGCCCTATCTAGCAACAAATTGCCTATAATAACCTTCTTCATGAATTGAGCTGTCAAATGCTCAAATATTTTTTCAAATCCCAACTACATAGTAGTTCCCAAGTTATTAATTCTATTCCACGAAGTTCAACTTACAGTTCAACGAATTGAACTTCCAGAGTTTAGCACGTTCAAACAAACTCCTATGTAGATCTGGGTAGAACGTGGTAGAACTAGGGCGGGAGATGCACAAGTCAGGGAGGGGCCCGAGACTGTTTAACGATAGATTGGATACTATTGGAAAGTAATTAAATACACAAATTATTCATTTTCATACCACCTACCCCTCCTCTAGTCAGGCCCGTGGGAGGCCCGCGCAGGCCAGAGCCCGGCTGGCAAAGGCCTCGACTCAGTCCGAGCCTGATGTAGATAGCAGGGTTGTTGCGAATATCAGCATCAGCATCAGCATCCGCTGATGATCAGCATCATTTGAAACATCAGCATCAGCATCAGCATCCGCATTGATCGATGCTGATATTCAATGCTGATGTTCCAGTCGCGACAGGACATAAGGGGCGGGGCTTTTTGTATATCGTTCGTTTAATATAATAATTTCTAACTAGCGGACTTAAGTAAGTTGTTTATTTATTTATTTAAATTCTTTATTGCACAAAATTACAAAAATATTGCATAATTGGCGAACATAATGCCGAAGGTATTATTTTGTTGTTTTTGGCCCACACTGTCCACCGCTGGGCAAAGGCCTCCCCTCGAGTTTTCCAGGTAGTTCGGTCCAACTAGGTCTCAGGCGAGATCTCGCGAGTTTATAAATAGCAATACCGCGAGATCTTACCAATTTTGAGATCTCGTGAGATTAGCAGTTTTGTGTGTTTCTTATTCCAAATAATCACAATATTTGAATCAATTAGGAAAAAAATTATAAGAATTAAGTATAGGTATTAAGAAATAAACATTTATTTTTACGATTTTTTTAACATTGTTTGACGTAGGTTGATATCTATGTATCATTTCGCAGGCTTAATAAAAAACTGAATTAACTCGAAAAACACGAATTTTGGTAAATCGCATTTAAAGTTTTTCAAAACGTTTTTTTTTTCAAAGTCAAAGTTTTTTTTTTAAACGGTAGGCAGGCAGGTAGTGTTCTATTTCGCACCATCGGCTCCTTTTGAAGCTGCTGTTGAACGTAGCCTATTCTTTGGACGTAGTTAATGCATTTTATTAGTAAAACTCAAAAAACCCAGTTTTTTTAGTTATTTCACTTTATTATTAAAGCAGCGATTTTTTTTAATAAACTTTTAAGTATTACGGATTTGCCCTGACTAGCCTGGCATAGTAAGGCTAGGCTGTGGAAAGTGGGTGGTTGGGTGGCTTTAGCGTGAAAATTTTTGACGAATCTTTTTTGGTATAGATTAGCGGAGGAGTACTTTGGAATCTTCAAAAAAATATGAATATGGACTTCCGCAAAGTCACACCTGAATCAATTAACTAACTTTTAAGTAGGGTGGGTTGTCCAGCAATGAACCATGTAAAATTCAAACGTCCATATCTTTTACATTTTTTGACTTACGGACATAAGATTTGGCGTGAAGTAAGCTGATTAATCTGGCTAAGATTGTGCATTATTAGTTTGTTCATATAATCTTTAGATTTCTTAAAAATACAGATTTAGCAAAAAATGAGAATTGGTTCATTGCGTAACACGGGTGGTACGCATTGAACCAGACCGAATTCTGCAATGAACCATCTATTTACCAAGAGAAAGGGCAATGTTTTTACTTTATTATTATTACCTATCAGCAAAATTATTACTAACTATGAAATATAAGCCGCTAGAGGTACTGTTAATCATAATATTTATGTATGTTAGGCTTGAGTATCTTAGTCTTAATAAAATCTATGTATTGACATCAAGCAACTTGGTTTTTTTATCATAATACTAATTATAAGTAGGTTATCATACAAATCTAGTTGTAATAAATAGATGGTTCAGTTTCTCAACGTATATGAATGGTAAGTGCAGCTCGGACTGGGAAAATGTATGTGATAACTATGGTTCAATGCAGGACACTATGTCATGGCTCATTGCTGGACACACCCCATTGACAAAACAAACCTCAGAATTTCACCTGGTAAATGATGATACAGCAAACTAACTATAGTGTAATTTACAACGTTATGTATGTGTAATCATACGTAACAGGCAAAAAAAACTGTAGGTAACACCCAAAAAATGTAGAAAAAGAATGAAATCAACACAAAAAACTGACTTTTGTGATACATTTATATAAATTCGATCACTGGGCATACGTCTTAAGCTTGCGCTGCTTGCAATTTGGGGAGAGGGTGAGGAGTGCGTATGCGTTCCTGTTGGCAGTATTTGTAAAGAAAGGCAATGTCACATTTTTGAAATATAGCGGTGGCTCATTGCATCTGCCTGGTTCACAGGTGGACAACCCACCCTACCTAGTAAACTTTGTCGAATTTAATCAAATAAGAAATGAAATAAACAATCAGTCTTTCAAAAAAAATTCAAACAAAAGTATTTTAATAATAAACAGTTGTTTTGAGATTGCCAGACTTAATGGTTTGAAAATAAAAAAAAATCCGACGACTTGAGAACCTGCTCCCTTTTTTTTGAAGTCGGTTAAAATACAGATACCTATGATTTTGGATTTTTATCTATGATTAAGTTATACTTAACTACAAATTATGCTGATTGAATCTTTTGATTGATATAATAAATGACTCAAAAAAATTAAAATAGAATTATATTTTATTACCAAAGAAAGATTTTTCATGTAGATTCAATAAAGATATTTTTTTTTTGGCTTAATTAAAAGTTTAGCTAAATTAAAAGACCGACTTCAATGTTATTTAGCTGCTTTTTCACTCTCAAGGTGCATTTCTGTTCATAATTCCGAAGACCCTCATCAGATTCTCACCAATTTTTTATGGCACCAATTGGAAAGTATGGCCTTTGAAACAAAAAAATAATTTTCCAAATCGGTCCAGGCGTCTTCGAGTAGTTAACCGGTGAAAATACATAAAAAAAAGCTCCGACGAATTGAGAACCACCTTTTATTAAAGTCGGTGAAAAATCAGCATCAGCATCAGCATCCGCTGATGTCAAAGTCAAAAATCAGCATCAGCATCAGCATCCGCTGATGTGTAAAAAAACCGCATCAGCAACAACCCTGGTAGATAGTATCTATAGATAACACTAGTGAAGGTAGGTACCTACTTATTCTTAAAATTACCTAGTAGATAAAAATCTTCGCCAGCCTGAACAATTTCGTCAAGTTTCCTCTGCAGTGGGTTACTATTCCATGCAGCACTGTCATGTGTTGACCCCGGGTTGCTAGAGTCTACGCACAAAATCCTTGCATTTGCATCACAAATCTGAAATAAGATTGTGTTCCTTACTTAATACACAAAGCTAAGATTGGATTACCTACTAAAAATTTATTATAGGTAGTCACTTACAATCAAGGTATTCAGAGAATGATAACCCTTTCTATTGTAATACCGCTCCTCATGCACCTTAGGAGGTACTATGGCAATGTGCGTACCATCGATGCACCCTACAACACCCGGTATCCCAAAGTTTCTGTAGAATCTGTAAATTATTAAAAATATAGAATTTCACGCTAATTGGTTTTATTTATTTATTTATTATTATTAAACTTAGAGAATTATTATTCTAAGGCGTTATATCTAAGAACACATAAATTAAAAGTAAAAAACAACATAATATAATATAAAAAACTGAGTAAAACACAAGATAAAAAAAACAATTTAAATATTCTAATTGTAAATCACTGGGTTTCACAGAAACCAAAACACTCTCTCTCAACTTCCATCCGTCCGCAAATATCGAACTGAGGATGGTTGGTGATCAGCGCATTTAAGTTTCTTTGTGCACGGGAGACAGGCGGCTCCTGGCAATGCTGCGTGCGCGCCCACTCTGGCTCGAAGAAGCGCACCCTACCAGGGCGGAACCTGGCGCGTTGTTCAGGGACACACAACCGGCTCGGTGACCTTTAGTGGAAAACCCTTTAACTAGGTACTTACCTAAACCTAAATACCTATCTACTAAATTATAATTCAATGTAGAACAAATAAGTTGCTAATTTACAAACCCTCCTTTAATATCGTCACGGTCTTCTCGTGAGTTTGGAAACCTCACATATTCGTGAAAAATTTGTGGGAGGTTCAGTACTTCCGTGACTTGCTGTATGGCTCGTGACACGGCAGGCTGCGATATGGAGTGGCACCGTGACTGACCGGCTAGTCTTTGATAGGAACCACTGGCATAGAACGCCAGTGCCACTAAGACCTTTATTAAACATTTCAGTAGGTTATTACAAAGTTTCTAGTGTTCGATACTTTATATTCATAGACTAAGTAAAAGTATGATGATGGTTTAAGGTAATTACCTTCATCGTCGTCTCGAGGCCGTCGCTTCGAAGATTGGCGGGCATATGGGGCTCTACCACATCAATTAGTTCTCTAACAAGGTTTTTTGATAACCTATAGGTTTTTGTGAATTCGAAGTCCGTCAACTTAAAGGCGTCGTTTATCTGTCTTGAATGGGAGTTTTTTTTTAGCGTATTAATATTCTCATCCACATCGCGTGCTATTTCAATAGCATTTAAATTATACATCATCGTGTTGATAAATAATTATTTTTCACAACTTGTTATTTTTGACAGTTTTGACAGGCTGGACTCAACTCTTCTCTTACTAATATTATATATTCTATAGTTTTTAAATTAATGGGTAACGTTTGAGGTTTATTGACATAGTAGAATAGCTTTTTACAACCATTCGCACCAAACCATAGCTGTCACTGACCTGTATCTATACAAGTACGCTGGACCTCTGATACCCTTTGAAATGACAGCTCTTGAATGTGCCGATTTGAAGCGCCCCCAATGCGGGGGAAGAGAACTAAATCTGACGTAACTGACAAATGGCCGTTGTCTCGTTTGTATTGTCTCCCGTGTTTTTAAAGTGTTTTTGGAGGTTTAACGCGATTAAGCTTGTTTGTTGTGTCTTATTTATTTAGTTGATACATAAATAAGTGGTGGGCATTCATAAGTAAACTATGAAAGAGTGTGTGCTAAGCAAAACTCGTTACCAGAAGGGAAGTGGGGTTACATTCCACAAGTAAGTGAATTTACGGCTAATCTTCGGCTAATATTCATCAAATTAAACTTATCTTAATTATTATACGTAATAACAACATATTTATCTTCATATTACCGGTTTTTTATAAACAATAAAAGGACATGGCCGATTCCTAGAACAATTTTGCCCCACAGATGCCCACAGGAAAGAATGCTTGCGTCATGACCAAATTGGGATTTTTGGGGTTGTTTTTTTATTTTATAGTGAGACTCCATTCATCTTCTTCCTTTTTAAAGTGGGATTTAAAAGATAATCTAATTTAAAGCAGCAGGCTGTGACGCCCAACATGAACGGATGAACCTAGGAAACTATATTTTTTAGGTTCGTATAGTAAAAGCTTTGCTTACTTTGGGGATAGATGGCGCTGTGTGTAATGTCCAACAATAATTATTTAGTAAGTATTATTATGGACTGGCAGAATTTTGAGTGAACTAGGGTATGGAAAATAAATAAAATAATAAATTAAAATAAAAATTCTTTATTTCAGACTTTCATCCATATATTATTTAACACACGGGAATTTTCACGTGAAAATATTATCATTCATTTATATTATGTTAGTATTAGTAGGTAGGCAAAAATCGGTGGCACATTTGAGTGGTAAGTAGGTACAACCGGACAGTCAATGGCAAGTATAGGTTGCTAAGATGGCATGCCTTGACTCCCAAGACTGAATAAGATGAAAGTCAGGCCTGTCGGCTATCGCCTGAAGGAGGCTGTTGCAGCTTGACGCACACAGCTGCTCCCAGTACCTACAATTTAAAGTAAAAAAGAAAAGTACTTAGGAAAAATTGGGAATTTCATCAATAAAATTATCTACACTCATGTGCAGTGATTCTGTACTTACCACCTAAAATAAAATATGATATAAATAAATAAAATAAAAAGCCTTTTATTTCTCTATAATTAACATTTTTTTCTTATCACTAATGCTTATAATCTAAGTAGGTACTAGAGAACCCCTAAGGTGAAGGCCTCCTCCAAAGCCAGCCATCTGTCCCTGTCTTGTGCTACTTGGAGCCAGTTTGGTCCAGCAGTTTTCTTGATGTCTTCGTCCCAGCGAGCGTATGGTCTTCCTATGCAGCGTCGACCTCTTGAACCCTCCCAATTTGTCACTCTCCTAGTCCATCTTCCATCTTGTAGACGTCCAGCCATGTCCAGCCCACTTCCATTTTAGTCTGTATGCATATCCCAAGGCGTCAGTTTTTGTAATTTTAAATAAAATATGATAAATCCTCATAAATCACATCACAACACAATCACACAACTGAAACTCAACGAAATTCCTTTTACATCTGTCAAATTCTTGTCCGTCTGTTTTGTTTACTATTTGAGTGTCATGTCAACCGCGAAAAAGAAGGTAGGTCTATCTGATAAAAATATTCTCTGTGATACCTCCAGACTCTCGGCAAGAAACCCCGACAACACCCGAGAAGCGTGAATGTGAGGAGTTTCTCACCTTCTTGTTCTCGCGCTTCGGTGTCGGTACCTATTTTTGGCCGAGACAAAGGATTTCAAACAGATCACGAGTGAGAAAATTGAGAGTGTTGATAATTTGTTTGTTCTTCGAGAAGTCTCGGTGAAACTTCTCGCCGTGAGTCTGGAGAGGCATTACGGACTGTAGTACCGGAAGTGACTAAAGTTACTAATAAAATAACATAATTATATTCCCACACGGCACGAGATATCTAAGTATTCTGTATGTACCAGTTAATTTTGTGATATTTTATTTAAATAATATTATTCTGACGCATAGTCTAATTCGATATTCGGCTCTTCTGGGGCAGTATCCGGCCAAATCCTTTAATAGTGTTGTCCAAGTTACCTGTCGATAAAACTTATCGATATTTTTCCTATAGATATCTATTTACTTTCAAGAACGGAAATCGCCGATAACCGATTTTTATTATCAAATACATATAATTTTTAAATAATTCACAGGTTTCCGACAGACATAAGACTGGAATTATGGCTGAACAACATTGAAAAACCTAGTTGGCGTCCGAAAAAATATGATTACATTATGTTCAAAGCACTTCTCTGATGACTGTTTTATTAAACATAACTCATGCACTACTTTGAAAAAGTGCAGTACTCCAACAATTTTCTGTAGCAGTGCCGGTTAGTATAAAAATATAGTATCATTTCTAAAATGTATAGATAGATAGGTCATACAGAAAATTTTTATTCTGATGAAAATTCCGTAGATATTGATTTTGAATGATGGGCTATACTCCCTTCCAGTTATTTGGGAAGCTGTCCTTCCACCATTGTGTTAAAATAGTATATTAATAATGAATATTGTTTTTTTTTTCTTCCTTCTGATTGGTTAAGATTACGAATAAATTTAAAATTCAGTACCGATATCGGGTCGATTATGTACTTATGATTTGTAGTTTAATTGTTGATTAACAGAAATTTTGTTTTCAGGTAGAAGGCGTTGAAGTACAAGCTGTGACCCGCAACAGAGTACTCCTTCAGGTCTCCTTTAGGTCTCTCTCCGAAATCTGCTATAGTATCAAGCATGATCATCGTTATGAAAACTCTCCTAAGTCATCCAAAAAAGCATTGCAGAGAGTTAAAAATTATTTGATAAAATCAAGAGCTCATGTAAAAGTCTTTTAAAAATTTTTTTGATGTTATATAAGTAACTATGAAAATGATAACGGAAACTAATAAAAAATGTTAAAGGATTATACATATATTTTTATTTTCTATAAATACCTTACCTATTCCACTCCATCCTGAAAAAACCACATTTCTATTTAAAAAACGTTCCTTATTTATTTTTGGATCTAGCTAGCCACATACTAAGTACCCGTTAGTCCGGCTTCGGCATATCCTAAGACTAGCAGTTTCTGAGATTGGCGCGTTCAACCTAACAAACAAACTAGTCACTTTATAATATTACCTAGTAAAATTAATTAGACAACTCGTCGGAAATGTCTTTTATCGATGTATTTTATCTCATTGTCCCATCTCTATTATTAGTTCCTTTCCCACCCACTTCTGCGATCAGCGCCAAAATGGCGAAAATCAAATCGCCTCACTATGGCCCGGCTTGTCAGAGGTCCAGCGTAGGGGAGCGGAGGGTATTGCCGTACAGCGGTCAATACCGTACAGCGATTTTTAGGGTAAAGGAAACGAGATAAATGCGTTTATCACTGTCGAACACATCAGTTGTATGTAGTTTTGCATCTTTGCAAGTTATTGCGTCAGTCTGGGCTACGTCACCGGTGAAATTTGTTGACAAGTGTTTTCGCGCTCGGATTTACAGATTTTTCACATGACAAAATAAGCTGTAAGTGCATATTAAAAAAAAATACTGTAATGACGGTGTTATATTTCATTTGTAGGTATATTTGGGTGTGGATTATGCCTAGTTGATCACTTCATTGCATATACTTTTGTAATTACAGATCGTTGAAGTTCAAAATTTGGTTTCGGATAAGTTCGTACACTGTACGGTATTACCCGCCATATAAAAGTTACCAACATTGTGTCTTCGTTTGTTTTTTTTTTACATTTTTTTACTGTTCCAGATTCTTCCAAAAAATAAATGTGCTTGGTCACCACGAAAAATCAAAATAGCTGTTATGGCCGTCAAAATTACTTTATTATTATATTTATTACTAAATTTATCTTGCAGAAAGTAGGCACATGCTTTGTGCAGTGGAGAGAATTGAGTTCTGTGAATAAATGCAAAATTGATTCAAATAAATCTTTTTATTGTAATAAAATACCTCTAATCATGCTTTTTTTTAGCCTAAAAACGTTGTACGATATTAGACGAACGGCGTACGGAATTACACGCAGATGTCGGGTAATTTCGTACATTCTCACTTTTTAAAAAACTTGATTTTGTTCGTTCCACGTTAGATTCATTTAGAAATGCTTTTGCTTATCTAAAATTTAAATAAATTTAGGGTGACTTGGTACCTAAAACTTGGCCTTTTACTCGGCAGATTCGATAAAAAATGATGTTAAAAGTTAGGTGTACGGCAATACCCTCCGCTCCCCTACTTGTATAGATACAGGTCAGTGATAGCTGTTCACCACAACTGAGTCGTTTGTTATTAGTAGTCATGGAAACAGTCGCTTTAGTTGAGGTTTTGGTTTAGGTTGATAAAAAGTTCGGTACCGGAATCGAGCCCCAGAGTCACTTGTACTGTATTTTTATTTGAGGTGTGATTCCAACGCAAGCTAACAATCGAATGAATCTTGTCCAAGTCACTTGCCGTATTTATAGGTGACTGGACATTGCTTTTAAACAATACAACAACTAGTACTTACTACCGGAAATGAATTTAAAATTAAAAGGATTAATGAATATTGCTTTAAAAAATATAAAATGATTTTCAGATTAAGTAACTAATGTAAATAGTAATTAATAAATTATTATTTCATGTCAATCAATTTAAATAAAATATAAAAAGCAAAACTTCATGAAAATGCATTTCTAAAAATACAAGACGATTTTTAAATAATAGGACTTCATAATAGGACTAATAAATAAATAAATTATTTTAGACAAATTAACTCAAATCAGCAATTAATGAATATGATATTTAAAATAAGTCAAGTATTCAAATCAGCATTTAAATCAAAGGATTATTTAAAGTAAATTATGCCAACATCGATTAATAATTTTTAAAAAATATTATTGCGCTATCATACATAAAAAAAGAACAAAAAAAAAAAGATTCCGACGAATTGAGAACCTTTTCCTTTTTTTGGTTAAAAACTAGACAAGTCAGCCATGAGAAACATTGTATTATAATTAATACCTAATCAATTTGTTCGAGTGTGTAGTTTTTTCTGGGAGGCATCTGAAACCAACTCCAGTAATGAACACTTATTTTACCCAGTGTTTGACACATGTTCTTTATTGGAGAACATGTATCAATCGGTGAATTTCAAACATTAACGTAATCAGTTCATGAATTAGACTTAAATTTGGTTAAAAACTAAGAAAGTACGTAAAATAATAAGTATGGACACCTGTCGATTTCTGGAGAAGGTGAATTTTGCTGAACCAGTAATGAACATCGACTATAAAATAAAATTAAACATGCGTAGGTGCGCTACTGATATAAAATTAAATCCAGAATAATATAACCTTTCCATAAAATCAATCGAAATTCGAATAAATTGAATAATTCCAAAAATGCTGGCAAAAATATAGACTTAACTTCTTAGTAATTTCGTTAGTAAAAGTGTATTTTGGTTCAGCAGCGCACCAACACACAACTTTTTCTTCAATAACTTGAAAACTAAATGGCCGATTTTTGTGACGTTTTCAGGAATAACAACTGGAAATGTGTTGTCTACGGTTTTGTGTTTCTACCATAGATATATTCAACCTAAATCTTATTATAAGCCAATTAAAAAAAAAATGTCGAACACTGGTGCTTGTTCATTACTGGTGCCACCACCCTAGGTACCTACCGATACTAAAAGTACTTAGGTAAGTATTATTATTCTACTGAGTGTATTACCCTATCATACTGAGTTGAGTTATGGTCCTTTTCTAATGCGAAAACCAGTCGCCAAAACTATTCATGAACATAGCTTCCGCCCGCGGCTTCGCACGCGTGGTACCCGGTTAAAAAGTAGCGTAGGTATGTCCTATTCCCGGTCATTATCTATCTGTATTTTAAATTTCAGCCAAATCTGTTCAGTGGTTGTCGAGTTATAGAGGAACTAACATGGTCGTACATACATACATCTATCCATCCATCCATCCAAAAAGTCGGTTTAATGAAGAGCAATTTATGAAGCCAAGTTAAAATATAAAAAACCATTATCATTTTAGAAATAGCATCAGTTTATCAGTTAAGATAGGTACCTAGAGATCATGAAATATTTAGAGTTTAGTAGGTACTTAAAAACGTGTAAAAAATAGCACTTTTATAAATTTTACGTACAATCTAAATACCTCTGTTTGTTCCCGCGATGATAACGCATACAAACATTCTGATAATAGACATATATTATATTTCAGACTACTATTATTCAATACCTACACTTACAATTACTTGGAAAGTTAACTAGATAAGTAGGTAAACAATTCTACACTATGAGGACAATAACAATAATCTTAATGATACCACAATGATCCGATATGAACCAGCTACCGTTTTATTTACACTTCTCACATCTAGGCAGTTGTGAAGTTAGCCTTTTCGCCGCGCGTTAGAAAATTTTGTATAAAAAGCTGCACTGCGCATCGGAACGGCTAACTTCACGAATGCCTAGTGTACTAAGACTTAAATAATCTTCTTCGTCGATGATACAATTAATTAAAGATACTAAAATAGAAAACACTAGCTTATTATAATAACTATTGCGGTTCTCTGGGCGCACAAAGATCCCCAAGTGAGCAGATGTTACAGCTGAGCAGCAAATATGAGAAGGTAATTTGGGAACAACCTAGGTATCACCAAAAGAGTTGTAGTTGTATGCAACTACAAAGGCTTGTACCTATTTACATTTTTGTGTTTGGTATAGTTGACTAATTTTAGAAAATATCAAGTGAAAGAGGAAGCATAAACGTGACTGCAGATTCCCACGCATACTCAAAGCCAAATAAACGTGTTCATTACGTAGTTACATACAAAAACTGCGCGGCAATAAAAATAGCTTAATAAATCACGTTGTCAACGAATCTCACCTGTCTTCAGCTCTAAACAAACCAAAGATAAGATAAGAGGAGGCTGCGGCAGGCAGTCGCGCTCGCGCTATGGACAACTTCGGATACCGCGAGATGGGGTGGCCGTCACCCTTGCAGACTCCCGCGCAGACCCCTACCCGCTCTCGGCTCTCAAGCAGCCTGCGCTCCAGGATCAGAGAACAAGAAGAATTCCCCCTCAACAACTACAAAGTCAGAAACATCGACCTACTCGAGTCAGCACGAGAACCAGGCAAAGCGAAAGAATACCTCTTTGTTGGACCATCACCACCCGCTGAAGATGCCGCGAATATGCACCACAGTTTTGATATCCTCGCACCGGATCCTGATGCCCGGTTGACGGAAGAAGGAGCGAGGAGAAGCATCTGTGAGAAAGCACTCAATTTAGGTGCTGGAAGGTTTTTTGACGATTTAGAGTGTGGATTGATCACGGCTGATAACATCGAGGAACACATTTGTTCTGCTCCCGAAGTGGTTGTGAATTTGACCTTGCTATGGGCTGCGTTTTTGGCAAGAGATGAGTTACTACCAGGCATTTTAGATGCCGGAGCAGACATTCATTATGCGGAGCCAGCAGGACTTACAGCGCTTCACATGTCCTCTTTTAGTGGAGCGAGTAGAGCGGTGGTGTATTTACTTTCCCGAGGCGCTGATGTCGATTTTGCCCCAAAATACTTTGCGCCTCTACACTGTGCCGCATTTGGAAACTCTTTGGAAGCCGCTGAAGTTCTGATTGCTCACGGAGCGTCTCTTCATGCAGTAGTCCAACGAGCAGGATGTGAAGACAACTTGGTCCATTGCGCGGTAAGGACCGACGCAGTCGAATGCATGGAACTTTTTATAGAGCGAGGAGTTGACCCATCGTACTGTACCTCCGGCGGTCTAAATGCGCTTCATTTAGCTGCAGAGCTAGGCGCACAAAGGTGTCTTCAGTTTTTGTTGAAAGAAACAAAGATAGTAGTGAATGGCACGACCAAACAAAGAGATAAGGAATGTACAGCATTGCACCTCGCTGCCGCTAGGGGTTACGCTGAATGTGTGGAGTTGTTGCTAGCGGACGGAGCAAAAGCAAACGTGAACAATTACAGAGGGTTTAGCGCCTTACACCTCGCTGCAAGATGCTCAAGTTTAGAGACAGTAGAAGTACTTCTCCGAGACGGAAACGCAGATCCCAATGCCGAAGATCACAATAAAAGAACACCGTTACACGCAGCGATCTGTCGCTCTGAGCGAGCCTGCGATATTATCGATATTTTGGTGAGTTGGGGAGCTCAAGTAAATAAAAAGGATGAATACGGATACTCACCACTTCACCTCGCTGCGATGGATGGCCTGCCACCCTGTGTGGAAACACTTATATTTTTAGGTGGAGATGTGACGTCAAAATCTAAGAAAGGTCACACAGCTTTGAGCGTCATTGCTAGGAAAACACCAAAATCGTTGGCTATTTTGAGACACAACTTGGATAGTGGCATATCTCTCAGTCGCTCCACGGAAGGCAACGAGGAAGTTCAAATCGAGTTTGATTTCGGAAAACTGTTGAAATTTTCATACCCTCGTGAGATAACATATTTGAACAGCTTGATTGATGAAGGTCAGAAAGACATCTTGCTGCATCCGCTTTGCTCGGCGTTCTTGTTTATGAAGTGGCGAAAGATAAGAAAGTTTTATTTAGCGAGGCTCATCTTTTGTTTCCTTTTTGTGTCTTTTCTATCGATATACGTACTGACAGCTGTGGTGAAAGCTTGCAGAGGGAAACATTCATCGAAGTATGGCGTACCGAATGAGCTTTGTCAATCACAGTCGATTTTGGGAGTCATATTGAAAAACAATCCGATTGAGTTCGAGAGATGGGTACTGATCGGGATCACTGCCTTTGAAATTGCTCGGAAGCTAACTGGCATAACTGGCTACTCTAGCATTTACCAGTATTTTACAACCTTCGAGAACCTTATGGAGTGGTTTGTCCTTTTGTCTGTGTTCTCCCTCTATAACATCCACAACGACTACAGTTGGCAAAACCACGTTGGTGGCTACGCTGTCTTGGGTGCGTGGACGAATCTGATGTTGATGATGGGTCAGCTTCCGATGTTTGGGGACTACGTGGCCATGTATCAGAAAGTGCTCACAGAATTTTTGAAACTTCTTCTCGCATATATTTGTTTACTTCTCGGCTTCACCATCTGCTTCTGCGTCGTGTTTCCAAATGAAGAGATGTTCTCAAACCCTCTGATGGGTTTCATCAGTACGCTATCAATGATGGTAGGTGAACTTAACCTCAACATCCTTATAAACGATCCCATGCAAGAAGATCCTCCCTTGATGTTCGAGCTGTCATCTCAAATCATCTATATTCTGTTTCTCATGTTCGTGACTATTATCCTGATGAACTTGCTCGTTGGTATAGCTGTTCACGATATCCAAGGGTTGAGGAAAACTGCTGGATTATCTAAGCTGGTCAGGCAGACGAAGCTTATTCTTTTTGTCGAAATGGGTATGTTCAGCGCCTGGTTACCGAAGTGTCTTCACAAATACGTGTACAGAACAGCACTGGTATCTCCTGAAGCTGGAAAAGTTATCCTGAGCGTTAAACCTTTGAACCCTAGAGAGAAACGATTACCGACTGACCTCATGATGGCGGCGTACGAACTTGCGCAACTAAACAAAGTAAAGTCAGGACGATCAGTCAAAGAGATCTTGTTCAAAAACAAGTATCATTCCAAGCTGAAGAATGATGGACACACGACTGATCATAACTTCAACTTGGAGATAAAGGGAATGCAGGAGAAGATAGATCAGACTACTTTCAACCTTAAAAAGATCGACCAAGAAATGAGACACCTCAACACGCTTCTGCTGGAGCAACAGAAGTTGTTGCAGAACTTCTTCAAGTTTGTTGAAGTAATGCCTCATCAGACGGCCAGATCTTCCCATATATCTACACCGTATATACCTGACTCACCAGTTTTTTTTTCGAGTAGTGGCTCTGATAGTGCTAGGTAGTTATGTATTTGATTAAGGGCGTCTTGCACCACAAGAGCTAGCATAAACGAAATTTAGCAAAATACAACTAAGAATCAAGACGCCCTTAGCATATTTTCGTCAGGGTACTTTTATTTAGCATAAGGATCTCAATAACTTACTTAAGGTATGTTTTTTTTCTAAATTTAGATTTTTGGAACATTTGTATCAATTTTAAGAATTATAGTTTACATTCAGTTTGGTCACGAAAATGTTGAGTAACCGCTAGTGACGTTGATTTTTGTGTTATACCTAATTTGTAAAGTGTAATAAGTAGGTACAAGGAACGATGTACAGATGTAAGATTTTCTCTGTGGTAAGATAACGTAATTTGCGAGGCACTTTTTCATTTCGTCTAAGTTAATGGAAGCCAAATTCATTTACACTTTTTAAAAGTCTGTCTGTCAAATTAAGTTTTGGATAAGCAATAGAATATATTTATTTCAATTTAGAATATCTTGTAAAGAGCATTAAAGATTTATTTAACAAACAGTGTTTTTATTTAACCCCCACATAGTTGGTAACGGTGATACATTACAAAGGAGATGTTTCATGTTCATGGTTCTATGGACCCTAGGGTACGTCGGTGTACATTTGTATAAAAATAGCTAAATCTAAGTAAAACTTTTTCCTACTGTCCTTTTTAAATTATTTTGCTTTGTTCAGGTGTTCCTAAAATAACTTTATCACGTAGAGCAACACAAAACATAAAACAGTATGGCGTGGTGGTATTTAGCAATGTCTTATCAGCCAATTTGGAAAAGTAGGACAATCCTTTTAACAAATAGCGCACCGCGCTTCCAGATGCCATTTTTTCAGGTGAGAGAGTTAATACATACCTCTGACTACCCCCTTAGACATCTTATGAATCTAAAAATGCTTCAAGATCTGAAAGAATATGTCTTCCGCACCTTGGAAATACAGTCGTGAATTACAATAAAAATTACATAGGATCATTATTATAATTTTCATTAATCTTCTATTACTAATATTATAAAGAGGAAAGATTTATTTGCTTGTTTGCATTGAATAGGCTCCGAAACTACTGAACCGATTTGAAAAATTCTTTCACCATTAGAATGCTATATTATCCCTGATGAACATAGAGTAGGTATAGTTTGCGCCCCGACTTCGCACGGGTAATTTATAAATCAAACCCGAAGCTGGGGCGAACCGCTAGTTTTTTATAATTCCGTTAACTAAAGTCGCATCAGTCGCGATTAAATATTGGAAAAGCCCCTTTACTCATTCAGCGGGTGGGATTATTCGTATTATCATTTTAATTAAGTTAGTACCTACTTACATTATCATATCAATGTGTTAACATTAATTTTGTTATGTCACTTGCGGTTGCGGAGTTTCATGGAAATTACAAAAAAGAGCCTGATTTATTTTTGGGATATTGGAAACCTTTCGTTGGAAAGGAACTAAGGGAGTGTCCACATTGCGTTTTTTGCAGCGCGTTTGTATCGATACAAACGCGATTCGAACGCGATGCGAACGCGCAGCCCCCCGCGCAGCCCCTCCCGGTTCGCTTTTGTATGGAAAAATACGCGTTGCGAACGCGCGTTTGTATCGATACAAACGCGCAGCTCAAAAACGCGCTGCAGAAAACGCAATGTGGACACTCCCTAAAATACCTTCTGGGTAAGATAAGGGCAAGAAAATGATGATGCAGATCATCATTTTTGTTTTCATAAATTATTTTTATATTCCTTTTCAAGACATCTTGATTTTCAAGACACTTTTAGATGAAATTTAGATTATGGCTTGGAATAAAATATAGCTCAAATAAGGCTAGGTATTTAAAATGTTAGTACGAACTGAGTAAGTATGGATTTAAAAAATCTATAAGTGTGGTTGGAGCTAACACTAAAATAAAAAAAGTCCAAGTTAGATTTCTAATAGCGTCGATGGGCTTGCAACCTGTCACGTATGGAATGATAACTTCTGCAAAATTTCTAAAAATGCCTTAAAAAGATCTGAAATCTGCAAAATTTCTAAAAATGCCTTAAATAGTTCTGAAAGAATGTCTACCGCGACTGCGGATAAATCGTGATCATATTTAATTTATTTTTTTCATTTTAAATTCCTAATGTCGTCGATTGATACGGAAATCTTGCTTCGCTCGGTCAACTTTATGAATGGGAATTTTTATCTTCTTAGTAGAATGTGCCAGCCGGAAATTAAAAGTATTAAAACTGATTGTAATTAAATTATTAGCTTCTTATCTTAGATGGTTTTGATAAAGTTACTTTATGTCAACTAGAATGCCACCAGTTTTTCTGTTCGGACTGAAAAAGTTGGAACTAAGACTGTCGTTTTTAAACTTTTAACTTATTTATTTAATTAACACGGTATTAACCAATTACATTAATTAAAATACAAAAATTATGGAATAATTACGAATAAATTCGTTATTTCATTAATTCAAATATTATGGTTACAGAATTAAAAAGAAAAATAAAATTAAATAGGTTGTCAATCAAAGAAGAAGAACTACCAAGAAGTAGTTAAATTGTAACGGAATTAGATAGGGAATGACTGAGCATATAGCTTTCTCATGGAGTGCATAATTAGATAGAGAATGACTGATGAGCATATAGATTTCTCATGGAGTGCATAGGAGGTTAAAGGTTCCAATGTACAAAAATAAATTTGTTTTTGAAGCTTTTGGGGTTGAGTGAGACCCTGGGTCCGTTGGGTACCGGGGCCCATTGCGTATTCAAAATTATTTCAGGGCTGATCGAAACGACGCGTGATCCGCACTTATTTGGCTTAACGGATCAGCATTGCCATCGGACTGGCTTTCCGACTGGCATGGCAGTGGCTTGGGTCAGCTGAGCTACTTATAGATCGTTTCCAACGATCTTTAGGCTCAACTGGTTCTTATTGTATTTTATAATGTTATGTAAACATGTAGTAGGTAGTTGAGTTTCTGTAAATAAATGCTTATTATATTTTTTTTGCAGCCTAACTACAGCCAGATACCTACTCGCAGTATTTTTTTTCTGAACAGGCTTATGTAATACGCCTATGTTTATGTAAACAACGCCTATTTGACAGATAATCTGGTAGCACTAAAAGTTGATAAAAATACCCATCGCATTATTAAAACTGAGAAAAACCCACTATAATAATAATAATAGAAATAATTTATTTCTAAAAACATTAAAATACACACACACATAGGACAAAATAATAATATAGGGCAAATAATTTACGGTGAACCCCGCACTAGGCAAACTATGCCTATGTAAAACTATGAAGGTCGCGAAGGAACAGGAGTAGAATCACCTAGCTCTTAAGACGTTTCAAAGTGGTACACTTGTGATCTTATTGAATAAACGAATTTGACTTTTGACTTTTGACTTTTATGCCCTTGCTCTTTTGTGTTGGGTTACTTACTTACCGCTGCTGGCCCAATTTGGATTGAACTTGAATTAAGCAGAAGAGACGCATGCGCAATGACAAAGTCTCGAGTCGAGAAACGAGTTATCTCGATAGGTCAACCTTAACCATGATTATTCCAAGTTTCATTAAAATCCGTTCAGTAGTTTTTGCGTGAAAGAGTAACAAACATCCGTCCTCACAATCTTTCACATTACACTTTCACATTGTAAATGCGAAATTTGAATGTTTGAGAAATGGATGTTTGAATGTTTGGATGTATGTTTTTTCCTCTATACCTACCTCGACAACCACTGAACCGATTTGGCTGAAATTTAAAATATAGATAGATAATAACCGATAAAAGGACACAGGTTATTTTTCATCCGGGTACCTCGCGAGCGAAGCCGCGGGCGGAAGCTAGTTTATAATATTAGTAGGATGAATTAATGAAACCAGTTAGCTTTCTAACATTACCAGAAGGCTTGTGACCTGTCACGTATTGAATGTTAACTTCTGCAAAATGGTGGACCAAATAATGTAATTGGACATACCTCTGACTACCCTTTTAGAAATCTTCAAAAGATCTAAAGATCTGAAAGAATATACTACCGCACCTTGGGAATTCAGTCGTGATCAACATATTTAATTTTTTTTTCCTTTCCGTGATGCATTCAGTACGACAACCATTGCATTTGTACAGTACCTACTACAATCAGATATTTTCATATCGTGCATTTCTATATAATACCATAGCTGCTGCCCGCGGCTTCGACGTGGTACCCGGATAAAAAGTAGCCTATGTTACTATCCAGCTCTCCAACTATCTCCACACAAATAATCACATCAATCCGTCGCTCTGTTTTGACGTGAAAGCAGGACAAATAAACAAACAAATAAACACACTTTTACAATTATAATATGGGTATGGATTGTGGTATCATCATCATCATCATTTGCAGCTCAAGTAATAGCCCACTGCTGGGTATAAGCCTCCTCCCTCAAATGCCACTTTAATCGACCCTGTGCCGTTGTCATCTAAGGCTTCAATACCGTCCACCCACCTGCCTGATGGTCTGCCTCTGCTTCTGTTACTCTCTCTTATATTGTGATTGTCTTATAATAAGCATTTATTCTCTCTCTTAGATTGTCTTATAATAACAAGCAAATTAATGTAGAAAAAAAAAGTCTATTAGGTATAATTTTTGTAAATACTTTTTCATAGAGTTGTGAGCTACCCCGAAAGTTTCAGCTGGATAACTAATCGGAAAGTGCTCGAAATACAATATTCCACCAGGAACGACAGACAGACAGACAAACAAACAAGTGGCTTTAAAAAAAATTATTAAAAATTAATTATTGGTGCCATAATCTTTGTTGATCTTATCATTCTAACGATAAAATAGGTGTGGGAAAACTATTTATTATGAATCTGATCCTTCGTTTCTTCAATCATTCTTCATTACCTGTCTAGATCTAAGCATTTTATAACTGTTACATTTGTGCAACAAGAATAAATAAATAAATAAATAATGGCATCCTTGTGGACACTGGCACTAGTTCTCATCGCGGGTAAGTTTGCTTAAACGGAGAATTTTTATTGATTTAAATCGGTTCAGTAGTTAAGGAGATACGTGGTAAAAAACATTCACACACACATACACACACGGTTTTTCGCCTTTAATATTAGTAGGATTCTTGTAAAAAAAGTGTTTGAATTTTTTTGAGATATTTTTTTTCCTTCACGAGCGGATGCGGAACAACTGACCAAAGTTTCTTCACAATTATATGAATGGGTTATGAGAAGAACATTGTGAAAAACATTTATTTAATTTATAAGAAAAGTAAATAGAAGTCTTGGTAATTTTATTGCAGGTACCGTCTGCTCAGGGAGGCAGTTATCGGAACGCATTGTCGGAGGAAGCCCCACCACCATCGAGAAGTATCCATCCATGGTCCAGATCGACTTCGACCTGTTCGGATGGGGTCAATCTGGCGCTGGCACCATTCTCAACGAAGAATACATCCTGACAGCTGCACATTGTGTCCATGGAATGTAAGGTTTACTTTACATACATACATAAAATCATGCCTGTTTCCCATCATAGGAGTAGGCAGAGATCACAGATCTCCACTTGCTACGATCCTGACACACTTCTTTCGCTTCATTCCGTCTCATCACATTCTTCATGCAAGCTCGTCGGTTTAAGGTACTCTTGACCTGGCCTTTTTTCAATAATTCGCCTATTTGGATCAGGAATGTGCGCCTAGGTCTTCCCCTTCCGACGACGGTTCCATTCACACTCGCCTTATGGACCTGTTTCGTCAATCTTCTTTCATTCATCCTCTCAACATGACCGAACCATCTTAACATACCCTTCTTTTAAGAGTTAAAACATTCCCTGCCCCAGCTTTGCAGTAGTGTTTTGGAGCGCCAAAGGAGCGCCGCACGACAGCCTCTGAGATGTTATAATGAGACCCATTGTTGCATTGAATCGGTTGTCTAAGTAATGCAGATCAGATATCTATTTTCTTGATTTTCATTTAAAGAATCTGATCCGAGGTATCCCCAAGGCGTGGTAGACTCTTAGATCTTTTTAGGTATCTTAAGATCCTTGAAGATGCCTAAGGAGGTAGTCAGAGATATGTCCGAATACATTCGATAAAAGCAATAGGTGTTCTACTCAAATGTAAAAAAACATTGAAGGAATTGCTCTTGTTGAAACTAAATCTACTGATGTCTAAAGGTAGTCAATTTCTAAGATGTTCTCTTTTTTTTAGCTTTTACTTTGGACCTCAATCACGTCGAATCCGCGCTGGAGCCACTTTCCGCAATACTGGAGGTGTCATTCACTACGTGTCTGTCGTGAACAACCACCCCAACTACGGCAGGAATGGCTATGATGCAGACATCAGCGTGGTCCGCCTGAGTACCAGACTAATCTATACCCCAACGGTGGCTCAGGCTTATATCATCGACCAGAATATAGGCATTGACGACAATATCCCCGTCGTGCACGCTGGATGGGGTGCGATTGGAGTAAGTGTTCGTAAACTCCGAACAGCGGGCTTAAAACGGTCGTGATAGGAGAATCACAATAGGAATTGAACCGTCTCTTGTCACTCTCAGTGAAAAGCATGTACTCTTAGTCAGTGAAAAGAGACGGCATATAGGTAGTTCAATTCCTTTTGTGTTTCTACTATAGCGGCCTTTTTAAGCCCGCAGGTAATTTCTTTACTGAACCTACTTCAATAAAGAAATTACGTTTAAACTGAGCACTAGAAACAACGTTTTTGAATTTCGTTTTTAGTTTACTTTCTCATTCAGAAACATACACCAGACCATCTATTAACATAACAAAGTAAAAACATATTAACCTAGCTATAGCTAGAATAATCATGTTGTTCTTAAAACAAAATAATTGTTCAACTGTTTTGTAGAATTGTATACTTTTGCTCATACGATATTAAACTTTTCTTTCACTACAGAGTGGGCAAGCGGCTTCGAACCAGCTGCTGGACGTTGAGATACGAACTGTGAACAATGAGGTCTGCAGGCAGCGGTACCTGGAGGCGCCTCGCCCTGGCGTTGTCACCGACAACATGATCTGTGCTGGCATCCTCGACGTCGGCGGAAAGGACGCTTGCCAGGTAAGATCCATGTCTTACTCTTCGTGAAGTCTCGGTGTGCGACTTGTTGATTATTTTTATTTAACTTGTGTTCGCTTTTCAGGGAGATTCCGGTGGTCCCCTCTATTTCAACAATATTCAAATCGGCGTCGTGTCCTGGGGAGAAAACTGCGCTGAAGCCTACTGGCCCGGAGTCAGCACAAAGATCTCGTCCTACACCAGCTGGATTGTAGCAACTGCGGTTTAATGATATCATAAATATAATTTTGTAGCTTTTACAATTGTTTTATTTGAAAAATATTCATGGTCTTGACTGGTGGACATTTACTATTACTTCATCCCACTGCTGGGCTTCTCCATCTTTACTTCATTTTTATTATGTCGTCGATTCGTATAGTAGGTGGACGATGTATATAAGAACTCATGATCAGTCATGGGCATTGCAGAAAAGCAGCAAGACTCAATTGGGGCTGGGAAGGTCACGTTAGGAGGATAGACCTCTATAAATGGTCAACTGCCGTAACTGCCGTGGCATTGGTGGGCCGACGGGATGAAAGGTTTTGATCTATGAAACATACTGCATAGGTTACATAAAAATAGCTCGGAATCATCTTGCAAGGCTTTCCTTTTACTAGCTATCACAGTCCGCCCTTGATCCGATTAATACCAGAGTCTCTCAAGGTTCCGTTCTATCCGTATCAACGTGAAGTAATTTTGAACACAGATGTCGTTCTATACCTAACGTAACGCTACAAACTTCGAAACTTATATTTTTTTTCGATTCTTCAAATATTGCATGAGCTACCACGAGACAATTACCATTGTGAACCAGTTACCTAAAGTAAAGTCCACAGGTAATTTTCACAGATTGTTATGCAAGTTCCAAGATTCAAGATCCTTTGAGGAAAGAAGTCAAAGGTATCCCACCAAAAATGTTGCCAAGACGAGACTATCAAAAAGTTATCAGATCTCATGTAGAGCCATGCTTCTAACTCTACACGCGCTAACTCTACAAGCCCTAACTTCACAACTCTACACCTTAGTCCAAATACGTGACTTGGCCGTTTTGTCTTAGCAGATTTGTCCTGTGGAAGTTATCTGCTATTAGAATACTAACTGCCTCACGATACGAGTGCAGGCAGGTACCACAGAAGTTCAAATCTTGACTTAGAACGTTGGCCAGAGAGAAGGTTTTGTAAAAAAAAAATACATAGCTACCTTCAGAACATAGAACCTCCTGACATCATCATCACCATTAGCATCACTACGGGGCAAGAGGCAACGCCGCGATATTGGTTTTACAGAGCTAGTAAGTATAGGTACCTAGTACCTACTCCCCATAGTATAGGTAGGTAACTACTCTTGCACTTGCCAATTTTATTGATCAAGATAAAGCTCTATTTCCTGTACCTACATACAAAGTACCTACCCTGTGGAGGGTTGCGCCCGGATGGTCAAACTCAGGTTTTGGCACAGAATCTGTTTGGTAAGATTTCTTAGCTTACTTTACCCAGTGGTAAATTTTGCTTTGCAAAAGCGTTAGTTGGACAACATGTCGCAAAGGTTTTTAGATACCTTTTCGCATGTTATGAGGGAAAACAAGAAGAAAATGTATGAGAGTATCGATTTGATATATTGTTGTCTCCGATTCTCTACCTCAACATGTAAAATTATGCTTTTCATTCATGATTTTAGTTAAAAATGCAAAAAAAAAAGATTCCGACGCATTGAGAACCTCTTCCTTTTTTTTTTTGAAGTCGGTTAAAAAAACACTTTCATCTACAAACTTCTCATGGCCATTTGATAAAGCTAAGCACTTTCTAATTAAATTGCCTTACAAAAATCGATTTACAAAAAACAAGACAGAGAAAGAGTCTCTGTCTTGTTTTTTGTAAATCGATTTTAATTTTCAGGGTATTTTTTTTTCGGACGGACTTTTATGTTGACTGGTCTCGTGTTGACCTTTGCAACTTCACCGGACTATATCAGGGTAATTCCGCTGGTCCTCTCTTCTTTAGCAATATCCTATTCGGCATCGTGTCCTGGAGCCACGTTCTTCATGAAACTTTTTATTTCTCAATCGTCAACAGTGTTGACGACAGGGTGTTACGGACTGGGAACTACTCCAAAACTACGCTGAAGCCTACTGAAGGCCCGGAGTCAGCACAAGGGTCGCTTCCTACACCGACTGGATCCTAAAAGCCGCGGTCTAAGAATTCGCGATTAAAAATAAATATCTTTAATCGATCGAGCGAGCGAAGCGAGAGAAGATCTTAGTGGCAAGTTAGGCGATTTTGCTTTGTATGTTTGTATGTTTCACTTTTGTGTTCTCGCATAACTATCGAACCGTTAACCCAATCTGCATGAAACTTGGTAGGTCAATAGGTTGCGCTATGGAAATTTGCTGTGGAGCATATGAGCGTAATCGATGATGGGTTGTAAAGATATTGGGTTCCTAAGGGGATAAATAAAAGTTACACAAATATATTGAGTGGGGTGCCATTTGAAAGGATTTAATTTGTTTATTCCAAAATGGTATAAACAACAAAACAAGACAAATTAAGCAACCGCTGTAACCTGAGTTCCCGTTTGAGAGTTTCGATGTTTAGGTTATTGCTTTCCCAATGTTTTGTTAATCAATTTTTTTGGTGAAATAAGACAACTTCTGGAACTAAGCGATTTTAAAATAACTTTTACAAACTAACTGCATTTTCACTGAGTCATTGACGATAATGCGAGTAAAGCCACGGGATAAGTTAGTATGGAATAAGTACCTAGGAAATTAGTAACTGGAATTACCCATAGATAAGGTAGCACATCGGATTATTGTCTTAATTAAATTATTAAAATGCCTACCTACGGCCTGACTAATCGCACTATCTTTATGATAAACGGGTTTTTAATAACTTCAGACATTCGATTTTATTATTTTTAGATAAGCACTTCAAACTGCAGTTCCATCAATATAATATTGAATTAACAATGGTTAGGTACAAGGATTGGCGACTTGCTTTAAATCGCAATCTAAGCAGTATCACAAATGCAGCGTTATCAGTTTGTTGGTGCTGCAAAATTCCCGCCACCGTCATTGACACTTTTTCTCCAAAACTTTAAAGCCTGTGGTTATAAAAGGGTCGACGACCTGCCGATGCTAATGAAGGTTCAAACCTATGAAGCTTACCCGGTTGTCTGTCGGAGCACAGATCTGGTCGAGACACAATTGATTTTCTATTGTTTCTGGAATCCCGACAGACAGACTAAAGGTTAAGCAGGATCGCCAACGTACGTCCTGAAAGAACAGTTAGAAGAGCCACGGGGTTCTCGCCACGGCTTCATCGGCACCTAGGCGCCAAAACTTCAATCAATCAATAATTCATTTATTGCAAGAAATATGGTCATAACAAGATCTTTATATTATACATAGAAAGTATCACATACTTCACCAAAAAACATCGACATGCAAAATTAATTACTTAGGTAGGATAATGAACAATGTCACTTTGAAGGCTGTGTATATAAATGTCGTCTTAACATCCCCTCTAAATATCTTAGGTACCCCTAGAATATTATTTTATCATTTTCTACCATTCCGTACAGCCACCCCCACCATAAAACCTTTCTATCATCTAATCTTCAAAATACAATAAGTCCCTACGGCGCTCGAGTTAATCAACACTTAGCATCTTGGGCTCCCCAGCTCCCCTACGGTCATTTTGACATGGGCGGGCGGGCATGCAACCTGTAATGTATAGAATGCTGTAAAATGTAGGCATTTTGCCAAATTTATTATTTATAGCTTCTGCTAGATTATCTTCAAAGGTACCTACCTACCTTTGAAGTCTGTTTGTCTGTTCGTCTGTCTACCTGTCTGTGGCTAATCAAATCTTGCAAGTTAAAGACCCACTTCCCTTTGTCCGATTGAGCTGTTCACACCCAATACTTATTTCGAAAACTGGTTGATAAAAACAGGGGCCAATAATGAAAATATGCTTATTTAGACACCTTCTTTTCCAAATAAAAATACAGAAAAGCAATATTTTCGATATTTAATAAGCACCGTAGCGATCAACCAAATACGCTGATTCTGAAGATCGGCCCACAAGGAATTAGGCGTCCTCGTGGTCGGCCCAAGCGGAGATGGCGGACGAACTGGCCGACAGAAGCCTTAACCGGGGTGAATGGAAAAAGAGAAGGGAGGCCTTTGCCCATCAGTGGGATCCAGTGATCCACTTCACCTTTTAGAGCTCATGTTGATGCGCATATAAATTTTTCGAAACGAAGAATGGACGCATAACCACGGGATTTGCACCCATGACCTTCGAATCAAAAGTTGAGGCAATATATATTTTAGCTATTACTCTTTTTTATAATTTTGAATTTTTGCGTGATAAACTTGTTACACAGTATTTTAACCGTCTATTATTTTTAAAATTTATACGGTACGCTAGAAATTAGAATTAGATTTGATAATCTCTCAAATTTGATGATAGTAGATATCACGCGCCTATATAATTATGATGAGGACATTAGATATCCAGTTTACAGTTCTTCTGCAGAAATGGCTTACTCCTGGGTCCTGGCTCTGGTCTTCATTGCAGGTACGTTACGTAACCCTTTATCATGGTCGCGAAGGAACAGGAGTAGCACTAGCTCTTAAGACGTTTCAAAGTGGTACACTGTGTGATCCTATTCTAAATGAATTTGACTTTTGACTTTTGTGCATCAATGGATTTTTCGTTTCGATAAATTTATATGTGCACTAACACACCCTCTTGACTGATTTTTTTTCCGCTTAAACAAAGGGCAAATTATGGCGATTGACCTAATGAGAATCGCAAACAACAGTTAAGAGACCGTTAATTGTGTTATAGGTACCGTCTCGGCGGTCCCGCTGTCGGAACGTATCGTCGGGGGAAATGTCACCTCCATCGACAGATACCCCTCCATAGTCCAGGTGGACTTTAACCTCTGGGGATGGGGACAATCTTGCGCTGGTACCATCCTCAACACTAGATACGTCTTGTCTGCTGCTCATTGCTTCGCCGGATTGTAAGTAAATTTCATTTCTGTGACCAAGTCCAATCATCAGTAAAATCCTTCATTAGTTAATCTAATATATTATGGCTTAGTTTTCTAGTTATATAATCTACTATAGTCGTATTGCTCATTATACGGACTAAAAGTGAAGGAAAAAATGTCATTTTTCCTTCAATTTTGACATAAATCGTATCAAAACTAATCAAAATTGAAGGAAAAATGACATTTTTTCCTTCACTTTTAGTCCGTATAATGAGCAATACGACTATATCTTTACTCAAGATAATTCTATTAAACAAACAATAATACTAACCTATTACCTAAGTCTTCGAAGCTGTAGAAGAAGGTTACTGTAGTCAATTTCTAATTTCTGATGATATGATTTATGATTATTATTATTATTTATGATTTAGGTATTGTCGAACGTGTTAATTTAATTTCTAGATTTTACTGGGGACCTGAGTACCGTCGTATTCGCGCCGGTTCCACAAACCGTGACATCGGAGGTTCCCTGTACTACGTGTCCGCGGTCTTCAACCACCCCACCTACGGCACGAACGGTTTGGACGGAGACATCGCCGTGTTCTTAGTGTCCACCGCTATTGACTACAACCCAAGCGTGCAGCCAACCGCCATTATCAACCAGGGTGGAATTCTCCCTGATAGCGTACCAGTTGTCCACGCTGGTTGGGGTACTACCTCAGTAAGCTTTTCACTTTCCTACTATTAATTTTAGTTCCATGAACAGTAGACCTTGCAAGCGCAAGCTTCTTTGCAATAAATCACTAAACTAAGGGTATTTAAAATATAAATTAATTTACCATGTTTTCTTAAGCGAAAACGCGATCTAGCGGTGCACAGTAGCG
Source organism: Camptogramma bilineatum (assembly GCA_958496255.1). Lineage (NCBI taxonomy): Eukaryota > Metazoa > Arthropoda > Insecta > Lepidoptera > Geometridae > Camptogramma > Camptogramma bilineatum. Next base: position 13,029,380 of record OY292468.1, on the reverse strand, counting down.
CCATCTAGTGTAGTAAATCTATCAAAAAAAAATGAACTGAAAGCAAAAAAGTTGTACTTAAATCTAACAAAAATGTTAAAGAATTCTGAAAATAATTAAAATAATTCAGGGTATCTAGTTTTGTGATGAGAACGTGCTCCATGAATCCTTAATTTTAAGTTAAGAGATGTTCCAGATTATTAATCGATCGCTTCTTTTCATTAAAAGTAAAAAAAACCTTACTCGGACTTCAACGAAAGGCTTAGCAACACATTTTGCCATTCATTTTCATTCATAGATACCTACCTAAGATAGAATTGAAAGTTTGGTTTTAGATGGAACTTGAAATTATGTAGATCGTAGCCTAGAACAGCTTATAGATAATGCTGGTATTACACGAGCGTCGTAACAGCCTTTGCACTCCACATTTTTCAATGACACGAAAATCTTTTCTAACTTTTTGTGTTTATGTTCTTATATGATTTTTCTTTTACAACAGTCTGGTGGCTTTGCTTCGAATGAACTGCGGGATGTTACTATCTACACCGTGAACAACACGCTCTGCAGGCAGAGGTACCTCGAGGCGCCTAGCCCGGGCGTTGTCACCGATAACATGATCTGTGCTGGCATCCTCGATGTCGGCGGCAAAGACGCTTGCCAGGTAAGAAAATATATTATGATGACATTGAACCTGTTCATAAATTAATTCGATTTAGTTGTTGAAACGAGATTTGCAAGTTTAAATCAAATCTTACTGTTTTTTGCCAGGACTCGCAAAATCCATTGTTTGGTTAAATTTTTGGCAGATATTTAACTTGTGTTCGCATTTCAGGGTGATTCCGGTGGTCCCCTCTACTACGGCAACATCACAGTCGGTGTAGTGTCCTGGGGATACGGCTGCGCTGATGCCTACTGGCCCGGAGTTAGCACTAGGGTCGCTTCCTACACTAACTGGATCGTCGCCACCGCTTCATAAGAATTTTGCTTTACCTATTAAATTTTTTGTAACGATAAAGATTTTTTATGATTGACGCTGAAGCAGTTATTACCTTTACTACGGCGACATTCTGGTCGGCGTCGGGAGAAGGCTGCGCTAAGCCTACTGGCCCGGAGTCAGCACAAGGGTCGCTTCTTACACCGCGACTAGATCGTAGAAACCGCGGTCTAAGTATTGGCAATCCCAGTGTTTTTAGACAATTTAGACAATTTTTTTGGTAAGATAAGAAAATTTTCGGAACGGATCGTTGTTAAAAACACTTTCATGAGCTAACTGCATTATCACTGAGATTACCTACCTAATATGCAAGTGAATCCGCGGCCCGAGGTTAGTAAAGAATATCAAGAAAATTGGAAACTGGAATTACCCACAGATAAGGTTGCACATATCGGATTATTGTCTTATTTAGATTGTTAAAATGCTTAAAAGTAATTAGTTACGGCCGGACTAATCGCACATATCTATGATAAACGATGGTATTATTTTTTAGATAAGCACTTCAAACAGCAGTTCCATTCATTGAAATAGCAATGGTTAAAAGAATTGGCGAACTGCTTGAAATCGCCGAAGTGTGAAAGCAGTATCAAGTAGCAAGCAGTCATTACAAATGTAGCGTAATAAGTTAGAGGAGCAGCCAAATTCCCTTCGTCTTGATATTTTAAGAGGTAGCCCCTTGTCGTCATAACTGATGCTTCTCTCTCCACGAAGCCAGGGCAGCCTCCTTGACTTCCCTGATACGACATGACAGCAAACTTCTCTTTCACTTGAAATGAAAATGAAAATGAAAATTCCTCTTCCTCTCCTTCCTTCCACTTTTCCTTCAATGATGTTTTTAATGAAGCTGTCATGCCGTATAAGATGGTCAATCATCTTCCCTCTTTTATTCTCGACCACTTGCAACAACGATCTTTCCTTCTCTACTTTTTGCAAAACCTCAATGTTGGAAAGAGTCACCAAGACTCTTTCCAACATTGAGGTTTTGCAAAGAGTAGAGGAAAATTCCTATCACCGCTTTATTGACACTTTTGTGCCAAAACTTCGAAGCCTGGTAGTGTTTATAAAGGTCGACGACCTGCCGATGCTGACGAAGCTTAAGCAGTATCACCAACGCCCCCTGAAAGAACGGTTTGAAGAGTTCTCGCCACGGCTTCGTCGGCACCTAGGAACCAAAACTTCGAAGACTGGCTGTGGTTATAAATGTCTACCTAATCTTCTATATCCCATCTTACGCACTAGAATATTTTGACCCCCACCTTACAAACCGGTAGATTAACCTAACTGGAATATCAGAGACACGTAGGGCATATACAATATAATATCAATATTTAGTGCGATCGAGTACCTGAATTTTTTTTAACATTTTTGAAAACCAGCCTCACCGGTAACCTCGAGTACCTATATAGGTAGGAACTCGAGCGCATCAGAGCTACTTTATGGAAATAGAATTGAATATAATCTACTTTGAAGTTTAAAAAACGCACTCACTGCACTTCACTGCGGGTTCGAATCCCGTCTTTTCAAAATTTTGATAAGATTTTTCATTTTTAATTTAAAAATGCGTCATGCGTTGCTTCGTTTCGGCTCGGCGTCAGAGTTGCTAACACTGTGTGTGTGAGCATAACACAATATAATATTGGTTGGTCAACGCCATCTTCACATTCATCATACGTAGATACTGCCCATGAATGGAACTCCCTGCCGCCCTACTTGTTTCCTGAAAACTATAATCTAGGTGCCTTTAAGGCTAGAGTGAATAGATTTCTTTTAGATCGATGTGATCCATCCTCGGCCACACCGTCGCTAACATCCTACTCCTCAATCTTACTTCGGTACCTACTCCTTAATCTTTTTGAATTTTTGCGTGACATACATTTTAGACCATAATTTTTTTATTAAAATTTATACGGTACGCTAGAAATTATAATATGGATTTCATAATCTCTCAAGTTTTATCACTTTGGTGATATCGTGCAGCTATATATTATCTTGAAGACATTGGTCATCCAGTTTACAGTTCTTCTGCAGAAATGGCGTATTCCTGGGTCCTGGCTCTGGTCTTAATTGCAGGTACGTTAATAACCCTTTATATATTGATATAGATATATACAGGGTGTGGCAAATTCTTGGTCACTGAAGGGTAGCTACCTTTTCTCTTGTAGTTAGAATGTTTTGTTCTTAGGAAACTTCAGTTTTATTTTGAAGAAAAAAATAATTGCATTTTTAGATTTTTGAAAAAAAGTACAGTTAGCCTAAAAAATTACATTTGTCAAAAAAAACAAGTTGGTCTTAATCGACTCTATTTCCCACCAGGAACGAGAAGTGTTCCTGGTGGGAAATAGAGTCGATTTTTTTAAAAAATCTAAAAATGCAATTATTTTTTTCTTCACCACCCTGTATATATATCTACTTAGATCTACAATAATTGTACACTAAAGTAATTAAGTATAGTGTTAATATAACGTCGCTTTGGCTACATACTGTTATGATGTTATGTTATATGTAATAAATAAATAAATATATGCAAGTACTTTTCCGCTTTACTTGGCCGAGTGGGTTAGTCTTACCTCGAGTCTCGATCCGAATGTCGTGGGTTCGGATCCTGGTTTTTGTTGATAAAATTAGATACATTTTGGCTTACCGTTACGTTACCCATTACAGTTTCAATAACCACAATCTTCAACAAAAATTTCACAGTTTCAACAAAATTCTAATGTGAATTTTTAGCTAAAGCGCTAGTGGTACAGCTTAGATCTTCGTGGTATCCCAACACTAAAACGATTCATTATTGGCCATGTTTGCACTAGAGCAGACCAACCTGAGCAAACCGACGGCTTATTGTTAACTAAAAGTGTGGGAAAACGCATTTGCGGTTTGGACTGTATTGCATCGTTTTCCTCATTAGAGAAGCTATCAAAAAAAACATGCAATAAATGCCTTTATTTGCTTAATAATCCTTTTTATAATACTTACTTAACACGTTCAGTGCGGTACAGGACATATATGGGTTGTACGCGACTTTCTTCTGGTGCGGAAGGTAGAATTGTAGTTTTACCGCTGGTGCGGGGGCTATTTCTATACGAAATCCTTTATGTAAAAAAGAGTCAAGTATACTTTTCTGTAGCTTATTAAAAATATAAGCAAAATTTGCCATAAAATTGTACAGGACACATATGGGTATAATTTAAACGAACTAACGGGACTTTATCGCGTTATTACCTTTGTTTATTATTTCCCGACGTTTCGAGTGCGTTACAGCTCTCGTGGTCACGGGTAGACTGATGTACTGGAGTCACCGTCGCTAATTGAGGGTAGGATCCGCGACTACCCTCAATTCACCATCAGAATCAGGAATGGACAGTCGACGACACACAACACTGACAGTATCTTGGTGCGGTAATACCGGATCGCGTATACGTTTCGCGCAACCACTAATTACGGGATTCCACGAGGCCGAGAGACGAAACCCATCTTCACGATTGAAATTTCGATGTTTTTTGATTTCAATCGCCTCCCGGACCATCCGCTTGTAGTAGTGGCGTTCACTGGAAAGCACTTTAGGGTCGTGAAGCTCAATCCAGTGATTGGGTCCTGAGTCCAGTAAATGTTCCGCTACCGCTGACTTGTGCATCTGCCGATTTTTTACCGCCGCAATATGCTCTCTGACTCGTTCAGCTATTGTTCGCTTGGTTTGTCCAATATATGAACGGCCACAACTGCAGTCAATTTTATAGACACCAGGCATCTGCAGTGGTATCACATCTTTTGGCGTTCTGAGAAGTTTGGAAACTTTTGAGAGGGGGGTGAAAATCGACTTTATTGAAAATCTTTTCAGAATGTTTCCAATCTTATCCGTCACCCCCTTCATATACGGCAAAAAGACGGGCTGTCTGCGGACTTCTGGTAATTTTCGGCTCTTCTGTTTTTTGTGTCTCCTACTCACTTGGTAGCCATTTTGTTTTAGTACCTCCTGAACATGCTTTAGTTCACCTTCCAGATGCTCAGGGTCACATAGATCATACGCTCTATTTGTAAGTGAGGAGACTACAGATTGTAGGTGAAGAGGATGGTGGTGTGATGCAGCATTTAAGTATCTGTCTGTGTGTGTGGGTTTTCTATAGACAGAGTGCGCCAAGGAACCGTCTGATTTAACTTTTATTAGGACATCTAAAAAGGCTAGGGACCTATTCACCTCGATTTCATTAGTGAATCTGATATTAGGGTGCATGGAATTTAGTTTGCACGTAAATTGTTCAACTTCCTGCTCGCTACCTCTCATTATGCAGAAAACATCATCCACATACCGTTTCCACAATTTTACACCACTAGCCTGTAGATCTATCAAGCTCTCGAAGTACTCCATCCAGATGTTTGCCAAGACCGGCGCCACTGGGCTGCCCATGGCTACTCCGTCGATCTGGAGGTAGTATTGTCCACGGTATAAAAAGAAGTTTCCATCTAAACAGTTCTCAAGAAGAACAAGATACTGATCCGGTAGCTCATTATCCTTAAGTTTTTCTTTCACTACGTCAAGACAGTCATGGAGTGGAACGTTTGTAAACAGGGACTCCACGTCAAAGCTTACCAAAATCTCGCCTGGATCCAGCTTAACTGTCTTGATGATGTCCACAAAATGTCGCGAGTTTCTCACAAAGGATGAGGTCTTTCCTACAAGGGGCTGTAGTACCGAAGCAACATGTTTCGCCAAGTCATAGGTAGGTGAGTCGATTTGACTCACAATAGGGCGCAACGGTACATTCTGCTTATGTACCTTTGGGAGTCCATATAGCTTCGGAGGCTGCACAATAGTAGGCCTATGAAGACGCTCAAATACCTCCTCCGTGAAAAGATCTTCAAACTCCTTGACAACAGACCTTATACGCTTATTCACTCTGGCAGTGGGGTTATAAGTAACTGGCTTGTAAACCTTATCACTAAGCAGCTCCCGCATTTTATCATCATAGTCAGTGGTGTTCATCACCACAGTGGCGTTACCTTTATCGGCCTTGAGCACAAGGATATCGGCATTTGCCCGTAAATTCCTTAGTGCTAACTGCTCTTCTGCGGTGATATTCGACTCGTGATATCTCGTGATACTCGTGATATCGACATATGGGTAGTACGCACTTAAAATCAATTTTCGTAATTCTGTGCGTTACCATACATATATGTCCTGTATCCGAAGACCCAGTGTCGCGCTAATTTTTACAGTAGTGCGGAGCAATCCCTATCTTATTAGCACGTCATTTGTCGATTATTACATTAACGCCAAAATTAAGCGATCTCATAAAATGTTATCGATGGTCGCAATTTAATTGAGGATTGAAAATCATCAACATCCTCACCCAGTTTTAAAAAAAAATCAATTGCCGCATGTATGTTCCCGCATTACTTGAGAACGGCTTGACTGATTCCTTTTCTTTTTTGTTTGTAATTGTACGGAAAAGGTTTTTATAAATTAAAAATTTGTAAGTATGCGGTGGAGGTCTGCGCCGAACAAAATTGACCAAGGATGCACCAAAAATGAGTCCTGCATATACTTCCATCAGGACCATAAATCCATGCCGGGGTGTTATTAGCTTGTAATTTAAGTAAATGAAGTTTTGTTCATATTTAGAGAAATAAATGCTCCTTATCGATATCGATTGTTCAAAATACGGTTAGAACATCACTAAACTTGTGTAAAGGACAAACGTTTTGACCCTATTTTCAGTGCGGTACAGGACAATTTTGGTGGGTATTTATTTTTAGGTATAGCTTCTAAAGTATTCACCAGATCCCCGTCCTGGCTTACCATATGTTAGATAAGGTTATAATCTACCCAAATAATTAAAAAAACAACATTAAATTACGAAATTCATTAAATTATAGGCATTTCAAAAAAAACATAATACAGGACATATATGTCATGTACCGCACCAGGAGTAACTCTCGTACCTACCATAAATGTCCTGTATCGCACTGTCTGAAAGTCTTGCAAATACGGTCCCGCACCGAACGTGTTAACTTTAGAAAGTACAAAGAATCAAGTAAGTACCTATAGTCGTATTGCTCATTATACGGACTAAAAGTGAAGGAAAAAATGACATTTTTCCTTCAATTTTGACATAAAACGTATCAAAAATAATCAAAATTGAAGGAAAAATGACATTTTTTCCTTCAATTTTAGTCCGTATAATGAGCAATACGACTATAGTCTTTTTTATAAACCCAAAAACAAAGAGGGAAAGCGATTTTTAGCAATTAGAGCTGTATATTACACACACACCGCTATCAGTAGGCTCATTCTGTAAACTCACTTCGAACGTCGAAGAGCAGCAGGCTCATTCTGTAAACTCACTTTGAACGTCGAAGAGCTGAACCCGCTGTGAGATATCAAATTTCGTATTCGAAATTTGAATCTTACTACAAACACTTACAATACATTCTTGCGTATTTAGTGAGCTCGGTCACTTGAGTGAATTCGAAGTGAGTCTAGTACAGAATGCCTCTGCTGAATCCGCTGTGAGATATCAAATTTCGTATTCGAAATTTGAATCTTACTACAAACACTTACAATACATTCTTGCGTATTTAGTGAGCTCGGTCACTTGAGTGAATTCGAAGTGAGTCTAGTACAGAATGCCTCTGCTGCTGATCCTTTTGCACGAGCTTCGGCGACGTAAGGGCGCCTTCAATTTATGCGTTTCTTGACGACCTGCTGCGGTGCCGAAGCGGTGCGTAGTCGTACAGCGCACGGACGATCGTGTTTTTTTATGTAACTGATGTATTAGACATTACTTAACACACGAGCATTACTCACGTAAAAATATCGTCGATTTAGATACCGACAATGTTTCGATTCATCCGGAGAATCTTCATCTGGGTAAGGAGGGAGTTGCGGCAAGGTTACTCCTCGCGGTCACATCTCACACTCATTGTCGGTATCTAAACCGACGATATTTTTACGTGAGTAATTCCCGTGTGTTAATGTCTAGTACAACTCACGAAAGTTTTGAAAGTGAACTTTGTATCTGATAAGAAACCGTTAATTTTGTTATAGGTACCGTCTCGGCGGTCCCGCTCTCGGATCGTATCGTCGGTGGTGATATCACCTCCATCGAGAAATACCCCTCCACAGTCCAGGTGCAATTCAACCTCTGGGGATGGTCACAATCTTGCGCTGGTGTCATCCTTAACGTTAGATACTTCGTGTCTGCTGCTCATTGCTTCTCCGGAATGTAAGTATATTTTATTTCGTGACCAAGTCCAATCCTCAGTAAAATCCTAGTGGGTTTAGTTTAAAAAGTTATTGAGAAAAAATATTAAAAAAACAAAAAAAAAATTCGACTGCGTAAAACTCATTTCAAACTAAAAAGAAAAATATTACCCGGCTGACTCAAGTCACAGGGTTATGTAGATCGCGCGTTTCTATGTATGTGTGTGTGTATCATTCTTTATTACCACGTTTCTCCTAAACGGCTGGATGGATTTTGATGAATGAGGCATCGTTAGAATCGTCTCTATGTCAATTGTGCTCTAGGATACTTTTTATTTCAATAAATCAATTATAGCGGCTAGAAAATGCAACAATGTGTGAATTTTGAAAAAAATAAATCACGCCATCTTATCAAAAACTGGGTCAAAATCAAAAGATTGGTAGACTGATATCAAAATGTTTTTTTTTTAATCTGACATGATATCTTCGAAAAATAAAACGACTTTCAAAATTTGTCAAAATCTATTTTTCGCCCTAAATGGAATTGCTAAACAAAACGCATACTAAAACTTTCTATTTAGTCACACGCAATGTTTAGAACAAACTGCATCGATATTGGTTAAGCCATTTAGGAGATATCTCATATTTAAGAAATAACTTACGCGTTTAATTTTCACACAGAGCCTCTGTGTGTCAACTGTGACAACAACGTTTAGGAAAAACCGCACATCATCTATCGAACCATTCTAATTTATGCTCAAACAACACAAAAAATAAGAAAATATTAAGGATCTAATTAAAAAATTAAAAAAAACCTCACTGAACTGAAAAGTTGGAAATAATCAATTATATTTTCACCATGGAATGTCGTAATTTTTCCCTTTACCTACCTACAGTATTGAAAAGTTTTATAGACACGGGATTTTATCGCGTAATTTACCTTATTTTTCCCGACGTTTCGGCTATGTTGCAATAGCCGTGGTCGCGGGCAGACTGGAGTATGTTTTCAAGGTCCATTGTGAATCGGCGGTATTATCCAAAACTACCCTCACTGATCTTCAGATTCCGGATCGGCTGCATTTACACCGCAACACACTACACTAACCGTATCTTGACACCGGAAAGTCACATTACGACGTGCACTGCATTTACTAATAACAGGATTCCATGATGACGGGAGCCTGAATCCATCCTCGCGATTGAAATTCGGATATTTCTTGATTTCAATTGCCTCACGAATTATTCGCTTGTAATACTGGCGTTCGTTGGCAAGAATCTTGGGATCGTGAAGTTCAATCCAGTGATTAGGCCCGGAATCCACTAGGTGCTCTGCTATCGCCGACTTATTTACCTGGCGGTTCTTAACTGCTGCTATGTGCTCCTTTATGCGTTCGGCTATAGTACGCTTTGTTTGCCCAATATAGGAACGACCACAACTACAGTCCACTTTATACACGCCAGGTACTTGAAACGGTATGACATCTTTCGGCGATCTCAACAACTTTGCAATCTTGGTTAAAGGAGTAAAAATGGTCACAATGGACCTTGAAAACATACTCCAGTCTGCCCGCGACCACGGCTATTGCAACATAGCCGAAACGTCGGGAAAAATAAGGTAAATTACGCGATAAAATCCCGTGTCTATAAAACTTTTCAATATGAATAGTGATCGCGAAAGTTTAAAAAAGACTATTACCTACAGTAGTCAAATTTAAAATAACGTAAGTAAATAAATTTAAGCCGGAGGCTTCTTCTATTTGATTTTCAGCGTGCCTAGTGCCCTAACAATAGCGGCTAGCTAGAAAATGCAACAATGTGCGAATTTTGAAAAAAAAAAATATGTAGTCCTCATATCAAAATCCACGTCAAAATCGATCGATGGACTGATTTCAATTTTTCACTCTTAAATGGAATTGCTAAACAAAACGTAGGTATCTTAAAACTTTCTATCTAGTCATACACAACGTTTGGAATAAACCGCTTCGAAATTGGTTAAGCCATTTAGTAGATATCTCATTTAGTAAAAAACGCTGTTCCAACTTTTCAGTTCAGCCGGATTTTTTTATTTTTGAATTAATTGCTTGTTTTCTTTAAGTCGTCAACTTTGACGAGACTCACATTGTTCGACTGGCTCCTCACTGGAGCTTGACTATTTAGTTTTTAAGCAGCTGGATCACCGAAAAGAAAGCTATGCCCCAAACCGTGTTTGTTGCCCTGATTCTTCACGGTGTTGGTCGCGAAAGAATAGGAGAGGAGTAGAATCACCTAGCTCTTAAGACGTTTCAAAGTGGTCATAGCAGTACCTAAGTCTTCAAAGCTGTAGAAAGTTAGATACTGCAGTTTCCTGATGACTTTCTAATTTCCAAAAATCCATGATCTGGAATCATAATTTGGATTTTTGGATATGATGATTTAGATGTTATCTAACGTTTGTTTTCTAGATTTTACTGGGGACCTGAATATCGTCGTATCATTGCCGGTTCTACTTTCCGTGACTTGGGAGGTTCGCAGTACGACGTATCCGCGGTCTACAACCACCCCAGTTACGGCACGAACGCTTATGACGGAGACATCAGCGTGGTCTTACTGTCCACCGATATTGTGTACAACCCAAGCGTGCAGCCAGCCACCATTATCAACCAGGGTGGAGCTCTCCCTGATAACTCACCAGTTGTTCACGCTGGTTGGGGTACTACCTCAGTAAGCTTTTCACTTTCCTACTAATACTTGTAGATTATTGAGTTTTATTGCTTCCCGATATTTCGACGCAGTTGCATGTGCCATGATCACGGGTAACTGAAGTCTTTGCGAGGTAGAAGGTAGTTATGTGCAGACGAAACGGTTTACCCTCTTTCTCAGTCGTTTACTACTACGGACACCCCTACCACCGGATTCATTCTCACTTACAACTCGATTTCGACACACAACACTAACAGTAATCATGGTAATTATTTCGTTGATAATAATATTTATGTTCGTAACCATGATAGTTTCAAAAGTTATAATACTTGTAGTTCTGCAAGCACAAGCTTTATTTCAACAAGTCACTAAACTAAGGGTTTTTAAAATATAATATTAATTATCATGTTGTTTTGAGCGACCATGCGATAAGCGGTGCGAAATCTAACAAAAAAAAAAAATTGTAGGTAAATCCAAGAAAAATATTAGAGAATTCTGAAAATAATTTTCAGAGTATCTAGTTTTGTAATGAGAACGTGCTCCATGAATCCAATCCATCGTTTCTATTCATTTACGTACTCTTATAATGGACAATGTTTCTGTCAAGTGAAAATATGTTTTTACTTTGTTAATTTCTGTTATATCGGAATGGTAAAAAAAAATAAAAAATAATAATGTATCTGGAATTTGAATTGCTATCAAACGTTCTAAGGATTTCAAAATTTGGTGTCCTATTTTTCGAAAGATCGATAAGTCGATAAGTTGTATCTCTTAGAAACACATTTTGCCATTCATTTTCATTCATAAAGATTAGATTTTGAAAGTTTGGTTTTAGATGGAACTTGAAATTGTGTAGATCGGGGCCTAGAACAGCTTATAGGCAATGCTGGTATTACACGAGCGTCGTAACAGCCTTAGCACTCCACATTTTCAATGACACAAAAATATTTTCTAGTTATTTATCGTGTTTATGTTCCTATAAACAATTTTTCTTTTACAACAGTCTGGTGGCTTTGCTTCGAATGAACTGCGGGATGTTACTATCTTCACCGTGAACAACGAGCTCTGCAGGCAGAGGTACGCAGCGGCGCCTAACCCTGCCGTTGTCACCGAGAACATGATCTGTGCTGGCATCCTCGATGTCGGCGGCAAAGACGCTTGCCAGGTAGGAAGATAATATAAAAATTTCAATGATTTTGTACACTTCTTCCAACGGATCTTATCATTCGTGAAGTTAGCAGTTTGCAACTTTTTCATACTAAATTTTCTACTGCGCAGCGAAAAGCCTAACTTCACCAATGTCTAGATGCTTTGTGACAACTGTAAAATGCTTTAAATTCACCTTAATAACCGCTGTAATTACCTGGATAATACATTGAACCTATTTATCAAATTGATTCGATTTCGTTGAAATCTTACTGTTTTTTGCCAGGACGCGCAAAAAGTCACTGTTTGGTTAAATTTTTGGCAGATATTTAACTTGTGTTCGCATTTTAGGGTGATTCCGGTGGACCCCTCTTTTACCGCAACATCACAGTCGGTGTCGTGTCCTGGGGATTCGGCTGCGCTGATCCCCACTTCCCCGGAGTCAGCACAAACGTAGCTTCCTATAGTGACTGGATCGTCGCCACAGCTTCTTAAGAATTTTGCTTGATTAAATTTTTGTAACGATAAACATTTTTTATGATTGACTCTGACTAGTTTTTCTGAAGCAGTCTCAATATGCCGCAAACAGGAATAACTCAAAATTAGAAAGCTGATATACGAAGAAAATTAAATTAGAAAAGAAAATTATGTTTGCTGGGATTATTTTCTAGACCTATATTTTCACAGACCAGTTTAAAGTAACTGATCAGAGCGAGGTCAGAGGCATTGAACATCCAAATACATTTAGCACACTTCCCTATTGGCAACCCATCGCTGCATTGTAGAATACCAACTGGTTTCCTCACTATGTTTTCTTTCACCATTTTGAGCTCGTGCATGCATATTGAGCTGAACACTACATAATAGTGCATGAACTTTTCCGAAACTAAATATTAATTAAAGTAGGAACAACAGTAATCCACGGCTTTCAAATAGAAAATGGAAGCCCTCTCGGTCTTCACGGCTTTCATTACAAAGAATGTCTTGAAAATCTAAGAAAAAAAAATTAAAACCGACTTCAATGACAATAGCTGATTCATGTTCTGCACTCTTGAGGTGAATTTCTGTTCATAACTCCAAAGATCCTCGACAGATCCACACCAAATTTTTTTTGGAACCACATACCTACTCCTTCAAACCACAACTGATCTGATTTCATTGATGATCCACAATTGACGGAGAAGTTGCGGAACATACAAAAAAGATTCCGACGAATTGAGAACCTCCTCCTTTTTTTTAAGTCGTTTAAAAATAAATAAAGCTATGATATAACTAACTATTCCGTGATTAGTTTAGGCCTCTAATATTTTGGTACCTACTTAAAATACCTATATTAATTTAACTGCCATGACGGATTTTCGATAAGTAGGTATGTTCAATACCTACATAATGAAGTTAAGAAATGTATCAACATCAGTAATGATGGCATTGTAGGTGATATCTTCGATGAAGAAATTGAACATATCTAGAATAAATAAGTAAGTACTCAATAACTTACCTATACCTTCTAGGTAAGCGTGCTCCACCTTAGACCACACTGTTGCTTTACATCAGGCAGGGTGAGGTCAAACGCGAAACTATTTTCGTTAAAAAAAAAACTCATTTAGGTACTACTATCTGCGCCCTCGTGGCCTTACCTGCGTAGTGATGGTATTATACCTATGGTGATAATGATTATTAAGCCTATATCCTTCCTCAAGAATTAAGCTATCAAATGCAGAAATATTTTTTAAATCCGACTGGTAGTTGGTGTTTTTCATCTGCATAACCTTTCTACAATTAAGTAACGAGGGTGATCGATTGGCGATTGATAATGCTGGTACGCCGACAGTAGTGGTAGTAACAGTTCATGTTGACAAAAACAAACATCGGAGAAGCTACATTCATTATAATTCATTCTAAATATCCACTCTTATGCTGGGATTCCAAACACAATAGAAAATCTATTGTGTCTCGTTGAGATCTACGTTCCGGCATATTATGAAGAGTTAAACCGCGGTGGCTACGATCCAGTCGGTGTAGGAAGCGACCCTTGCGCTGACTCCGGGGTAGTAGGCATCAGCACAACCAGTTCCCCAGGATATGACGCCAATAAGGATGTTGTCATAATAGAGAGGACCACCGGAATCGCTCTAGAAAACAAAAAAATCAACTATCAAAAAGTTTGAACAGAATAAAGAAAATAGAGACACTAGAACTTTTGCAAGATTCACTTCGCATGCCTTGAAACATAAATGAAATTAGTAGCAAGTATAACGTTGTTTTAAGACTTAGATAGGTAGGCATTGAAAATGATGAAATTTGAAAAACTACTTCGCTAATCTCTCAAAACGCTCATGCACAATGCCAAGTTATGCAAAACAAAGTCTGGGGTGCCGATACGCGAGCAGCACGGACGGCTTGTAATACAAATAAAAACTTTTTTGGAAAAGATTAGCGTAGGTATAAATAAATCTGAAGATGGCAAAGTATCGTCTGAACGAATTAGATATTTAGAAAGCAAAATACAGTAGTTTATTCAGGTGTGTGCCATTTACCTAGTAATTCTTTAAAAAGCACTTTTACAAAATCATTATCATGTGAAAATATGAAAATTCCCTTATGTATTTATTAGAACTAGTACGGTAGGTAGTAAGACCCCTTTACTGTGTAACATTGTAAGTACCTCATTTTATGAAATTTATTGTTATTTATTATGAATTTATTGCTTAATATTATGAATCTATTGTTTTATATTATGAATTTATTGATCTGACTATTTTATTGACCGTTTTAATTTATATACACTTTGTTTCAAATTTTTAATAAGTACCTACTTATATTTTAATAAGTACCTACTAATAAGAATATTATGACATGTAACATTCCAAGTTATCAATAAAGAATCTGAATCTGAATCTGAATCTAAGCCGACCAGTTCAGTAAATATTGTATCACTGCAGGGTAAAGACCTCATTACTCATTTACCAGACTTTCCTGTCCCTAGTTTTAATTGTCCAGCCTGGTAGATCATCCAGATCGTTACGCTATTTTCGTGGAGGTCTGGTGCGCAGACGTCCTGCATTGGGTATTCATTTTGCGGTTTTAGCCCAACAGTCATCAGACATGGACTTATCAAATGATAATGATGAATGAAAACCACTCAGTAAAATATTAACACTTCTTAACACGTTCGGTGCGGGACCGTATTTGCAAGACTTTCAGACAGTGCGATACAGGACATTTATGGTAGGTACGAGAGTTACTCCTGGTGCGGTACATGACATATATGTCCTGTATTATGTTTTTTTTTAAATACCTATAATTTAATGAATTTCGTAATTTAATGTTGTTTTTTTAATTATTTGGGTAGATTATAACCTTATCTAACATATGGTAAGCCAGGACGGGGATCTGGTTAATACTTTAGAAGCTATACCTAAAACTAAATACCCACCACAATTGTCCTGTACCGCACTGAAAATAGGGTCAAAACGTTTGTCCTTTACACAAGTTTAGTGATGTTCTAACCGTATTTTGAACAATCGATATCGATAAGGAGCATTTATTTCTCTGAATATGAACAAAACTTCATTTACTTAAATTACAAGCTAAGTTAAACACCCCGTCATGGATTTATGGTCCTGGTGGAAGTATATGCAGGACTCATTTTTGGTGCATCCTTGGTCAATTTTGTTCGGCGCAGACCTCCACCGCATACTTACAAATTTTTAATTTATAAAAACCTTGTCCGTACAATTACAAACAAAACAAAAAAGGAATCAGTCAAATCAGTCAAGCCGTTCTCAAGTAATGCGGGAACATACATGCGGAAATTGATTTTTTTAATAACTGGGTTAGGATGTTGATGATTTTCAATCCTCAATTAAATTGCGACCATCGATAACATTTTATGAGATCGCTTAATTTTGGCGTTAATGTAATAATCGACAAATGACGTGCTAATAAGATAGGGATTGCTCCGCACTACTGTAAAAATCAGCGCGACACCGGGTCTGCGGATACAGGACATATATGTATGGTAACGCACAGAATTACGAAAATTGCTTTTAAGTGCGTACTACCCATATGTGTCCTGTACAATTTTATGGCAAATTTTGCTTATATTTTTAATAAGCTACAGAAAAGTATACTTGACTCTTTTTTACATAAAGGATTTCGTATAGAAATAGCCCCCGCACCAGCGGTAAAACTACAATTCTACCTTCCGCACCAGAAGAAAGTCGCGTACAACCCATATATGTCCTGTACCGCACTGAACGTGTTAACTAACATAAACAACTAAATTGAAAGGAACTCTGTTTTCTATCTTTCAATGACTGAAGATAGAAGACAGTGAGACAGTGAGACAGACAGAAAGTGTCCAAAAGGCTGGCAGCGTTACCCCGTTGGATTGCTATACTTATCCTCTGTCCGAGGTAAGCACCAACCCTTTGGTCATTGGTATCATCCATCAATCAAATTATTTAAATTGGCTTTTGCTAATTTATTTTTCTAACTTCACTAGCCTTACCTGGCAAGCGTCTTTGCCGCCGACGTCGAGGATGCCAGCACAGATCATGTTGTCAGTGAGTATGCCGGAGTATCTCTGCCTGCAGATATCGTGGTTCACACTGTAGACGGTTACATCCAGCAACACTTCAGAACGCATACCCCCACTCTATTGTAATACAAGCAAAAAATATGTTTTATTGGTTTATTTATCTCCATAGAGGTACATTTAGTTACAATACAAAAATTGTTATAGAAGAGCGGTATCTCCTAATACAAGCATAACTCTGCTTAAAAGGAGATTTCATCCCTTGTTATTTAAATATTTAAGTTACTGAAATAAACATTTTTTCACTTTCATTTTCATTTTCATTGGTAAATTCCCTTATCCATTCCTCAAACTCCTTTTTTTTGAAAGATTATTACACTAAATAACGTTTGATCTTCATTTGATACACTCTCTTGGAAAGAGGTGAGATGATTCTGGAAGTTTGAATACTTTAACTTAAAATAATGCTTGAAGATTTCAGTTAGTCAAGCTAAAAGGCATTATGCTCCATCTCCGTTTAGAATAATCAAAAATGGATCACTGAAAAGAAAGTTTAGCCTCGACTCGTTTTTTTTTTTTGCCCTGGTTCTGCATGGTGTTGGTCGCGATAAAACCAGGAAGAAGAAACAAGAAACCTAGCTTCTATGACGTGTCAAAGTGATCTAAATGATCATATTGAATAATGCTTTTTCATTTTGATGACTAATACTTGTGTAAGTTTCCACACTTACTTCAACTGTACCCCATCCAGCGTGCACGACAGGCAGATTGTCGGGGATGACCTCGCCCTGGGCGATAATGGTCACAGGTTGTATTACAGGACTGAAGACCAGGAATGTGGTCAGGCGGATCACGGCGATGTCTCCATCATTGCCGTTACTGCCGTAGCTGGGATGGTTGTGGACGGCGGAGACGTAGTGGACATCACCTCCTGTATTGCGGTAAGTGGTTCCAGCGCGAATACGACGTGATTGAGGACCCTCATACCACCTAGAAAAATCGAGAAAAAATACAGTGGATCCAGTAGGCAGACGTTGGCCTGCTATATACCTCGCTAGCAACATAAGCATAAATAAGTAGATAATAAGAATAAATAGAAAGATAAATTTAGCATCTCATCGAATTTGTTGGTCAGTTTCGGAAAGTCTTGATATCAAAGTGTACAAAGTTCATGTTTCTTTTTCGTAGGGATAAACAAGAGACTGCATTTTCACTTACTACAATCCTGACATACACTTTTACCTCACTCACTCGCAGTACAAGCCATTAACGTACTTCTAATCTGGCATTTCTCCAAATTAAAAAAGTGGATGTTACAAAATAAGTGATAAACTTACGGCCCAGTAAAACAATGCGCAGCAGACAGGATATATGCAGAGTTGAGAATGTTGCCACCACAGTCATGGTCCCAGACTTGTAAAGGAACAGACCAGGCGTCAAGCTGGACTATAGACGGATAATTCTCGATGGTGGTAGGGTCTCCTCCGACAATTCGTCCTGATAACCGCCTCTCTGAGCAGACAGCACCTGAAATAATGTTATTTAAACAACAAATTATTATTTGAAAAACGTCTAACCTTATATCCATTTTCTGCTCTTCATCAGACTATGATTGCAGATGGTGATCAAATCACAGTTTGATGAAAAGCATCTAGCTAGAACATTATTTAACACACGGGAATTACTCACGTAAAAATATCGTCGATTTAGGTACCGACAATGTTTCGATTCATCCGGAGAATCTTCATCTGGGTAAGGAGGGAGCAATTCCCGTGTGTTAAACAATGTCTAGTGCAACTCACGAAAGTTTGAAAGGGAAATAGCTAGAACATATTTATTGAGACCAATCCTCATTGAAATGGTCTCAATAATGTTAACACGATGATTAAGGTTGATATAGGATATCCTGCAGATTCATGGTGATGTTGCAGCATTAGTTCAAGATGGCCATATTCTTGGATTCTTAGCTAAGAAAATTCTCAATCGTGTTCCAAATAAAAAAAAACTTAATAAAAATCGGTCCATCCGTTTGCGATCTACGATGCCACAGGCATAACACACATTGTATAAACATTAACCTTCCTTAAGGCTTAAGATAATAACACGCTTTATCGACCATTAAATTTAACTTTAATAGCTGATTTGAACACACTTTCAAAACTGTTAAATAAGAAACCAGGAGGCTTCAATTGATTTAAGACATTCTTAGTTGATTTGAGCACCAGGTTATGGAACATACCTGCAAAGAGAATCAGTACCAGAGTAAATGAAGATGCCATTTTGTTGAGCAGAACAAATGAACTGAGGATTCGGAATGTACTTCAATTTTAAAAGGCTATTGATAAGTCCTATCATCATCAATCAATAGTTAGCCAATTAGCTCGCAACAAACCTCCATCCATAGATAATATTTTAATAATAGAAAAAAATGGAATTTCCTGATTAGTTTTAGTGAAAATACCGTTGGTATTAACCAATTATTATTTTTCCGCCTATTACCTAATGAGCGCCTACACAAGCTTCTCCATCACCAGTATTAACTACTCGCTCCTACAAACAAACAAACATACATACAGTACCTATAATACAAACTGTGATTATCAAATTATCATATGAAACTTTGTTTATAATTTCCGGTTGATACGATGGCAAAATATTAGATTAGATTATTATACTTTAGTACTAAAATCCTCTTTAACAGCAAGTAGATAAGGGCTTAAGTATGAATAAAACAAACTTCTCGGATATGTAGGTATGTAAATAAATATTGCTGGACATTTCACACAGCGCCATCTAGCCTCCAACTAAGCAAAGCTTGTACTATGGAAACCAGATAACTGATAGAATAGTTATATATTTGTAAATACATACATGAAATACTTTATAACACCCAGACACAGAACAAACATCTATATTCATCACACAAATGTTTGTCCTGGATGGAAATCGAACCCACGACCTAAAGCGCAGAAGGCAGAGCTACTACCAACTGAGCTAGCAGGTCAGTAAGTTAATTGACGATGTATTTTGAGCCACGAATCCAATCATTCGTCGTAAAACGAAGACAGATTAGTATTTATGTAGGTACATAAAATAGTACAAAGTAGACTTAAATTAATAATTATTACGTGGCAGTGGGCCGGTCATATCTGCCGAAGAACTGACAACCGCTGGGGTAAACGAGTTCTCGAGTGGAGACCACGTCTCGGCAAACGTAGTGTAGGACGCCCGCCTGCCAGGTCTGCCGATCTGCGAAAGGCTGCCGGCACAAGTTGGATGCGTCAAGCTGAAGACAGGGCGCGATGGCGCTCATTAGGGGAGGCCTATGTCCAGCAGTGGACTGCTATAGGCTGATGATGATGATGATGATGATGTAGCTGTTAAACAAAGCGCCATCTATGTTTCCATAGCTGATCTAAATAACACCTGAGAACATTGAAAAACTTATATTCTGTTATTAGATTATTTTTTCATTACCCGATATTGTCTGTATGGTTCGAAATAATACCGCTAGATGCTATGTAACTTATTAAACTGTTTTGCTTCTTAGTTCACTCTTGTCCCCTACAATCAGGAGGATCGCTTGTATCGCTTGTATGTATATATTTTTCATTTTCAATGATATATGTAAGTGTACATTTTGACCAAGATACAAACTGACGCAGTCCTGCAAATTGCAATAAACGCAAGAAATGAATTTTAATTTAGCGGGCTACTCGTGCGAATCCACTGATCAAATCGGTCGATTAAAAATTTGCAGTCTGAGAGGGCTTTTAGATGAGTAATGATAAATTTATTTAAGAATTTATTTATTTATTTGAAACATTATCCTATTCTTACAGGTAAGGTGCAGCGGGGCAATTCTGGCAGCGGGGTAATTATGGCACATGGTTATATCTCTCGTTCTATGACTTATACCTCGAAGAGACATCTATGTACGCGTAGAGAAATGTTTTGTTCATTCATAAACGATAGGTGGCATTTCTAGCGCAAAAACTGACTGATTGACAGCATCATTTTGACAGTCACCTATTTTTCGGAGGGTGTAAAAATATTAGCTCCTCGAGTTTTTGTAATAATTAAGTGGTTTTCGCGGTTTAATTGAAAATTGAACAAGCTAAGGAGGTGTATTTTAGACTGGAGATTATTTTAATCGTACTAGTTCGTTTCTACTCATTGTTTCTTCTGTGTTAATTCATCCGCTATAATTACCCCACAAAGTGTTGATTTTATGTAATTTTATCGAAATCGGTTGCCATAATTGCCCCACCGATTTTGTATGAAGTTTCCAAAAACCAGTGATGTCCACAGCATTGAAGTAAACGTCGATAAAAATAATACTTAACTAATCGAGCAAGTGAAGATCTCAGGGTTAACTAATGCGATTTTGCTTTGTATAAGTATTTCTTTGTGAACTTGTTTGAGCTTAATTAAACCATAGTCAACACGCATTAAATTTTCGATCGAGCGAGCGAAGCGAACGAAGATCTTAGTGGCAAGTATGGCGATTTTGCTTTGTATGTTTCACGAATTCTTGTTCTCGCATAATTGTCGAACCGTTCATCCAATCTGCATGAAACTTGGTAGGTCAATAGGTTGTGCTATGGAAATGTATGGTGGAGCATATGAGCTTAATCAATAAAGGGGTTTTCAAAATATTGGGTTCCCAAGGGGGTAAAAAAACCAACAAATTTATTGAGTGGGGTGTCATTTATAAAAAGTCTTTATTTGTAAAGTGTGTGTCTTTCCAAAATAGTTATTATTTTTATTCTAGGATGTATACTTTTTAAAATACGACGAGAATTCATGAATAATTAGACACAACATTATGTATTGCATGCATGCCAGTATGACCATGATGACCTAGTGCAATAGACGTATGTACTTGGCAGTGGTAACACTTGAAAGTATAGGGGTAGTCAGAAGAAAGTCAAAATGTAAGCCATCTACGGTTCGCGAGATCTCAGTTCGGGGCGAACTACTTCTCATACAACATCATTTTTGCGCGAGATTTTTGCGTATACTTACTCCGTTTATCGATAGTCAGCGTCCCAACACTAGCATGTATGGGCGACTAAAGAGTGATGCCAGAATTACCCCACAGAAATTTTAACAGGTTTTTTATAGAAACTGGATCATCGTAGGAGATTAGAATGTTAAAATTCGCGTGTATTGTGTTGTCTAGTTTGTAAAGCTTCTGGATTTAGTATCATAGCATCAGTGGTTCGAATAATATCACCACCTGACGGAATTACCCCGCTGAGGGGCTATTCTGGCATTTTCCAGTTTTTAGTTAAAATTGTGTTATTTCACCATTTACATATCGTCGGTTGCAGGTTCAATTGGCGTAACTAACAAAACACGTAAAATGAGTTGAGTATACAGTTTTTCTTAGTTTTTTCTGCTCTATCGAATGGTATACTCAAAAAAATTCTAGCGTTAAAAAATTTTCAGTTACAGCACAATTTCAGCTGTGAACTTTTCAGATTTCCTTCTAAATCATGCTGTAACTGATTAAGTCACCCATTTGCACAAGTCAAATTGGAGTAACTGTAGCCCCGAAAAATTTAAGGTTATAATATGTGCTCTTACACCAATTATAATTCAAGTAAAAAAAATTAACATTGCATACACCAAAATGTCATGAACATTATTTCACCAATGGTCAGTTGCGTCAATTTACTCAAACTAGGTTTAAGCTTGGTGTCAGTTACGCCAATTTGCACGTGGGAATGAAATAATAGTTTGCTTCTTACCTCAATTTGAAAACTATTATCCGACCAAATTGCAGTGGATTACACATACCGCGCACGCTCAAACTATTGCTATCGTACTTTCTCCTAAGATGTGAAGGTAGGGTTACCACCCATACTTTATAATAATGTCCTATTCTTGGTCATTATCTATCTGTGTTTCAAATTTCAGTCAAATCGGTTTAGTGGTTGTCGAGTTATAGAGGAACAAACATACATCCAAACATCCATCCAAATATCCAAACTTTCGCATTTATAATATTAGTGTAATAGTGTGATTAGTGTGATATACTTTAATTGCAAAAAAAGTAGCTACCTACCCTATGTGTAGGAGACAAAATTAAAATGATCATCCAAATTAATTACCTGCTGCCAGGCCATAGTTACATGCCGGTAGATAGTATGCACTCTATAATAGAATCCGAAGTGCATAAATATGGAGTCCTACGCAATGGCCAAGTTTCATGGAATCGGCACGAAAAAATCCTCGTCCCTACAAGATATTTGTCCTCAAACACAAACATTTCATTGATTGGGATCCAGTGATGCAAGTATGTTTTTCTCCTAGCACGAACAATTTACAGATGTCGAAGGTCAGGATTGCCACAATTAAGAAAAAATATATAAAAACTATTAAAACAAAACATTCCATGAAAACCAATGCAAGGACTTATGAAATCAAGGTTGATGAAGAAGATCTAAAGCGGAAAGGAAAAAGGAAAGGAAAGGCTAGAGTAAAAAAGGTTGTCTATAAACCACAAGAGCAATTTGAAACAAGGGTTAGAAAAGTGTTGAAGGATTGGAACCCCTTTACAAAAGCAGACTGGCTATATCACAAGTGAAGTATATAGATTTAAAAAAATTGTGCGATGACGGTGTTATTCCTAACAGATACCATAGTGATTATTTAAACCTGCCCTTTAGCAAAGATGTTAAAGATACTCTTAACCAAACTGATCAAGAAGACTCAGTAGAAGAAGAGTAAAACCTAAAAATATAATTTCGTTTAGCAATGATTAAGTAGATTTTTTTCTTTTAACCATTTTAAAAAAAGTTTGTGTGTTGTAGTGCAGTCTGCGCTAAATAAAACTTATTAGAAGAGTAAGATAGTTAAAAATACTATTTGGAAATGAAAATATAATTGCGTTGAACAATGATTCAGTTGATTGTTTTTTTTTTTCTTTTAATCATTTAAAAAAAGGTAGCGCAGTCTGCGCTTAATAAAACTTATTATCAGGGTACCTAATCTAATCAAAAATACAATTTTGTAATAAAAATATAATTTCGTTTAGCAATGAATAGGTTGATTGTTTTTTTTGTCATTTAATCATTTAAAAAAAGGTTGTGTGTTGTAGTGCAGTGTGCGCAAAATAAACTGAAGAGTAAGCTAATTAAAAATACTATTTGGAAGTGGTTTGAACTGAATAAATTAAGATTATTTAAATAAAAATGATTTTAATTGAATCTTCTTAGGTACCCTATGCAAATAAATTTAAAATAACAGTAAAATTAGCGTAACTGACATTAGGTGATTATTTCTTTATTTTTCTTTACATTCTTAAGCATTTTAACTAAAGTAACATCAAACAACAAAGTAATACACCGTCTCTTACATCAAACTGAACTGCCGTAACTTGTTATTTTAGAATAGTCTTTTTTAAACTTTCGCGATCACTATTCATATTGAAAAGTGTATTTGTTATTTTAGAAGCCATACACCATTTCGACCTGAAATATTTTAAGAAGTCTTGAGGTCAAATTGGTGTAACTGTCATAAGTTTGAAAAAAACTTGGTGTAACTCTCATAAGTTTCAAAAAAAATTGGTGTAACTGACATTCATTTTCTAAAATAAAGAGTTTATGATCAAATTTAATATTTAGGCTGAAAGCTTAGTGAATTTTAAGCTATTCTGTCAAAGCAGATCCAAAAAAGGCCACACACAAAAAAAGTTATGTTAAATTTATCACGAAAAAAAACTTTAAACGGCTCTAGTGAAAAGTCGTGTTTTGTCAGTTACGCCAATTGAACCTGCAACCGACGATATGCTTTTTCTTTAACAAAAATACAATAAAGAAAAAGGCAGATAAAGGTTACATAACACCAATTTGTCAGAATTAGCGTAACTCAACAAGGAACGAGAGCATTGAAGTTTTAAATTTTGACTAAAAATTTTCGGCCAGAATTGCCCCGCTGCACCTTATGACCTAATACAATAGAGCAGTCAGCAAAATAATTTCATTACTTAGGTCAAAAAAACAAAATTAAATTAAAACAAATCCACATACAAAATCAAAAAAAAACAAAAGCATTCTAATCAATAACAAAAACAAAAAAAAAAAAAAAAATTCTAAGTAAGTATTGATTTACCGGATATGTTCCAATACCTGATAACTTGATTTTTAATTAAAAACTGAGCATATTGATAATGCAACGGGATTAAGATAAAATATTATTTAATTTAGTCAAACGGATTAGCACGTTGAAGTGGCAATGGGCAGGCCATATAGCACGCAGAACAGATGGCCGATGGGGCCGAAAAGTTCTCGAGTGGAGGCCACGGACCGGCAAGCGTAGTGTTGGACGTCCACCGACAAGATGGACAGACGACCTTGTAAAAACTGCAGGTCGGCGGTGGATGCGGGCCGCTTCCAACCGCAATACATGGAAATTTTTGAGGGAGGCCTATGTCCAACAGTGGACGTCCAACGGCTGAGATGATGATGATGATTATTTAATTTATAAGCGACGTTGTCTGTTTAGCTTGTCATTACTTCCGTTGGTAAAATGATGTTCGTTTGGGCTCTTTTGGTAGCAGGTAAGTGGTGTTTTGTTCCATTATTCATAAAAAAAAATGTCAATTAAGCAATCAGAGAATGTTTTTTTTTTGTTTTTTTTTTACTTTCGCGATCAGAACTCATTATATATACCTAATTACCTACGCGTGAATCCGGGTATTTATTCCGTAAATTACCTTATTATTTTGCCCGCGACGTTCGCGTGGTCGCGGGAAGACTACGGTACTAAGGGAGTGGACACATTGCGTTTTCTGCAGCCCGTTTTTGAGCTGCGCGTTTGTATCGATTCAAACGCGCGTTCGCAGCGCGTATTTTTCCATACAAAAGCGAACCGGGAAGAAGGGGGCAGCGCGTTCGGATCGCGTTTGTATTGATACAAACGCGCTGCAAAAAACGCAATGTGTCCACACCCTTAGGTAACTACTAAGGTAATTTACGTGATAAATATCCGGATACACGTGTTTATATAAAATGTTTTTTTTTTTTCACTAGAGACTGCAACATAACAACTCTGTTACTGTTATTACAATATTTTAGACGTTCGCGGCTTGAACACATTAAATTGTTATCGGGAAACGTCGAGGTAAAGGTCGCTACATACGTAACGGGATAAAACATCGGACGGGACGGAGACGTCGTCCTTATCACAGAACACTAAGGTCCTTATTGATGAGTGCCGAAAAACGTCAAAAACGGAAAACACATCAATAAGGACCTTAGTGTTCTGTGATAAGGACGACGTCTCCGTCCCGTCCGAGGTTTTATCCTGTTACGTATGCAGCGACCTTAAATAAAGCTATTTTTACCTACGCGATTAAATCTTGATAATCATTAATAAAAACCGGTCAAGTGCGAGTCGAACTCGTACGCCGAGGGTTCCGTACCTAGCCATGGTGCTAATTAAGCTAGTCCGCTTAATGGTATGAGCGCCCATACAACTCGGAGGACAATTTTAATTGGCGTCAACTATGTATGTATGGGAACACTCTTTAATTTTCAACTTTTTTAAGTTTTTGGAATTTTTCCTTTATTTGTGCTGTAAGACCTTGCTTTTTGCCAAATTTCGTTATTCTAGGTCAACGGGAACTACCATTTAGGTTTTCGACCCAAAACCTCTAGGGTACTTCCGGTTGACCTAGAATTGTCAATTTTGGTTACAAGCAAGGTCTTCCAGCACAAGTAAAGGAAAAATTCCGAAAAATAAAAAAAGTTGATAATTAAGGTAAGTTTTGGTACTCACAAGTTTTCACGAAAACCTAAATTTGCCTATATCTTTTTATAGTGTTGACTCAGGACCTTGATTTTTATACTCACAATAGGGACTATAGACCTTAGTATATGGTATAAATTTCAACTTGCTAGCTCTACCCGTTCCTGAGATAATCGATGGTGACACACGGACTATGGGAAATAGGAGTATGGGTGGAAAAGAAAAAGCAGAGTTAAATTTAAAATAGATACGATAAAACGTATATTGAGAAATGATACTACTGTACGAGGAAGGTATAATGTCTGTGTCCTTACTCAAGTGTTGATCGCAGGAAAAAGAAGAAAGTATGAGGGCACCCATCGCTTTTATACTAATCATTTAGTGTTGCCATGTGCAAAGTATTACCAGAGAATACAGAACAAAATTATATTAATTTTTGCAACATTTCAATAGACAAATGCCAACACGCCCCCTCAAAAATTAATCACAAACTATTTACAATCATAGCTTTCTAACTAACCAGAACATTAAAACCTTCCAAGTATTTTCTGGGAAAATTACAATAAATAATGGTCCAACATTTGTTGCAAGGATTAGGGAAACCCAGTAAAACCTAATCAGACCATTTACTTAAATTATGCATTGATCATGATCACGCTTAAAACTTAAAATAGTTATGCATTTATTACACTTAAAATATGCATTTATCAACTTAAAACTTAAAATACTTAATGCATTTATCAATACAATAAATCAACAAACATTGTAACAAAATCAAATCAACATATTTAGGTACTAACATAAATCCACTTCATCTCTGAACTGTCGAAATGCGACAACTGGTAGCGGCTTAGTGAACACATCGGCTGTCTGTTTACCTGTGGGAAGATACAACAATTTAATTACATTGTTTTCAACCTGTTCACTAGAGAAATGGTACTTTATGTCAATATGTTTTGACCTCTTATGGCTCGTAGGATTATTTGCTATACTTATACAACCATTATTGTCTTCAAAAATAGGTATTGGACTGACAATATTAATTTTCAAACTAATCATTAGAGACTTGTACCATAATGCTTCTTTCACAGCTTCAAATAATGCCATGTACTCGGCCTCAGTCGAAGAAGCCGCCACAGATGTTTGTCTCATTGTATTCCAAGTTATTGTACAGCTATTAAACAGTTTAAATAAATAACCTGAGGTACTTCTTCTGTCATTCACATCACTGCCAATCTGAATCTACGTATCCACATAAAACGTGTTCAAAATTATTACACCTTTTGTATGTTAGTTTTAATGTTACAGTGCCTTTCAGATACCTAAGCACTCTCTTGAGACATTGCCACAACTCTTTATTATTTTTGTTTGTGTATCTGCTCAAAATATTAACACTAACGCTTAGATCAGGGCGCGTACACAACATAACATACATTAAACAACCAATAAGGTTACGACAAGGTGCATTATATTCACTCTCTAAATTTAGAGCTTCATAATTAGGCTTCATCTCTAAAGGTGTACTTATCGGATTACAGTCAGACATACCAAATTTTTCTAAAATGGTTTTTATGCATGAACTTTGATCTAAAGATACAGTGTCATTATTTCGAGTGATTTTAATGCCCAGAAATAATTTAATGTCATTTAAATCAATCATTTTGAATTTACTCATTAAATAACCCTTCAGACTATCAATTGTTTGCTTGTCTGCACAGGCCAATACGAGATCATCGACATATAATAACAAATATATATTTCTACATACATCACCCTTATCTAATATATAAATACATCTGTCAACCGATGAATTCACAAAACCTTTTTCTTTCAGACACTGATCAAACAGTTCAAACCAACATCTCGCAGCTTGTTTTAACAAATACAAAGCTTTATTTAATTTACAGACATAACCACTCTCGCTAACAACACCATCTGGCACTTTCATATAAATTTCTTCCTTCAAAATGCCATTTAAAAATGCAGTTTTTACATCCATGTGATGTACCAATAAATTAAATTGATTTGCAAGACTAATCATTAGTCTAAAACTTGATATACGAGCAACTGGGGCAAATGTTTCGTTGTAATCAGTTAAATACTCCTGACTAAAGCCCCTAGCAACTAGACGTGCCTTAAATCTTAATGGATTACCAAACTCATCATCATTTTAATACTAAAAATCCATTTACAGTCTAATATGTTCTTATTTTCAGGTTTAGGTACTAATGTCCAAGTATTATTGGCTAAATGTGAATCTAATTCATCTCTAATTGCACCTTCCCATCGAATTCTATCGTCCCGATTTTTAATCTCATTAAAATGTAGAAGGTACTTTGCAACCAATAGACTGAGCACACAATAAAACATCATCAATTTCTTTATACGAAATTGTTTTACGATCTTTTAGCCTAGCGCTTCTCCTTAATCGACAAGAATCACTAATATCTTGATCAGAACCACAAGTTTCATTTGAACTTGTTTTATCGGCAACATTTGGCTTTGGTAAATTATTTGAATCGTTTAGCTTACGAATCTTATAATCAGAAACAGACTCATCAGATAACTACCTGATTTTGATTCAACTGATTTCGAAATACCCGATTTTGAACTATCAGGAATAGGAATATCGGATTTCAAACTACCCGATTTTGAACTACCCGATTTTGAACTATCAGGAATAGGAATATCGGATTTCGAACTACCCGATTTTGAACTATCAGTTTTAGGTATGTCAGATTTCGAACTGTCACAGCCTAGAGGTTCCGTTGACCCTGATTTTAGTATCAGTTCAGTACTTTGCAACTTAGGCCTTGACTTTAGAAAATTAACTTCATCTACTCTGACATCCCTAACTGTTTCATACTTATCACGTTCTGTGTTCCATACCTTATAGCCATTCGGTACATAACCTACCAGTATACCCTTCCATGACTTTTCGTCGAACTTACTCTTACTGGTTTTATTACGTACGTACACAGTAGCACCAAAAACCTTTATATATTTAATTGCAGGCTTTTTATCGTGCCACATTTCAAAAGGAGTTTTATTTTGTTGCAAAGCGCGGATAGGCGTAATGTTTATC